>NEWO01000062.1:469740-515359 GCA_003013225.1 Phalaenopsis aphrodite
CTGTGATGGAGCCTATCATGTATTTTTACAGGGTGTTAATGAGAAAAGATGCACATAGCATGCGAGACCTTCGACTTTCTGAATATTTCAAGCAGTGCTTTCCAAGCAGTTTGAACATCTGCACCAACAAGGAGCTTGCCCGTGCATTGGCTTCTATTCCTCCTTATCAAGTGCACTTTTCTCAAGTAAAAGTTATGCATCTTCATTGTCAGGTCAGTAGAAACACTGAAATCTTTAATTAGCATTACTGGTCATTTCTCTGTTGGGAGAAGCGCTGTTTATTTTATTGTCAATATTAAGGTGCACGTATCTTATTTTACAGTTTACGGAGGCACATAAACTTCTAGTAGTTTATTCTTCCTTTTGGCTTTGAAAGCACTCTCGATAAAGATAACACTTGATTCTATATTTGATGAGTAAGGATACTTTTTTTTTTCTTGTATTATGAAATTTATGTGGGGATGGACGATAAATTCTGTTAAAGTTTCATGGCTAAATAATCTTGAATTTTATCAAGTGAATTGTAGTCCATGCTTTGGAGGAGGCTTGGACACTATATCTTCAAGTCAAGAGTTGTGCATTGTAGCTACAAATATTACTTAGAGAACTTATTGTGATCATTCGTGGGTTGGTAAGCTTACTTTGACTTTAGAATGACTTCAACAAGCCTATTTACGATCCTTTGGTAATTTGGTAGCAACTATGGGTTTCTTATCCAAGTTATCTTTAAGGAACAAGGGTGACATTTGTTACAAGGATCATTTTTTATGTTAAACCTTTGTTTTATTGATAGTGCGTTTACCGTACCAAGTGATTGAATGCACAAAGGCATGAAGCATGCTTCACCATGTTTCATGGTTATAAATACTACGGATGACTTAGAGGATTTGTAGGAATAAATAAATTTGTACATTGGCATAAATCCAGGTTTCTTTTTTCAGTAAACAAACTAACTAATAAATATATATTGTACAATGAATATATATAGAAATAAGAAAAGAAAAAGAAATAATAAAACTATAATATTCTCTTCCTAAATTAGATATCTATATTAAGGGATTTATTCTTTTCCTAATATGGATTCTCGTATCAAGGGAATTATTCTATTCATAAATTGGACCATCATATTAAATGATTTATTAAATTCCTAAATTAAACTTTCCTAACTTAAAACATCCCTAAAATAATCATCCGCTTTCCAGCACTCTCCGACAAGTTAGTGAATAGATATCATCCGTTCCTAGCTTGGATATAATTTTTGAGAAGTCATGAAAGTGAAGTCCCTTTGTAAACTCATTGTCGGTCAACTTTTTGATGATTTGAAAATATGACTATAAAAATAATTTTTTGAAATTTAATTTAATATAAGAGATATATAGTTCGAGTTTTGAAAGTAGTATGTTTTAATTTTCGAAAAAAAATGAGACCAAATGTATCTCATTCGTCCAATAGTTTGCATAATCGTGTCCGATACCGCGAATACTACACCTTCCCGAAAGATAAGTGTAGACCTCGACGATAGACTCAATCCTGCAAACTAAGAGATTTGTGACATTCGTTTGGTCTGCGAACGTTTTATGCGCGACCGACAAGTTCCCCTATTTAATACAAAGATTAAATAGGGTTTATTTTTCGTTGGTTTCAAGTTCCCTATAGAGGCAAGCCCCTATAGTTAATTACATCTCAAATGACTGAGGTCACTTGAGAAAACTCTCGATAATGATTAGAGGTACTAGTCTTCAAGATTTCAAAGCTTAGGTTTTCACGTTAAGACGTAGAAATGCAAGTGAAAGTGTCTCAAATAGGAACAATTATTTCAGGAGTCCAAAGGAAGGAACATGTAAAGGATGTCACAGATCCTGAGGAGAAACCTCAGTGACTTCCCAAAATATTCTAATGTGTGGTTGAATTTTAGAGACGATATTATTTAGGTGTTTAATTCTGCCAATTTTATTATTAGAGATTTACATTTGGATAATATCTGATTATGCAAATAGTCCGCAAAGATAAGAGAGTTTACGTCGTAACGAACAACAACCTCAGAACCTAAAGCAAATTAGGGCTTACACTGCACAATATTGTTGCACAGGTGCCTAAAGAGGGTATGAGGATTTACGTCGTGCTGGGTGAGCTACCTCGATGTCCTATGGATTGTTATTTAGACCAAGGAGAGAGTTTAGCTGGTGTAAACTTGTTTTGCTATTGTAGAATGAAGACCACCTCCACTTGTAGTCCGCTCTAAACTCCTTGTCGTGCTGCCCACGAGGTTGCTCCAAATTCCTTGTCGACGCGATAGCTCCATGTTTAAGTATTTAAGATTAGTGATTTATGCTTTACAGTTTTGGTGTCAATGTCTGGTTTTGTTTTGTTTCATTTTTTGGTTTCAGTTCTGGTTTTGCATGTAGAATAAACAAATTATAGGTAGATAAAATGTACTTGAAAGGTAAAATGCAGTAAAGTAACATGCTGTAGATAAACTGTAAAAGCATACTTGGGCATTATTATTGTTGCGTTATTAGTGTTGCGAGCATAATATGATTTACAACTGATTTCAAAAAACACTTGCAAGAAAAATAAATAAGGCTAGAAAACACAGCATGAATGTCAAAAAAACGAGTCGTTGAAATCATAAGCAAAAAAAAACCTTAGCAACATACGAAAGACCAATATTGGGTGTAAGACATTGGTAGAAGTGGGGGCTCAGAGCTGGACTGTGTGCTTCCTGATCTTGAACAAGAGTTATTAGCACGACAATTTATAGAAGACAGTCCTTAACCTCAATCCAAATGACCAACCGTGGACCTTTATAAAATTTCATAGAAAAATTCTTTGATTTTCATGCAAAAGCTGTTGTTTAAGTTTTTTTTATGCCGAGTTCTTTTTAACATGCAAAAGAGATTTTTTTTTTGTAAATATTTTGTAAAGTTGTGTAGTCCACAGGCTAGTCACTCTAATCGTGCTAGAATTACTGACAACCTAAGAGCGTCGGGGGCAACGATCCCACCAAGAGTCGTCGAATAATATCATTGATTCTTTCCTCTTCCTTATTGAAGATCCTTGAGGTAGGAGATACCATTCTAATAATCCCATTTTGTATCCCTCGTTTAAGCACACATAAGCAATATCTTCATCACCCTCGCCACTTAGATCCTAGGCTTATCCTAGTTCGATGATCCATATGTGACATTATGAAATTTTACCAACTGCCGGGAGGATTTGAGTGTAATATCCAAACTCGAATCCCGGTGCACTGGGTTTCACTTTAGGTTAAGTCATTGCGGGAATTTCACTGTTGATTTAATTAAGGAAGCATGAACTGCGCCTCGGTGCATCATTATGTCTAGTGTCTTAATCAGTTTGTGAATCAGTGTCTCCTTATGTATGGTGTTTTAATTAGTTTGTGAATCAGGGTCAAGTGCTAAGTTTCATTATTTATTTGAAAAGTCAGTGGATGAACGCTCACCTAGGGTGTGCTACTAAAATCTGGGAAGCCTATACTGAAAAATAGGTGGATGAACTCTCACATAGGGTGTGATCTTAAAATCTAGGAAGTCTATGCTGAAAAATAGGTTGATGGGCTCTCACCTAGGGTGTGCTCCTAAAATCTTGGAGGCCAATGCTGAAAAAAAAAGGTAGGTGGGTTCTCACTTAGGGCGTGCTCCTAAAATCTAGGAAGCATACACAGAGAATTAGGTAAATGGGCTCTCACTTAGGACGTGCTCCTAAAATCTAGGAAGCATACACTTTAACTTGTGCCTAACGTGATTTTAAATTGATCTACCCTCAATTAATTATTTTCCAACTAATCCTCAAATATTTCTATGTGTCTTCCAAGTAATTAAATAAGAAATTCTCATTTTTGACTTAACTATGTAAAAATAAATAAAACGAAAGAAGGAGGCCGATCCGCCTCCAAAACTAGTAAAGCCGGAAGGGAGAAAACAACAAGTGAATCGACAAAAAAAAAACGTTTAAATGATAATTAAGTGAAACTCAAAATAGTAAATAAAGCTCTCTAAATCCAACCTCAAAACAATAAATAGAGTTTTCAAAATCCATCTCCAAAACAGTATTTTTTAGTGGGGTCTTAGTTTTCTACTCCAAGATCCAAAATCTAGCTTTCAGAGTCCCTTGTTGACCATCCTAGCGGACTTGTAATGAAGCCCACCACCCATAGAACTTCGAGCCACTTCTTGACTCATTTTTGTGGAGAATTCGTATGAGTGATTCCAAGCACTCGAGTTATAGTTGCAAGGGCTAAGGACCAACATGTAGAGGGCCCAAAAATGAGTTTCTACAGGATTGGACGACCTTAGGTGAACCCTCCGTGACTCAGCAACGCACTCGTTACACCACGTACGAAGTTAACGTATTTTTGGCATGACCGTCGGCAAATTTGTCTGGACAATCCCAGATGACAAAACGAACAGTGTTGACGCATCCAGAACGTTAATTTTAGCCAGAAATGACACTCATATTGCTAGGGTTACGCGCGCACACAAATGACACGAAAATCAATGCGCATTTTTTTTAAGCGAGACGCGGGCCTGTGCTCAACCCAGGTTCGACTAGGGCTCGATTCGGGCTAATCACCATCTCACAAAATTTCAAATTTTGAATTTCGAAATTCAAAGAGAGCATTTAAAACTCATATTAATTGAAAATAATATGTTTTTATTCTTTTCTAATTGAGCCGGCTACATCGAAGGAAAATATTCAATTCCTCACTAAAGCTTTCACGTAACGACTCGCTCATATTCGACTATACTAATTGGCCTCGACAAAAGACAGGGGGATTCATTCGATCATTCTCCGCTCGCTCCCGCCCCCCTCTCCTTTTTCTCTCGTGCGATCGAATCCCCCGATCACCCTCTCGCACGACTGAAGCCTTCTTCCCCGCGTTTTCTCTTTGCGTCGAAGACTCTCCTGTTCGACTCCTTCCTCCTCGCTGCACTGCATCCGACGTCTCCTTCCGTCGAACAAACCAAGCCGCTCGTCTCCTTCTCCCGATCGAAGCTCCTGCGCGTCTCTTCCTCCACCAATCAGATCTCCAGAAGCCCTCGCTCGACTCCCCTCTGATTGAAACTCCTTGTTTTGAAGTCCTCTTTCTCTCCCTCTCTGTTCATCAGTCATTTGGAGGTAAGTTTTACTATTCTATCACAAGATTTTTGATTTCATCGTAATTGTTTGGATGAAACATGAGATTCAAATTCCTATGCTTCTGTGAAATGTGAAATTCGGGCTTCTCCGTATTAAGAGTTGGCTCCGTTCTAGCTATATTAAAAGGGGAGGTTTTGTAGCATACAGTGATTACATGATGTGCAAGAAAAAAATTATATTACCAAAATGCTTAATGAATAGTTAGATATTTGATTTGTGGTGAAAAACATTGTCATGACATATACACTGTTGACCTTGTTACAACATAACTTTTTTTTTTAATGTTCTTATTGACTTGTTAAAAGACTAGGTTAGGAACTTTGAAACGTCATGAATTATTTTATATTCTTGATTAAATGCTCTAAAAGCTTGATTTTTTTTTCTTATGTTCATGAACAGAGTCTGAAGCTTTTTATACACTCATCTATCCAAGATCTGACACTCCCATCTGTTTTCCTTTAACAAAACCTGAATTGTCTTTCTTTTTACATATTGAAAGTTTGAAACTCACACGGTTTGACTTGATGCAAATCTGAAATATATTTGATTTTGCTTTATGTGAACTGAGAATACATTCCATTCGATTTATGCAAATCTGAAATATATTTGGTTTGACTTTATGTGAACTGAGAATATATTTCATTCGATTTATGCAAATCTGAAATATATTTGGCTTGGCTTTATGTGAACACGAAATTCATCCCATTCGATTGATGCAAATCTAGAAAATGTTTGGCTTGATTCTATGTGAACGCAAAATTCATCCCATTCAATTGATGCAAATCTGAAATATGTTTGACTTGATTCTATGTGAACACAAAATTCATCCCATTCGATTGATGCAAATCTGAAATATTTTTTGCTTGATTTTATGTGAACTGGGAATGCAGCTCATTGGATTTATGCAAACATGAAATATATTTGGATTGGCTTTATGAGGAATTTGGAAGATTCAAATGCATACCATATAATGCTTATATTTTCTGCATACCCAGAACTTAAACTTTACATCTACACCACCCAAATCCTTAATTTTACAAAATAAATACCTCTGTTTTTTTTTAACATGAAAGACATCTTTTTATGCTTAGAATTCATTCACTTCTTTGGGACTGTTTTATTCGTTGTTTTGGAGAGGGATTTGGGGACTTTAAATTTTTTTTTGGGACCGTTTCGAGGAGTTTTACTTTGCTGTTTGGAGAGTTAAAAGTACTGGAAAGTACTTGAAATTCGCTGGAAAGTATTCGAAAATTACTAGAAGTGTTGTTCAAAGCTTTAAAGTGCTGTTTGGTGATAAACTAATGCTGTTCGGTAATAAAAAACAACTGTTTAGTGTTTAAAACTGCTGTAGGTACCTTACAAGCGCTGCAAATTACTGTTTAGAAAACTTAAAAGTGCTGTAAGATGTTGTTTAGGACTTTTTTGAACTGAGAAATGACTGTATAAGTATTGTTTGGAATCGCTGATCGCTGTAGGAGGCTGTATGAAGGGTCTAAGTTGTTGTTTGGAGTCGTCGATCGCTGTAGAAAACTTTGAATTAATGTTTGGGTGCTGTAAGAAACTTGGAATGAACGTTTGGGTGCTGTTGGAAGCTTGGAATTAATGTTTGGGTGCTGAAATTGCATCTTGGGCTGCTGTAGGAAGCTTACAAGTGTTGTAAATTACTGTTTGGAGGTGTTAAAACTGTTGTGAGAGCTTTTGGGGTGTTGTGAGAGCTATTTGGTATTATTTGGAACATAATTAAGTGTTGTTTGGGGTATTTTGTGGGCTAATTTTGGCATGATTTTAACACCTTTTGGGCACCATTTTGGCACTGTTTCGGAGCTTATTTTGAAAGTTTTGCCTACTGTTTTGGGGTTGAGTTTGATAACTCTATTTACTGTTTTGGGGTTGAATTTTCATACATGCTGACGAGGGTTCCTCTGGATACGGTCTACCCTTTGGAATCAATGCTCCTCCTTTGGATTGGGCTAAAGCTTCCCTTACTTGCTGTTCAACCATCTGTTTGATGTCCTTTTCCGGTATTGTGTTCTGGACTGAGTCTCTATTTTCATCTGCAATATGAATGATTTCTGGCTGGTTTGTTTCTGGAAAAGCTACTCTCGGAGATTGGGGTTGATTCTGAAGTGCAGTTATAACTGCCATCATCTCCTCGATCCTTTTCTCCATCTGGATAATATGTTCATCCCTTTGTCGGATGGCTCTTTGCAGCTCATCATCGGGGTTTTCCTCGTTGGGCAAAGGAGCATCGCGCGATGACGCAGAGGCTCTAGTCTCAACCGCTAGGATTTCTGCGAAATCTTCATCCATATGATCCGACAAATTGCATTCTCCATCACTGATGTTTCCTTTTTCTTTTGACAGTTTAGTGATATCGGCCCTGGGCTTCTCCAATGTGTCTTCAATTGATTTCCCTTTAATGATTTTGAGATCGACTGGGGATTGTTGTTGTACATCTTCTATTAACACTGGCTTTGACACGAGCAAAACACTAGAAACAGGGGCATCAGATTTAGAATCCTTTGTGGGGAGACATCCTTTTGATCCATTTTGCGACACCAATCCAACGACATTAGGTTTCCGCAACCTCTCCTTCAGAACCAAAGTTCGGAGACTAGACTTCTCGTTGGCGGCCTCGACTCTCCGGGATAAGTCACAATCCCTAACACGCGGTTCGGATGCGGTAACAAGCGATCTTTTGTCATTGTTTATCTTTTGAGGTTCTCTCTTTGTGGCGACAAGTGGTGTCCTTGGACCCAAGTGAAACTGGATCGGTCGGTGCTTTGTGGGCTTCCGTGAGGCAGCAGTAGTAACAACATGGGTAGCAACAGTATCAGAATGTTCTCCCAAGAGAAGCTTAACGGGAATACGAGGTCGTTTTGACATTGTCTCACCGCTATCTTTTCTCAGAATCTCTGCTCGGACCCGGGGCGATATAGCACACCCCATCCTTTTTATTATCTCAGCAACGGAGCAACGCTCTTTTCAGGCCAATCTTTTGAAAACCAAGCGGTTTGCGCAAAAGGCTCATGTCACTTTCTCTTCTCGCCCTGGCGACGAGGCGGTGATGGCATTGCGGCGGCGATCCTATGAGCACTCTCCTCTTTGAGAGTGGCAGACAATGGGTGAAACCTGCTTCCTCTGTGAAGAGGTGTGGTCTTAGACAACCCAACTTCCTCTGCTGAGGAATTTCTTTGGATGGAACAGTTTTCAAAGCTTATGTTCTTTTAGCCTTCAGAATCTTATGGTTGCAGTTTCTCTGTTGAGTCCTAATAAGTCGACCGGACTTCGAACTAGAGCCAATTTCAAACACAGATGGAGGTGAGCCAATGGTAAGGACCGGATTCTCTTCGTACAAAATTGCCTTTCCTTTAGACGTTGGTGGGGGAGCAGGTGCAGCCATAGTAATCTCAGCGGGATTGACAGTGAAAGTCTTTGCAAAAACGGGAGCAGCTCTGGTAGTAACAGGGGCAGCTGGCTTAATGGGAGCATAAGTGACATTTGCCTTCTTGAGGGAAGGGAAGTCTTGGCCACAATTCAAGTTGAATTTAGTGGATGGCTCTTGGACATCTGGGGTAACGACTTTCATTATGACAAACGGGGCCTTACCGAGTACTACTTCAAACTCGTCAAATCCAGACCCAAACTTAATCTTGGATCCCACCTGGAGGGCATCCCTTGTGGTAGGCAAGCTGCACGAGAAGGTCAACGTTGGAGACAACATCTTTCTTGTCAGTTGAAAAATTGTTGAATGTTAGAGTACTGTGCTCTATTTTCGGGTGAAATAACTTAGCTGAAAGCACAAAAGTTGACAAAATTGTCTTATGAACTGGGCGTTTCTTTCGAAACTTATTCAAGTGATTTTGACTTGAATTCACTTTTATTGTTGTCAAGTTGTGTTTTTTTGTTCAAAATTTTGTTTGATTTTTTAACTGTGAATGTTTGTTTTGGACATTAAGTTGTGAAGTTTTAATATTATCGAGAAAGCTTCAAAGTTAAAATTTGAGGCGACTTGCAAGGAGAATAAGCCGAACTCGGAAGAGAGATGAAGCGATCACGAGGTACAGGACCCGGTCTAGAATTGGAAAAGATTGATTCCACATTGGACTCACTCCGACCCTAACCTACCACACCTATTAGGGGTTCATCCCACTAAACCCTAGGGATTCCTGAACCCCTCTACTTAAGAATGGTTAAGTAGATGGTCACAGAATCCAAAAAGAGTTGACCATACTAACTCAAGGAAGAAATGAGCACAATATGTCAATGGAAGGAAGAACAACAGTCTGACCCATGAGGGACATGAATACACTGTCAACGTATGAAGACAAAACCTCTTGATCAAAATGGAGAGAGAAAATAGTCCCCAGCGGAGTCGCCAGAATTTGTCGGTCAACTTTTTGATAATTTGAAAATATGAATATAAAAATAATTTTTTAAAATTTAATTTAATATAAGAGAGATATAGTTTGGATTTTGAAAGCAATATGTTTTAGTTTTCGAAAAAAATGAGACCAAATGGATCTCATCCGTCCAATAGTTTACATAATTGTGTCCGATACCGTAAGTATTACACCTTCCCGAAAGATAAGTGTAGACCTCGGCGATAGATCCAATCTTGCAAACTAAGAGATTTGTGACAATCGTTTGGTCTGCGAACATTTTATGTGTGACTGACAAGTTCTCTTATTTAATGCAAAAATTAAATAGAGTTTATTTTATCTGTGTTTCAAGTTCCTTATAGGGGCAAGCCCCTATAGTTAATTACATCTTAAATGATTGAGTCACTTGAGAAAACTCTCGATAATGATCAGATGTACTAGTCTTCAAGATTTCAAAATTTAAGTTTTCACGGTAGAACGTGGAAAGACAAGTAGAAGTGGCTCAAATAAGAACAGTTATTTCAGGAGTCCAAAGGAAGGAACATGTAGGAAATGTTACAGATTCTGAGGAGAAACCTCAGTGACTTCCCAAACTATTCTAATGTGTGGTTTAGTTTTGGAGACGATATTATTTGTGTTTTATTTTGCCAATTTTATTATTAAGGACTTACATTTGGATAATATCTGATTATGTAAATAGCCCGTAGAGATAAGAGAGTTTACGCGCAACGAACAACAACCTCAGAACCTAAAGCGAATTAGGACTTACACTGCACAATATTGTTGCACAGGTGCCTAAAGAGTGTATGATGATTTACATCGTCGCGCTGGGCGAGCTACCTCGAAGTCCTATACATTGTTATTTAGACCAAAGAGAGAGTTTAGCTGGTGTGACGACCACCTCCACCTGTAGTTCGCTTCAAACTCCTTGTCGCGCTGCCCACGAAGTTGCTCAAAATTCTTTGTCGACGTGATAGCTCCCGGGTTTAAGTGTTTGAGATTGGGGATTTATGTTTCACAGTTTTGGTGTCAATGTTTGGTTTTGTTTTGTTTCGTTTTTTGGTTTTAGTTCTGGTTTTGCATGCAGAATAAAAAAATTGTAGGTAAATAAAATGTACTTGAAAGGTAAAATGCAGTAAAATAACATGTTTAATGTCTTAATCAGTTTGTGAATCAGGGTCAAGTGCCAAATTTCATTATTTATTTGAAAATTAGGTGGATGAACGCTCACCTAGGGTGTGCTCCTAAAATCTAAGAAGCCTACACTGAAAAATAGGTGGATGAACTCTCACCTAGGGTGTGCTCCTAAAATCTAGGAAACCTTACTGAAATATAGGTAGATGGGCTCTCACCTAGGGTGTGCTCCTAAAATCTAGGAGGCCTATGCTGAAAAAAAAGGTAGGTGGGTTCTCACTTAGGGCGTTCTCCTAAAATCTCGTAAGCCTACACAGAGAATTAGGTAGATGGACTCTCACTTAGGGCGTGCTCCTAAAATCTATGAAGCCTACACTTTAACTTGTGCCTAAAGTGATTTAAAGTGATTATCCTTAATTAAGTATTTTCTAACTAATCCTCAAATATTTCTAAGTGTCTTCCAAGTAATTAAATCAGAAATTCTCATTTTTGACTTAACCATGGAAAAATAAATAAAACGAAAGAAGGAGGCCGACCCACCTCCAAAACTAGTAAAGCCGAAAGGGGGGAAAACAACAAGTGAATCGACCTAAATAAAAAACGTTTAAATGATAATTAAGTGAAACCCGAAACTATAAATAAAACTCTTCAAATCCAGCCTCAAAACATTAA
This sequence comes from Phalaenopsis aphrodite, assembly GCA_003013225.1. NCBI lineage: Eukaryota > Viridiplantae > Streptophyta > Magnoliopsida > Asparagales > Orchidaceae > Phalaenopsis > Phalaenopsis aphrodite. The sequence goes on from NEWO01000062.1 coordinate 481,089, forward strand.
ATAGAGTTATCAAAATCCAACCCAAAAACAGTAAATAGAGTTATCAAACTCAACCCCAAAACAGTAGGCAAAACTCTCAAAATCAGCTCCGAAACAGTGCCAAAATGGTGCCCAAACAGTGTTAAAGTCATGCCAGAATTAGCCCACAAAATGCCCTAAACAATATGTTCCAAATAATACCAAATAGCTCTCATAACACCCCAAAAGCCCTCAACAACAGTTTCTGGAGTTAGGGTTTAGTTTTTGCTGTGTTTGCTTTCAGATTTCATGTGTTGAGTCCTTTTTCCTCTTGCTTGGACTGTATCGATGGTAGGTGGTGCTCTGGCTAATCTTGCTTCAAGGTAGTGTTGTATCTTCTCTTTTATCTTTACCTAACCCTTCTTCTACCCCTTCCCTAGCCGCTGACCACCTCATCTCCCTCCAATACTACACCACCACCCCATCTCCCTCCAATAGCTCCATCACCACTCCTACTACCACCAAAACCTGTTGTCTAGCCATCTAGTCCACATTTTAACTCCCCGTACTCCCTTCCCTTAAAGCTGCCTTGGTTATTTAGCCCTTTAGGCCCTCTACCCGCATCCTGCCATCCCTTCCCCGCAGCAATCCTTGTTGGCCAACTCACCTACAACCCACCAAATCTCGTTCTAGCCCATCAAACAACCACCAGGACTTCCCCACCTTTCCTCGCCACTTTGCCAACACCACCATGCCCCTTGGATCTTCTCTTCCGGCCCTAACCAGAGATTAGTGTCATTGTATTTTCCAATTTTTCATTTGTGTTGTGGTGTAACCCCTAATTTCGTACATTAATAAAGTTTGCTTTCGTTTCCGTTGAATTCCAAACTAGTTCCGGTATCAATACCTCTTCTACTTTGCTCAGCTCGAATCAAAACGATAACCTCATTTAGTAGAGTTTTTGATCGAAAGCTAGCTACATGACTAGTTGCGGTGTGACGTGGTCCTTATGGATGCCTACCTATTGTTGGGTAGACCGTAGCAGTTTGATTGGATGACGCGACACGATAGATTCAAAAATACGTATTCTTTCACCATGTATGAGAAGCGCATCATGTTACTTTCTTTAGTGGAGCTCGAGGTCACAAAAGTCCTTGCCAACAGAGCAACGTCTGCGGGACCAGTTCTAGTGATGACACGGGATGAGAGGACTAAGATACTTGCAACAGGAAGGGAACAAATACAACAAAGAGTATTTCAGGATCTCACAGTCGGCAACATACCTCTAGCTCCACCATCGGGCGCAACGGTTCAAGCTACACTCACTACACATCAGACTGAACCAACAATGGATTACTTTAAGATTCAGCGGTACCAGTGGAGGCCACAATCCTAGGAGAGTAGACTGATATGAAAGTACACTCGCAAGTGGAGCAAACTCCTCTGGCGTTGTGAAGGACAATGCAACCGATAGTGGGATCCAGGTGCTATTAGGACTAGAGTTAACAATTCGTCCATCCCAGATGATGACAACAACTTCTTCATTGTTTATGTGCTGACAAAAGCTTCAACAAATGAGGTTGAAGCTCACCTAACCCCAAGAGACTGACGCAGGTGCGAGAAAAATTCTCGTGCGGGAATAGCCAGCTGGCTGAACCGGCTGACATAGGGTCGGTCTAGGTCTTTTTTTGGATTGGGCGACTTCCTGAAGGGGTGAGACAATCTCTCCTCGCTTTTATTGCTTTCCTTTTGTGTTGTTTCTCTTTGGGAGTATTGTTTCTACTGATTTTCTGGAGTTAGGGTTTAGTTTTTGTTGTGTTTGCTTTCATATTTTCTGCGTGGAGTTCTTTTCCTTCTTGCTTGGACTATATCCGATGATAGGTGGTGCTCTGACTATATCTTGCTTCAAGGTAGTGTTGTATCTTCCCTTTTACCTTTACCTAACCCTTTTTCTACCCCTTCGCTAGCCGCCAGTCACCCCATCTCCCTCCACCAGCTCCACCGCCAGCTCTACTACCACCAAAAGCTGTTGTCCAGCCATCTAGTCCACATTCCAACACTCCGTACTCCCTTCCCTTGCAACTTCCTTCGCTATTTAGCCCTCCAAGCCCTCTAACTGCATCTTGCCATCCCTTCCCCGCAGCAATCCTTGCTATCCAACCGACCTACAACCCACCAAATCTCGTTCTAGCCCATCAAACAACCATCAGGCCTTCCCCACCTTTCCTCGCCACTTTACCGTCGCCACCAACACCCTTGGATCTTCTCTTCCGACCCGAAGCAGAGATTAGTGTCACTGTATTTTTCCCATTTTCCATTTGTGTTGTGGTATAACCCCTAATTTCATACATTAATAAAAGTTTGCTTTCGTTTTCTTTGAATTTTGAACTAGTTTCGGTATCAATGCCTCTTCTAATCTACTCAGCCCGAATCAAAATGATAACCTCATTTAGTGAAGCAACCTAGAATTTGATTTCGAATCTAATCACAACCTAGAATTTGATTTCAAATCTAATCAAATTCTACTTTTTGGCCAACCAATAAATCATACACTCGAACTTTCTCAATAAATTTTTTTAAGATCATGACATTCTTATGACACTTTATCTCAAGAACTTTATAATGGTCTTGCCTCATATTTTGTTATTGTTTTGTTGCCATGTTTTATAGCAATAGTATTTACATTGATTACAAACACAAAGCCAACATCATTGACATTTGAGTACGTTTGGTGAAGGGCATCCCAAATATCCTTTGCTAATGTGAGAAACATATACGCGTATCACTTTTTTTCGGCATCATTGAACTCCATAACCAATACATATTCATGGGGTCCTCTTCATCCCTGGTATCAAAATTCGGATAATCATGTCGAGAACATGTTAAGTTTTCTCTTTGCCTTTTAGATAAATACAGACTAGCTGCGACCATTTTAAGTACTTTTGAACGTTGAGCCTATAAGAGTTGCGTATATTTGCAATTCTTAAGGAGGAGGATGGGATTTTGGTGCTCCTTCATTAGATTGAAAATAGTTATTTTTTTCACAGATCTCTGACATCACGAATTAATGAAAAAATAACAGCTGCGAAGGCTATCTCAACAGGAAAAAGAAAAAAAATTGTCGGCAATGAAGAACAACAATAAGTCAGGAATGGAGACATGAAAAAAATTCTCAGGCATGAAAACCTAGGGCTTTGATACAACAAGTGTTTATCCCACTAAGTGGGGTTGACTACATGAATCATTTTTTTTCCATTACGTCCTATTGGGTGCCATATTTTCATTTAATTGTAATAGTTCAAGATCATTTTTTAAACAATGTGTCCAAGTCTTTTTAGGTCTACCTCTGTCTTTTTTAATATAGGTCGAATCTAAACCATCTACTCTCCTAAAAGGATCATCAGAAGGTCAGTGTTTAATTTGACCAAAACATCCAAGAAGGCTCTCTAATCTTGTGTGCCACTAGAGCTACACCAATCATATCACATATATATTTATTTCACAATTTATCTCTAAGTGTCAAGCTACTCGTCCATCTAAGCATTCTCTTTTTCAACAACACAAATTTGTTTTATGCTTCTCTTTCAAAGGCCAACATTTTTGCTTCATAGATCATTGCAAATCTCACCACATCTTATGAAAATTTTCAATTAGTCTAAGCGATACTTTTCTATTATCAACCAACCAACTTAGATTCTACTAATAACATCTACATTTATATCACCATCACTTTGAACTATAGACCCGAGATATTTAAAACGATCACACCTTTTAATGATTTGCTTATTCATAGTTACAACTCTGTCATTAGAGATACTACTACTAAAATTACATTATATGTATTCAATTTTAGATCTACTCAAACGAAATCCTTTAGACTCCAATGTGCACCTCCATAATTCAAGTTTCTCCTGAACTCTTTCTCCAGTCTTATCTCTAAGAAGAATATCATCAACAAAAAGTATACACCAAGGTGCATCCTCCTGTAATTCACCATCACTTTGAACTATAGACCCAAGTTATTTAAAACGATCACACCTTTTAATGATTTGGTCATTCATAATTATAACTCTACCATTAGGTTACTACTACTAAAATTACATTCCATGTATTCAATTTTAGATCTATTCAAATGAAAACCATTAGAATCCAATGTACAACTCTATAATTCAAGTTTCTCTTGAGCTCTTTCTCTAGTCTTATCCCTAGGAAAGATATCATCAACGAAAAATATACACCAAGGTACATCCTTCTGTAAATGTCCATTAAGAGCATATATAATTAAGGCAAAAAGATATGGGCTTTGATCCCTGATGTAATCCAACTGAAATAGGAAAATACTTGGTCATTCCTCCTGTTTGAACACAAATAACTGCTCTAGTATACATATCTTTAATGACTTGTATACAAGTCATATCAACACATTTCTTCTCTAAAACTCTCCAAAGGACTTTTCTTGGAATCTTATCGTTGGCTTTTTCTAAATCAATAAAAATCATATATAAACCCTCCTTATTCTCTCTGTAATTCTCATCAAACCCCTCAGTAAATGTATAGCCTCCATAGTACATCTGCCCGACATAAATTCCAACTGATTATGAGAAATTTTTATATCAAGTCTTACCCTATGTTCAATTACCCTCTCCCATAATTTTAAAGTATGACACAAACTTAATTCCTCTATAATTTGTACTTTTGTGTATCCCCTTTATTCTTAGAAATGGAGACCAAGATACTCTTCCTCCACTCCTCAGATTTCTTTTTAGTTTTTAAAATAATATTAAAGAGTCTAGTAAGCCAAGAAACTCCCAAATCTTCTGAATATTTTCACATCTCAATTGAGATATCATCAGGTCCTACTTATTTTTAACCTTTGGTTTTCTTTAAAGCCTCATCAACTTTTTTTTATTAATGTGATGGTAAATATAAAATGTTTTATTATTATTAAAAATATTAAGATCACTGAGGTCGATCGTATTTTCAGAGACTTTATTGAAAAACTTATCAAAATAGCTCACCCACATATGTTGAATATTTTACATTAAGAAAAATATATATTTTTTTATTTTATCTTTAATATAATTTACTTGAATTGAACACTTTTCTTTTATCTTTATTTGGTTAATTTATGCATATATTTTTCACTCTTTTTAGTATCTAATCTATTATAAAAATCACTAAAAATAGAATTTTTAGCGCACAAATTGTTCTCTTAGACTCCCTATGGATCACCTTATTTTTTTCAGTTCTCTAAGCTTTTACATTTAAATCAATTTTTATAACATAACTTCTTATATTTTATCATTTCTTGCATATTATTATTCCACCACAAACTTTTCTTATTTATAAAAAAAACCTTTCCTTTTGATTCTCCTAGTACATCTTTGTCTTGTTTAATGGTGTTTGGTACTTTATCCCACATAATTCGTTTCTTCATGAACATCCCGAATCTCAAAATTTTGAGCTTTACTCATAAATTGTCTTTTATGTGCCCCCATCTAATTTTATGATAATATTTTCTTTTTTTTTATTTTACAACTCTTCATCTTAAAATCATGAACTAATAATCAATATTGAATACAAAAATTTTTATTTAGAATGACCTTACAGTCTTTTTACTCTTGGCGATCTCTTTTTCTCATAAGAAAATAATCAATTTGTGTATTTTTAGATCCATTATTATAAGTAATAATATGCTTGTTTTTTTTTCCTTAAATAAAGTAGTAGCAATAACAAAATGATATGCTAAAACAAAATCTAATATGGTTCTATTTTCTTCATTAATCGCTCCAAAACTGTTGTCACCATGAATATTTCTAAAATCATCCACATCTCTACCAACATGTTCATTTAAATCCCCTCCGATAAAAATTATTTTTTCAAGAGGTATCATTTGTATTAGTTCTTCTAGGTCATTCCATAAATTTTCTTTTGAATCTATATCTGAACCTACTTGAGGAACATAAGCACTTACAACATTAAAAATCTTAATATTAATTATAATCTTTAGGGCTATAATTTTATTTCAAATTTTATTAATTTTTTACAACATTTTCTTTCAAACTCTTATCTATAATTACGCCTACACCATTTCTAGTGTGACTCCTACTTGAATTTCGAAGTTTAAAACCTAAGCGATCAATCTCCTTAGTCTTTTCTCCAACCCATTTAGTTTCTTAAATATATAAGATATCTTCTTATGAACTATAATATCAACTAATTCCATTAATTTACCTGTGAGAGTACCTATATTCCAATATCCCATCCTAATATTAGTTTCATGAACCAACTTTTTTACCCACAATGTGAAAATCTTTACTTATTGGACACTACACCCGGACGTTGGTATAGCGGTTATTTGACACTTTTTACTGTATTCAAGTTATACATCACGTCTTTTCTAGGGGACTCCCTAGCATTTATACAAAGATTTAAGTGATTCATGTCATGATTTTTCGACAAATTTTATGCTGAATGTCGACTACATAATACAACCTTTCACTTTTCGCATTCAGGGCTTGGAGCCTGACAATAGCAGTATTACCTAAAGCTTGGATACCCTGACAAAAAAATGTGGAATGAAATTTGGGTCTCTTTTTTCATCAAGCAAACTAACTAATATATATACATGTACAATGAATATATATATATATATATATATATATATATATATATATATATATATATATTATAAAAAAAAGAAAATAATAAAACTAAAATATTTTCTTCCTAATTAGATCCCCATATTAAGGGATTTGTTCTATTCCTAAATTGGATCCCATTGATCCTCATATCAAGGGATTTATTACTTTCCTAAAGTAAATGTTTGCATTCCTACAGGCACTGATTTGGCTAATGGATACCTTGGATGTTCAGTGCATTTTGTTTTCCTTTTTGTTAAGGCAATAGGTTTGTCGTAATCAACTGGAATAGGAGAGGAAATTGGATTTATGCATACCTCATTTTCTGGAGTAAGACTTGCACGAGTCTGGATTCTTAGTTTCTCTTTCTCGAATACACCTGTGCATACCTTCTAGGCTCATGCTTGTCATTGGTAGGGACTATTTCAACTGTTTCAGGGATCGACTCTTCTGGGGACAATTCGAGCTGTAGAGACAACTCTTGTGAAAGTGATTTGGAGTCCTGGGAAGAGTAAGGTCTTAATGTGGGTAGCTTATGAAATTGTAGTTCTTCTGCCTTATCTTCCCCATTACGAGTAGATTTTGCGCTGCTTCATAAGATTGAAAAGAGTTGTTCGTTCTTTTGTATACTTTAGTGTATCCTAAAAAAATACAATTGCAAGTGGTTTATTCTTCGGTTCATGTGGGATGGTGACTGAAAGTCTAAGTCTATTTGAGATGGGAGTTATTTATATTTACGTCACCCATAAAGTGTAGAGTTTGTCATTTCATTGCTTCTTTTGTTATATTCCATGGATGAAAATCAAAATGCTCCTTGGGTTGCATTGAATCTTTAACACAAATTTTGATGCATTTTATTTTTATAATTATTAGGGCGCATCACATATTATCTTGTTAGAGTGCATTGATGCGATAAAATGCATTCAGTGCTGTTTGAGATTGTAAATTTTGATCAAGTTCATTGATCGCATTGGGTTTATCAATGTACAATTACAATATTTTGTGTTCTTAAGGTGATCAATGCTGGGCTTTTTTTTTTTTTTGTTATTTTTGAGATTATTTAATGTTCGAGTCTGTCCATTTCATAATTTGAACTTATTCAATCAACTGGATCATCTCAATTGTTAATTTTATTTGATCAGTAGTATTGATGTTTGTTTTTTTTCCCTTATTTTTTTGTTGAGATTTTAATTTTATGAGATGGGAATACGATTTTTTTAACTTTTTATGGAATTTCGTTATGTATTTATGCTAACTTTATTGATTGCGAAGATTTGATTTTTTTTATTTGAATTAAATTTAGAGGTTGTCAATCTGGAACTAGATGTTATAAATTCCAACCGTTACAACTGCAAAAATAGTTGGAGTCAGTTTCGCACTTCAGTTTTCTGACTTGTGTGTTTCTCTTGGATGTGTGATTATTTTGGTTGCAGTTCAACTTGTACCAACATGAGGCCTAAATCGTCTTTGCTTGGTGATATTTTTGTATCTATTTTTTTCCGGCATTATCTTCTTATTTTTAGTTTTTGATTTTCGTCAAGTGTGATATTTTTGAGATTTAATTTGTAGCTTAAAAATTTTAATTGCTTGTTGATTTTTGTGTTTCAATTTTTTTTTAATTTCTTTGATTTCAACTTGTATAAAAATTAATTTGCTTGCTGATTTTTTGTGGTTTAAATTTGTTATTAATTTGTTCGAATTTAATTGATTGTTGAATTATCATTTTGTTTCAAATTCTCGTATTTCAAGTTTGCAACTAAATAAATGAGGTTTTGGTGTATTCAGTAGTCTTTGAATAGTGATCGTATGTTTTTTTTTTTTTTTTTGTATCATATTATTTACATTAATGGATTCTTGACTCTTAGACCCTTAGTAGTCCTGTGCCGTTAATATAAAGCTAGCCATGATGTTGATGACTGTATTTTGCCTAGAGTAATGAATTTGTTTTTTTTTTCTCTGAGTTTTCAATTGGTTAATTGCTTTGTTTACAAATTGAATATTCTTTTTATAGGTTTCCTTGCACCCTTTCTTCTTAAAAGTTTCTTTAGTTTTTGGAGAATGACCTGAGGTGACTTCTGAGTATCTCAGAAGCCTTGGAGATTTTACTGTAATTTTTTCCTGGACTTCGAAGAATAAGTTGACCTAGACCATCGAGAGCAAGATATTACGGTTCTATTGACTATGGAAGCAGTTTTTTGTTTAGAATTTAAGAGAGTATCTTAAATTGTTAATCAACTTTTGTCAAAATGAGTCATCTATTAATAAACTAATTCCTATGTTGTGAGCTGCTGATGTTTGATAAGGTGAAATAAAAGGTTAGAATCTATAAATTGAAAGCCATGTAATTTACATGATCCTTTTCTCTGTCTTTTTTGTTGTGATAGAAACTTAATTTTTTTTTTCATAATTTGTTTTTACCCTGCTGGAAATTTCAGATTCAATTTTGTCTTGAAGTATTTCTAAATTAAACATTTAGCTTTACTTAGTGTAATAAATTCTTATGAAAATCAGTGTGAACTGTGCATTACCTTTTCTTACATCAGGAAGTGATATTTATCTCCTTTCTCATTCCAGGTTCCAAAACATGAGGTTTTCCACAGTTTAAATGCTACTATTGTTGGCTTAGCGGCTAGTTCATCCTCAATTGGGTCCACACCTTGCTGTGTTGGACTTGGTAATACTGATTACTTTTTGCTGTGTGAAATCAAGTATATGCGCATGTTTCACATTTTGCATTTGGGAAATTATCTTAGTGCTCATTTGGTTGCTCATAGATGCAAATAATATTATTAGAAAGAATTGCATTATTTTTTATGTTTGAGTGTGAAATTAAAATCTGTATCTTGTAGGGAGCTTTGAGGATGTTTGTGGAGTTCGAAATGTCCCAACCAAATGATGAACTTTACAAACTTTTTCATTTTTTCCGAACTTTGATGTCTAACTTCAACCAACCAAATGAGCCCTTATGTTATATCTCTTTACTATTTGGTTTAGAAGAAAAAGAAATAATTCTATGATTTGAATTTCATAACATAGATTTTCTTAGGTGCACGATATAACATACCTAACTAGTTATAGTTCCTTTTGTAGGAATGATTGAAGAAGATTCATAAATCTTATCCAAGCCTAATGATGATGGTACTCTTGTAGTAGTTATAAATTAAAAGGAGAGCTATTCCTTCAATTTCTACCTTTTCTTTTTCTTTCTTTTAGTTAAGCATGGAGTTTAGCTTATTGTACTTCAAGCTTTCCTCTAAATTTTACCATGGGATTTGAACAAACGTTCTTTGCTACTCGATTACAAAGCATTAGGGGTTGCAATGATGTAGTGTTAAATTTCACCAAATTAACAATTTGGATGTTAGAAAGATATATTGATACCTTTTAATATTAGTGAATTTTATGAAATAAAATAAATTATTTAATTCCCTTGTACTTCAAAATAATTGTAATTTTAAAGCAATCACTATATTATGATGGTCGTTGTCAAAGATTCAATAGAAGTTTGTATGAATTCATTTGATCAAACAAATTTATCTACACTTTAGAATTCTAAACATGATTTCTAGGACACTATGAACATAATTTTTCATTATAATACTAGATATACTAATTGTGCATCGTGAAAGCAGTTGTGTTTATGTTTTGCATAAATTTTCGGATATTAGTCTTTACTAACAGACTTGTATCTTTTGTGCGTTTTCAAATTGGTCTATTATGAGCTCATAACTAGTAGATGAGTGAATGATTCTATAACACATATCATTAAGAATAATTTTAAGGATTATTTCTTCGATACCATTGTATGGAGGATTGCTGAGTTAGGAGAACTGTTTTTGAGACGAGTATAGCAATGTCTTGAAGTTACCTTCTATAAATATGATAATTGGAGTGGTAGGGCGGCTGTGACAAAGCTGAGGGGCAGTAAGCAGCAACTGAGTGCTGGAATAGTTCCAAGCGTCATATTGGGCATGCCCTGAAAAGTTTGGAGTTTGATAATTTATGATCGTAAAATGATGATGCATGATTTTGTGAAGTTTTATTTTAGACAGTGACTGGTAATTTCAAGACAGCTTGACTTATTAAACTAGTGCTTCTACAATCCCGCATTGTTGTAATTATTCGATTTGTATTTATAGATATTAATGATAATCTACAAATAAAGTTTTAACATGTTGATTAAGACAATTATTTAAGGATTTGTTTGAAACAGATTTTATGGTGCTATGCGTCTATGCGTCTTGTAGAATGTTATAAATTACTTTCGTAATTTGTTTGGTTGTTATGCTTGTCTAAAAATGCTTTCAACGAAACTGCTTTTTTTGTCATTTTGGATCATTATTTTCATACTGCTTTAAAACACTGATTTTCCTAAAACAACTTTTGAACAGGCTTTTATAAAAATAAAAGCTGAACCAAAAAATGCCTAAATGCTAAGGCAACTCTATTGATAAGTTTGCCCTTATTTCGTGCCAGTTAGCAAATATGTTTGGAAAAATTTGATTTGTTCTGAAGCTCATTAGAAAATTAAAAAAAAAAAAAAAGGAAAAAAAAGTATTTTGAGATTTGGAATCATCAAACTCCTACTACAAAATCATGTTTTTTCTTATATCATATATGGATAAAAACTAATTTAAGATTTTAATTATTTCTTTTCTCATACAATTTCTTATTGTGTTTTTCTCAATTCTTTCAAGGGAAATTTACATACATTGCACGATATTCTTATGTATTTACATATCTCACACATAAACTTTCATATTTACTCATTAGCACTTTGGTGTTTTAAATTTAGGCTTGAAAAGGTTTATTTGACTTTTAAAAGGTGGAAATAGTGCTACTTTTGATGTGATATGAAAGATTTCAGTGCTATGTGTGTATATATGAAAGTTTAGGTGTGAGATATGTAATTACATAAGAATTGTGTGCTCTGTATGTAAATTCCTTTTTTTTCAATTATTAAGAAGTGGCTTTGTTGTTTTTCTTTTTTAAATTCAAATAGAGATCATAATAAAATAACCTTAATTTGTTGAAACTATTTTCATTTTTTCCGAAACTCTGTTGTTCTAAAGCTTGACAGCATCCTTTAAAGTTCCCTCTATGTTTTAATAATGGAGGAAAAAACAATGATGATTAGATAACAAAATTATTAGTAATTCCCAAATGGGTTGTATTTTCAGTGAAACTTGAAACTCAATACTCGGATATCAGAAATAACTGGATCAGTATCAAAAACTGCCTAACTTCACCTAAGTTATTTGTTACGTTGACGCCTAGCCTAAGGGCAAATTTTTCTTTTGTACACCTAAGGGTAATTTAGTTTTATTATTATTATTATTATTATTATTATTATTGTTGGGTGTAGATAAACTGAGTATGTTCAGTGTTAGATTCTATGCATGAGATTATTGTGGTGAGTATATGGTTTAGGGTTTGAGAGAGATCAATTATAAAAAATCGTCTACTTTTGGAATTGTAGTTACTTATCTTTTGTATTTGTGCAAGTTATTGGTGTTGGATTGCTTTGAATTGGTGTTCGAGAAATAAAGTGTATTTACTCTAATTTTTATGGAAAAACGTGCCAATTTTGGCGGTGAATCGTATCAAATTGGTATCAGAGCATTCGACCTAAAATGATTACGGTATGCAAGCCCTACGTTGTGCACGGTGACGATCTAAAAAGGTATCGCAACATGTAGGTCTTTGTTGCATTGCAAAACAATCGTGGTTGGAGCTATTAGGGATGCAACGTGGGATTGCGCGTGAAGACATATCGCGATTAGAGCCGGTGAGAAGGTCGCGGGGGATCTTGGCGAACAGAGATCCGAAGCCCCCAATTGGAACAGAGACCCGTCGTAAGGGCGGTCGTGGCGAACAGAGACTTGAAGCTTCCATATTCTAGGTCGTGGGGGATCTTGGCGAACAAAGACCTAAAGCTCTCATCTTTTGAGATCGTGTTGATTCAAGCAATGCAGTCACGTAAAGAGCTGATGTAAAAGCATAGAAGGAATCATGACTACAGGATTTGTCTTCGTGTGATCAAATCTTGCGATACAGTTGCAGTAGGTGATATCCGCGAAGCGATGACGGGATTGACATGATTTAGGAATACTGATTTGCGGTGCAGTTGCGATAAGAGCTAGCTGAGAAGAGATGACGGGATTTCAGGGTATAAAAATTTTGCCTTTGAGATCGAAAGTTTCTCTGGAAGAGATGACGAAAAAGAAAGTAGATGATTTGGAGAAGAAATTAGAGGAAGAGATGAGTCAAGTTAAATATGGGATGGAGGAAAGTTTCTCCATCATAGAAGGAAGTTTTTTATCCATGGAAAACTGATTTGCGGACCGATTCAAGCTTGGAAGAAACATTTAGGAAGTTTATTGAGATGTGATTCATGACCCCGCCGACAGTTTAGTTGCAAGCCCTAACCAAGGGTTGATCGAAGATTCATTGGCTAAATCGAAAGGGAACGAGATCAGACAAGGGGAACACGAGGAGGAAAGCATCCACCATTAAGATTCTCCTCCCATGGCTCTGATTGGAGGTGCATTAGAGATTTTAGATGGAAGCGATTGGGCCGAAACATGAAGAAGGGATTATGCAAGAGGTATGGAGGAGCACGAAGAAGAAAGAAGAGAAGTCGGGAAAGGATATGTTTATTGATTGAAACCCTCAATACCTAGGGGAAATAGTGGAGGAAGAGGAAGTTGGGGTGGTGATGCTTGGGTTAAGAAGTTAAAAATATCGATCTTCGATGGGGAAGACACACATGGGTGGGTGTATAGGGTAGGGTGATGCTTCACGGTGAATTGGCTAGATGGGGAGAAGAAACTTATGGTAGCACAGTTATGTTTGGAGGGGAAAATCTTAGCCTGGTTTGTGTGGAGGGAGGCTATATACCTGATCTTTTCATGAGAGAAATTTAAGAGTTATTTGTTGGAAGGTTTTCGAGCCATTTGAGATGGAGACCTATGCGAGAAATTTTATGCCTTGACTTATGGGAAAATATTTGCGTACGTAAGACGTACGCAGAGCTGCGTTCGTCGGGAGGTTATTCAGAGGGTTAAGGGGGTTACATCCGTGTTATACCCCTTTTTAACCTCCCTGTAACCTCCCTGTAACTTATCTGTAACCTACAAATAAGTTCCGTGTTTCTATAGTTTCGGTATTTACAGGTAGGTTACAGGGAAGTTACAAGGAAGTTACAGGGAGGTTACAGGAGGGTATAATTTTGATATAACCCGTCTGTACCCTCTGAATAACCTCCGACGTACACAGCACTGCGTACGTCTTACGTACACAAATATTTTCCTGACTCAGGAGGGGACTATCGTTGAATATAAAGAGAAATTTGAGCTATTGTCAAGATGGTTGAGAGAGATTCTTAAAGCAGGATTGGAGAGGATTTTTATGAAGGACTTAAAGCCTCACTTGAACTATTGAGACCGCGATGATTGAGGAGATGATGGTGGAGGACAAGAACAAATGTAGAAAGTCAATAGAAGAAGTACAGATAGCATAACACCGAACTACTACGACCACGTCGACATCGAAAGCTCAAAGAGTGAAATTCTATAAGGAGGCTGCACGGGACAGTAATATTAGACAATGACCAGGAGTGACGCTTAAGCACCTTATAGAGACACATTTTGGATAAGCAAGCTAAGTGTTATGTTTTTCGGTGTGATGAAAAGTTTATCCCAGAATACTGTTGTAAGGATTGAAAATTACAAGTTCTCATAGTGCATAACAAGGAGGAAAATGATGACGAATAAAGACAGTTGTGGTGGAGGCACACTCATTTTTTCTCGCCTTGAGGACAATGTGTCTTTTGAGTGGGAAGTATTATCATGTTGGCGCCTAACCTAAGGACAAATTTTTCTTTTGTACACCTAAGGACAATTTAGTCTTTTATTATTGTTGTTGTTGGGTATAAATTGTAACAGTTATGTATGAGGGGAAGAAACGGGGAAAACGAAAGAACAAAGAAGAAAAAACCAATAGAGATAGAAGAGGAAATGATGAATCGGGGAAGGGTGAAGAAACAAACAGCTAAAGGAGTGGAACTGAGGGGATCATAAGCTAAAAGGCAAGTTCCCTTATAAAACGAAGCATCTAAGGAGTTTTACTCACCTGTAGAATCGAAGGAAGTGATGCTGAGCTGAGGAGAGGCGAGAGATCTCTCGCATAGTCTCGAGTCGAGCCTAGTTGAAGAGGAAGACGAAGGAAGAGCTTCGATCTTGCCTAGTCGACTAGCGAAGAAGAATAGTGTGCGGAAGATAATTCTTCATGCACAGTGATTCGATCCCATGTGATCGAGTCGAAACAGAAGAAAGGGAAAGGGCGAAGCATGCGGGTCGAGGGTTTGGAAGATGTAAGGTTAGTTTTTATTTAAGTGATAATAGTAATAATAATAATAATAATAATAATAATATATTGAATAGAAAAATAATTGTAGTAATATCATAAAAATTAATACTTAAATAATAATTAAATGTTAATAGTTACTTAAATAATAAATAAATTAAATTTTATATCTTTATGTTAGGTTTTCGCTTTCATTTGAAGAGCGATATCGGGGCAAAAGCTTATTGAATTAAGCATTATCGAGGTGAGTACTTGCAGTTTTAAATAATAGTAATAATTTGTTTATTCTCAAATATGTTTGCAATTGATGATATTTGTGTGCTTTATTTTGATTGAGATATTATTTTCTTTATTGGACATATAGTTATGGATGTTGTAGCCACTTACTCATGCATTTGGTGTGTATTTTATATAGTATTTTGAATTGAATGCGATGAATGTATATGTTAATAATGACGGTTTGTATGTGCATGACAGATTATGTTGGAGCATCAGTTGATTATATTAGTGGGTGAACACTAATATACTTGTGCACGTAAATGAAAAAGAATCCTGATATTGATGTGTCTTAATTGATACAATTTTTAGGCGGTGTCCTCTGTGACGGTTGTATAAATATGAAATGATATCGATTTGATAATGATATAGACCCCTTTGAATAACATGTCAAATGTTTATATTGATTTATAAAGAATTTTAACCAACATATATATTGTTCTTTCTTTTTTTTGTATTGTTGTTGTTTAGAAGTATAAGTATTCACTGGCTTGTTTAGCTAACAGTTGTTTTAACTAACTTTTTAGGTTTAATTAAATTATTAAAAGTTGCGCGATAAACGAGAAATGTTTATAGAAGATGCAGACAACTATTAACAATACAATTTTAATTGTATAACTTTAACTTATTTTTGTAGTGATTTTTATCTATTAAATTGTGGAATAATATAGAAAATATAATTCACACCGTCGGACCATTTGTGTCCTTATTGGTTAATTCTAAACTCTGGATCGGGTCGTGACAAAAGTGGTATTAGAGCCAGATTTAGGGTTAATTAATTGAATATTGATGAAAGAGCCAATAGGAACTTAAAGAAATAATTTATACATTCAGGCATAGTGATACACCTAAAACCATAGAAGAAGAGAAGCCGATAAAAAATGAAGCACAACCTACCATTAATGTGAACGTGAATGTCCTCACCCAAATGATGGTGGTGTTGATTTTAGAATCTAGATTGCAGTCTATCGGAAATGATAATGTCACTATAGATAACTACTTGAAGATATTTCACGAACTGCGTCCATTTTTGTTCAAAGGAACTGATGACCCAATTGAAGTAGAGAACTGTCTAATGGATATAGAGAAGATACCATATTGCACGACTTGTCCGGATGAAAGAAAAGTATTGTTGGTGATGTTTCTGCTGGATGGAGAAGCTGAAAGGTGGTGGCGTGGCAACATCAGAAGAGGTTAGGGGACGTACACAACACGATGGTTAGTTGGGAGGAATTTGTGGAGCTATTCAGAGTATAATTTGTACTCCTATCAGCTCGAAGACAGATGCAGGACGGGCATATCAAGTTGAGGCAATGAGATAATACAGTCGTGCAGTATGAAGAGTAATTCACTGCACCATTGAGGTATGCACCACAGTTGATCGCTACTACAAAAGAAAAGTTCTATAAATTTCTTTCTGTATTAAAGAATTTTATCAGACGACCGCTAGTACCCTTATGAATCGATGAATACTCGGTATTAATAGAACGAGCTAGAAGAGTGGAGATTGACTATCAGATTACTCATAACCGTAAGGAGATGCACAAAAGGAAGACTGCAGAAGAATGTGTAAATCATTCAGAAAGATCAAATGAGAAGAAGTCCAAGAATAATTCGGGTGGAGTTAGCGGAGGTACGACTTAAGATACTGGAGTCACTTGTGCCAAATGCAGAAGGCAACATAAAAGTGAATGCTTGATGAGCTTTAACACTTGCTGTTGGTGTCTTTAGTGTGGTCATATAACAAGGTATTGTCCATCTCTTTTCTAGAAAACCATTGAAGATCATAAATTCGGCGGAGGTCCTTCATAGAAGGCTACAAGCGGGCATAAAAAGATTGTCTATAACTTCAACTCCAACGCAAGGTCAGCCATGGCAACCTGTTTGACCTCGAGTATATTCCCTTATTCATAGTGAGCCTGAATATCCTACTGTTGTTGATGGTGATGAGTTATGATTAGTTTGGTGTTATCTAGTTATTTTTTGCGACAAATATGTGTTATGAAGTATAGCTGAGTTACCTTGTATCAAGTTTTTACCTTTATAGTGATTGCTTTTCATTCCTAATGTTGATCCGCTTAATGAGAAATAATTTATTTTTTGTTTATAAATTTTGAGGAAGAAATTTTTTTAAGTGGGGAAGATTGTAACGGTTCTGTACAGAGAGAGAAGAAATGTGGAGAAGAAGGAACATAATATAAGAAACTAACAAAGATGGAAGAGGAATCAATGAATCGAGGAAGGGGGAGGCAAAAAACATCTAAAGGAGTGGAAACGAGGGGATCAGAAGCTACAGAGACAAGTTTGCCTATAAAATGAAGCGTCCAAAGAGTTTTACTCACCCGTAGAATCGAGGGAAGTGATGTCGAGTTGAGGTGAGGCGGGAGATCTCGCGTGTAGTCTCTAGTCGAGCGGAGTCGAAGAGGAAGACGAAGGAAGAGCCTCGATCGTGCCTTAGCCGAGCGTCGAAGAAAAATAGTGTGAGAGAGATGATTCTTCACTCATAATGATTCGATCCTATGTGATCTGGTTGAAGAACAGGAAAGGGAAGGGAAAGAGAGTGCGGGTCAAGCCGAGTCGAGGGTTTGGAAGAGGTAAGAGTGGTTTTTATTTAAGTGATGATAATAATAATAATAATAATAATAATAATAATAATAATAATAATAATAATAATAATATTATTATTATTATTATTATTATTATTAATATTAATAATATAATATATATTGAATAGATAAATATGTATACTAAAATAATAAAAAATTAATATTTAAATAATAATAAAAAGTTAATAGTTGCTTAAAATAATAAATAAATTAAATTTTATATTTTGTTTATGTTAGGTTCCCACCTTCATTTAAAAAACCGACGTCAGGGCAAAAGCTTATTGAATTAAGCGTCATTGAGTTGAGTACTTGTACTTTTAAAAAATAATAATAATTTGTTATTCTCAATTATATTTGCAATCGACGATATTTGTGTGTACTTTATTTTGATTAAGATATTTTTTTTAATAGTCATATCGTTATTGATGTTGTAGCCACTTACTCATGCAATTGGTGTTTGTTTTATATAATATGTTGAATTGAATGCAATGAATACATATGTTTATGATGACTACTTGTATGTGCATGGCTGATTGTGATGGAACATCCCTTGATGATATTAGTGGGGGAACACTAATGTACTCGTGCACGTAAATGAAAAAGGATATTGATATTGATGTGTCCTAATTGACATAATTTTTAGACGGAGACTCCTGTGAAGGTTGTATAAATATGAAATAATATTGATATGATAATGATATAGACCCCTTTGAATAGAATGTCAAATGTTTATATTTATTTATAAAGAAATTTAACTGACATGCATATTGTTCTTTATTTTTATTATATTGTTATTGTTTAGAAGTATAAGTATTCACTGACTCGTTTAGCTCACACTTATTTTAACTAACTTTTCATATTTAATTAAATTATTAAAAAATGAATGATAGACAAGAAATTTTTATAGAAGTCGTGGAAAATCATCAACAAGATAATTTTAATTGTACCACTTTAGTTTATTTTGTAGTGTCTATTTCATTTGTTAAATTGTAGGAAAATATATAACATTTAATTCACATCGTCCGATTGTTTGTACCCGCCTTAGTTATTTCCAAACACCGAGCCGAGTCATGACATAAATAGGCTAATTATGTTTAGGGTTAGGTTTTATGCATGAGATTATTGTGGTGAGTCTTAACTTTAGGTTTTTGGAGAGATTTTTTACCTCTCAAATTATAGAAATTGGGAGAGATCGTATTCTCTCGAATTGTAGATGCGTATTTTTTATATTTATGTGCATTATTGATGTTTGATTGCTTTGATATGGTGTTCGAGAAATAAAATTCCTCTTTGCCCTGATTTTATGGAAGAGCGTTCCGATTTTAACGGTGAATCATATCATCATTTCAGTAGGCTTTATGCATGTCCTCTATACTGCATCACTTGCATGAATACCTTTGTTGATTGCATAATGAGGGCTCATAAGCTTGCAAAACTACTTTTGTATACACAATGAAACATTTAATTTATATAACATCATATTTTATGGTGATAAAGTAGATTACATAGACAATGTGATTTCTGATATGAGACTTAATGTAACTGACAATTTGTGTGTATGATATGGCATAATATATCCATAAAAGCTAACTTTTGTGCTAGCATCCCTATTTGAAATGGTTTTGTTCATAGTAGTTTTTCATTTTCGTGGGAAACACAAGCTGCGGAAAGTTCTTTTTCTTTCCTATTCAAATCCAATTATGAATTCTTTTCTTAAAAGCTATTCTGTGAGTTTTTTGAAAAAAATAGTCTGCTTAGTGGACAATGTATGCTTATTCATGTATAAGGGTGCAAACGAACCAAACACGAACGAACAGAGCTTGTGTTCGTGTTTGGTTCGTTTAAAATTTAGTTTGTTTGAAATAAGCTTGTGTTTGAAATTGTTCGTGAAGTCAATGTTCGTGTTCGTTTCTTAACGAACGAGCCGAACATGAGTTATTCGCGAATGACGAGCCAGTTTGACATCCCTAATATTAATATATATAAATAATATATTATATTAATTATATAACTTACATTACATAAATATATAATATCTATATTAGTATATTACTAATATAGCATATTAATATATTATTATTATTAATTTATTATATATTATAATTTATAAAATTTAATTTTTTAAAATATTATAAATTTTTTATATATAATTATTTTAAATTATTTTATATTTCGAAAAATAATGATTCAAACACGAACGAACGCATCACTGTTCGTGTTTTGTTCGTTTAACTAACCGAACGAAAAAAAAATTTTTCACGTTAATCTCGTTTACCTATCGAACGAATCGAACACGAACTCATTGACGAACCGAACATGAACTGTTCGCGAACAACGAGCTTTTTTGACAGCCCTATTCATGTATATACTAGTAGACATTTCTGAAATCATGTCCATTTAACCAATGCTTATTTTCCAAGGGTTTTAGAAAACTATACTCTATACGTTGTCGACAAAGTTTTACTAATCTGATATTCCATCACATAGGCATTGTAAGAGGTATAGATGCCAAGAAAGGGGTGCTTTATGTGATTACGCCGGTTTCATTATGCAAGCTGGAGGAGGTTGATATTCTTGTTCAAGGTTTTATTGAAATACCAACCAGTCTATTGCAGGTATTCCTTGTCCATGCAAGTTATTTATTTAATTGTTGATTGAGTAGGTTATGGAGAACCAATTGCTTGATTTGTGCAAATTTGTTTCACTATAATTTTTTTTCCAAGGATTAATTTAATGCTAGAAACCCTTGCCTAGCATGAACTTTTGCTTTAAGCCTCTTTTAAAGCGCAGCATGTTTGCTTCTGGTCTCATTCTCCTTAAATGGCCGGAGAAACAGTGCAATGGGATCTTTAATGAAATGCCTAAAATTCATATAGGTACTATTTGAGTTTTGGTTGAGTGAATGTCTTTAAAAATCTAAAATTATTAATTATTCTTTTTTATGTTAAATAAATGTATAGAAAATTTAAATTGTTTTTGTTATTGTGGTATTATGAGTTTCCTATTTTAGTGTTATTTCCTTTTATATTCTTTTTTTATGTCGTATTTTGTTCTTCTTTGAATTAATTTATCTTTGATAAGTTGTAATGGTTGTAATTAAGTTTGTCTTAGTCTTCCCTTATTGTATAGGAAGAAAAGTTGTAATTTGATAATTAAGAAATATGATTATACGATTGTCTCCAACTTTCTTTATTATATCAGAGAAGTTACAAACCTTAGCTTTTCTTTTCTTGGTCGGATCACTTCGCAGCAGGCGCATAGATTCCTTTTGCACAATTCTTTTTGTCTGTCACAGACGTGCAGATCGCTTCCTTCAGTTGCACAGATATGAGGCACGATTTTCTTCGGTTGGATATGCGCTAGGCACGATTCTTTCCATCCACACAGGCACATAGATCGCTTCCATGATTCTTTCCGTTTGCACAGGAGTGCAGATCGCTTCCGCAATTCTTTTTGTGCGCTCCTGTGATTCTTTCCGTCTGCACAGGCTCGATCTTTCTTTCTGCAGTAGCAGCAGGAACTCATTCCACTCACTGGAACTTCTGCAAATAGTCGTCAGAATCCCTAAAGCCAGTGTCCGATCTACCCTGCAGCCTTTTTCCTTCCTGTTGCTGGCCCTCGGTTGTTCTCCTTGTCATCTTTTCTTCTAGCAAAAGTAGTTGCTGCAGCAGCCACTGACCTTTCTTCCTACAGCAACTGCGACCAACTTTCTTCCTGTAACCAACTTTTGTCAGAATCCCTCAGGCCGGTGTCCGATCTACCCTGCAGCCTTTTTCCTTCCTGTTCCAGGCCCTCGGTTGTTCACCTTGTTATCTTTTCTTCAAGCAAAAGTAGTCGCTGCAGCAGCCACCGACCTTTCTTCCTACAGCAATTGCGACCAACTTTCTACCATTTTGAGAAATCATATAAAATTTTTACTTACTATGTACCTCAATTTTCTCTCGCGAATAAGACGACAGAAAAAACTCGGGAAAAACTTGAATTATGAAGTCTTTATTGGAGTCTAAAAGCCTTCTTTGAGTAGAACTAAAACTGAATACATGGAATGTAATTTTACTAGTAGCAGCTCTAGTGATAGAAATGTAACTATAGGTGATCAAATTATTAAAAGGTGCGTACACTTTTGATATATCCGGTCTATTATTCAAAGTGATGGTGATATTGATGGGGGTGTTATTAAAAGAATTCAAGTTGGTTGGTTGAAGTGGAGGAATGTTTCGGGCCTATTGTGTGATAGAAAAGTACCGTTTGGATTGAAAGGAAAATTTTATAAAATGGTGGTGAAACCTGCAATGCTCTATGGCATTGAATGTCGGCCTTTTAGAAAAGAATCATAAAACTAAGTTTAGTGTTGCCGAGATGAGAATGATTAGGTGGATGATTGGCTTTACACTTAGAGACAAAATGCGAAAGGAATATATCCGTGATAGGGTTGGTGTAGCTCCAGTGACAGGACAATATTACAGAGAGTCGTCTTAGATGGTTTGGTCACATTAAGCGTCGACCATATGATGATCCGATTAGATGACTAGATGTCTTAGATTCGACTTATGTTATGATAGACAGAGGTAAACCTAGGATTACTTTACTATATTGTATAAAAAATGATCTTAATCTGTTAGAATTAAATGAAAATATGACACTAAATAGGATGCTATGGAGAAAAAGGATTCATGTAGCCAACCCCACTTAGCGGGATAATGTTTTTTTTTTATTTTTGTTGTTTTATGTACCACAATTTTCACACCTCTCAGATTTCGAGCAAGTTAATTTTATAAAATTCTACGGATCAAATCAAGCAATTTAATATGAAATACTTTATATAAAATTATGAATAGATTGAAAGATATAAAAATTGAAAGTTATACGTTTAATTAATTTAATTAATCTTTAATTAACCATCCCTAATCTTGATTATTGTTCCTAACTGTCCTCTCCCACTCGTTATATTTCACTCGATGGAGTTGAATGGGAAATCCCTATTTTAGAGCTTCGCATCTCCTCTCCCCCCTCTCAATTTCTCTGCACGTGCCTCCCTCTTGATCGCATTTGGTAAAAGCTCCTGTGAGAAGCTGCGATCGCAGCAAAGCCTGCAGAAAAGAACAAAAGGGACGAGCGAGATCTGGGAAGCCGCACGGCGTACAGTAAGTTGCGTTCCACTCCCTTTTCGCTCTCTTGATCCTTCTTTTCTCATTTACCCTCCTCCCTTGCGTCAATCTTCTGCCCAAGGAGCCTGCGACTCCAGCTACAAAGCTTGAGTCGGGATCAAGCCCCCCAGATGCACGACCGTGTGCCTCCGACTATGTTTTCGAGCTCTGGGGTGAAATGGGTGAGTACGAATTCATGCTTTTTGAGACTGTCATTTTTTTTCCTTTTGCTTTCATTTTGAGTTTTACCTCGTTTTTCATGCATTGTTCATTTTCGGTAGTCATTTGAGGTGCGAAATTTGCATCGGAAGTGTTTAAAGTGGCTTGCGAGTTTTTGCAAGGGATTCCGACACGAATTCAGGAGGGTTAAGATGGAGTAAGCAAAGTTAAGAAGAAGAGAGAAGAGGATTTGACAGTTTTAGAAGGGTTGGTTACTGAAAAAAGCTGTTTAAGGTATGTTTTAGCAAATCAATTTTATTTCTGATTAAACTATTGAGCCAAGATATCTTTACATCCGGAGTTAATTGCGGGTTTCAAGTTGTTTACCTGATATGACAAGTTCGAGGCAAGCATGTAGAAGATCGTCGTAGTACGACTCCATAAATTTTAGGTAACATAATTATATGTTCATATAAGAAGGATGATTTAATTTATAGAAATCACTTAAATCTTAAAGTTTAATAGTATGTTTCATAGGTATTAAACTCAACATAAAAGTCACCGCCACCTCCACCTAGCTATCGAAGATTAAGATTTTTGTGTAGCAACTGAAATGAACAATTACATTTCTAAATTTCAGTAATCTTTTTTATTTTCAAAATTTATGTTGATTTATAAATATGCTTTACTTCAGTCAGATTTATACTGAAGTAGATTTTTTATATTATTAGATAGAAAAATTATGTATAATAAAAAATATAAAAGATGTGCATGAATGATATGCATGAGATGAGCAATTAAATCTTAAAGTTTAATAGTATGTTTTATCGGTTATTAAACTCAATATAAAAGTCACCGCCACCTCCAGCTAGCTATCGAAGATTAGATTTTTGCGTAGCAACTGAGATGAACAATTACATTTCTAAATGTTAGTAGTTTTTTTTTTATTTTCAAAATTTATGTTGATTTTTATATATGCATGAATTATAAAAAAAAATTTAGATATTGAAGTAGATTCCTTATATTATTAGATAGAAAAATTATGTATAACAAAAAAGATATAAAAGATGTGCATGAATGATATGCATGAGATGCATGGGCTTGATTGGAAATATATACATGTTATATGAATAGCATAATATGAGAGTTATGTATGATGAATAGTTGCATATTAGAGTAAATATACATGTTAGTAGATTTATAAAGATATATCAGAATAATGTATGTTATGAAGAATGAAATAACTTATATATGAATGTTTGTATGTGCATATTCAGAGGATAATTTCACCTTCTAATGATATAGGCAGGGGATGCCAGTGTACTCGCACGCGTAAAGTTTTTTTACAATCCCAGACAATTGTGATGGTTAGTTCACTAACTGTTGTGCCAACGGGATAATATTGGTCAGATGCGAGTGGATCGGATCTTAGCTCCCCAGACAATTGTAATGTTTACATTAATAATCGCTGTGTCAACGGGATAATATCAGTTAAAGGCAGGTAAGGACCTTCCCACCCTAGACAATTGTGATATGTAGATTGTTAATCGCTGTGCCGACGGGGCAATATTGGTCAGGGTGTGTTAGGTTTTGTTGACAGTAATCCTCACAAACAAGTATGTATGTAAAGAGTATAAAGTAAAAACAAAGTTAAAGTAAATGCTTATAGGAGATCGGGTATTTTTTTTTAGAAAAAGTCATTTAATGTATGCATTAATTTATATCAGATTGCTTATAAAAATATGAAAGACCAGCATTATATAAGATTTCTTATAGATCCACATGCATGTTGAATACTTTTTTTTATTACTGTAATTTATAAATATGATTACTCATGGGTTATCTTTAGATAACTCATTATGTTATTTTAATAAATTTTTAGGTTTTAAATATTTGAACAAGATGAATAGAACATGAGCAGATATATACACTAGACGAGAACAACAACTAGAAAGTACAAACTTTTACTTATTAATTTCTATTGTTTTCTTTAATGTTTCTTTCATAAATATTTTGATATTAAATTATTAGTAATAGAATTAGAACAGCAGAGTTATATTTTTTACTATTTGTTCCCGTTTTGGTTAATTTCAAACCCCGGGCTTGGTCACGACATTTAGCCCTTTCACCAAAGAACAACTAAAAATGTTGAAGAAAACTTCTTTCAAGCACAACTGAGTGGCCTTCCAACTTGATGATACCAATGTATTATACCTCCTATCTCACTGACAATGTAATTTTTCGATCTTGAATAATAGATCCAGGTGCTTCTGATCAGATGACTGGTGATGTTCGTGCTCACACTAACTACCTAAAGTTCAGCAACTCTAAATTTATTAGACATGTTGATGCGTCTCACCCTAGAATTGTTGGAAAATGAGAAGTGAAAGTCTCCAAAGATATTCATCTCTCTTCCTTGCTATATTTTCCTCATGAGATTGCAACTTTCTGTCAATTAACAAGCTTACTCATAACTTGAACTGTAGTTTAGAAGTTTGATTACTTCTTGATTATCTTTAGATAACTTAGTATGTTTCTTTAATATTATTTCTAAATTTTAAACATTTGAACAAAATGAATAGAAGAGAAACAAACATATATAGGAGGGGATAATAACAACCAGAAAAATACAAATTTTTACTTATTAATTTCTATTGTTTAATTTAGTGGCTCGTTTATAAATATTTGAATATTAAATTTTAGTAATAGAAATAAAATAACAGAGTTGTTGTTTTCGCCTTCTGATTGTCCGTTTCTGTCTTGGTTAATTCATAGCCCCGGGTTAGGTCGTGACATTTAACCGTCACCAAGAAGAAATTGAAGATGGTGAAGAAACTTCTTTTAACCACAACTGAGTGTCCTAACAACTTGATGATACCAATGTATTATGCCCTTCAATCTCGTTGACAATGGAATATTTCAACCTTGGATAATAGATCCAAGTGCTTCTGATTACAGACTGGTGATTTTCGTACTCCCAGTAACTAGCAAGAGTTCACGGACTCTAAATTTATTAGACTTGTTGATGTGTCTTACTCCATAATTGTTGGGAATGAGAAGTGAAAGTCTCTGAAGATATTTCCTCAATGAGATTGCAACTTTCTGTCAATTAACAAGCTTACTCATTACTTGAACTGTGTTATTAAATTCCATTATAACACTTGTGAATTTCAAGTTGTGGATTTGAGAAAAGTGATCAACAGTGTTGAATTGCATCAAGTTTCATGCTGCTTGAAGAAAATTATTCTCCTAACACACAAATGATTTTTTCACCATCATCTTCCCTTATTCCTGAGTCTATTATGTTTGATTCTATTGAAAGTCAAGTAATATTATGGCACCATTATCCAGGTAATACTAGGTTTCATTATGTTGAATCCTATCAATTGGCAAAATATACTCGTCCTGTCTATCATCTATCCTAGAAAAAACCCTCACATCCTTTCTCTATCATCCATAGTGGCCATCAAATCGAAAACCATCAATGAAGTCATATGGTTGTCTCTTTTATTAATGACCACACTCGAACCACTTAGATATT
This sequence comes from Phalaenopsis aphrodite, assembly GCA_003013225.1. Taxonomy (NCBI): domain Eukaryota; kingdom Viridiplantae; phylum Streptophyta; class Magnoliopsida; order Asparagales; family Orchidaceae; genus Phalaenopsis; species Phalaenopsis aphrodite. Next base: position 507,784 of record NEWO01000062.1, read on the forward strand.
CCTTATTTAGAAAAAAAATTGAAACTATACAAAGCTTTCAGTCCTTTCATAATATGATTTTCATTCAGTTCTAATGTAAAATTCGGATCCTCAAAACCGGTAATGCAAAAGAATATTTCAATTCTATCATTAGGCCCTATCTTGCAAAGCACAATATCATCCATGCGAATTCTTGTATTGAAACTCTATAGCAAATTGGGATAGCTGAGAGGAATAATAAATATCTTCTCGATGTATCTAGGTCTATAAATGCTTTTTCACAATCTCCCAAATATTTTCTGGGGAGATGTCGTGCTCACAACTACCTATCTCATTAATAGTATGCCAAACAGGGTCCTTGAATTTAAGGCCTCTCTCGATATTGTGATGGAAAAATACCCTCAAGTCAAAGCTTTCTCATCCAGTCTTCGTCTAAAAATATTTAGTTGTCTCCTTTGTTCACATTCACCAATTAAACTGCACAAAATTTGATTCCAAATTCATTAAATTTATCTTTTTTTGGGTATGCTTCTAATAAAAATGGATACAGGTGCTATTCTCCCATTAAAAAAAATTATAACTCTATTGGTGTTACCTTTTTTGAAAACTAATCCTACTGCCCTAAATCTGATATTCAAGAGGAGATTCCGAGTGAATATCAGACTTGAGATACTACTTTGAATACCACACTGATCGAGAGTCATTACAGCCTATTCTACTTCCCTAACACTACTTGGGATACCACACTGATCCAAAGTTATCACAACATATTGTCCTTCCCTCTAACTATCATGTTTCCCAAGTTGCACTAGTTGAGAATATCCAACCTGGGATTGACAAAGATATTCATGTGTATACTAGGAAAAAGAAGTTCATTGAATAGGATAAAGACAATATGCAACTATAATGTTGTACACAACCGAACCTGAATTGACACTTCTCAAAAGTTTCAAGAGGTGTAATCCAGTAAAGAAGACATAGAAAGTTGCACAAATTATCCTAATACAGGATTAGGTTGCATATAAAAAGTTATCATCAACTTATAAAGCTTTCATATCTAATTTTGGTAGTCTGTAGATATCCAAGTCTATTCATGAAGCATTCCAAAGTCCAGAATAGAAAAAGGGAGTTGAAGAGAACGTCCGAGCACTTAATTTAAATGACATAATCTTTACAAATTTTCCTCCAAATAAAAGATTTGTTGGGTGCAAATGGGTCATCAATGCTAAGTACAATAGATGGGAGTATTGAAAGGTTTCAAACTAGGTTGATAGCCAAATATTTCACTGTCTTATGGGATAGACTATTAAAAGATAATTGCTCTAATGCAAAGTTAAACATTGTAAGAGTTTTTTTCCTTAGAAGTGAACAAAGAATGGGAACTGCATCAACTTGCATTTCTGAATGGAGATCTTGAGGAAGAAGTGTATATGAAAATCCCAGTAGAACTGGAAAATGACTCGAATAAACATTTGATTTATAACCTAAGAAAGTCACTTGATGGCCCCAAACAAACATCAAGAGCTTGGTTTGACAAGTTTGCCAAAACCATGAAATATAATGGATACATTCAATTCCAACCGGATCATACAATGTTCTTAAAACATATATAAGAGAAGACTATACTCATTATCTTTGTAGATGATATGATTCTGACAAGTGATGATGAAAACGAGATTGAGAAGTTCAATGAGGCCCTTGTCATTGAATTTGAACTTAGGGATCTAGGATTGATGAGATACTTTATGGGCATGGAAGTGCCCAAATCCAAGATAGGTATTGTGATATCCCAAAGAAGGTGAATCGTAGACTTACTAAAAGAGACATGAATGCTGGGATGCAAACATTTTGAGAGTCCTATGGATTCAAACAAAAAATTTACATTCAGGGGCAGAAAAGACACCATTGAAAAAAGGTAGATACCAGAGATTGGTGGGTAACCTTATCTACCTGTCACACACTAGATCTGATATCGCTTACTTTGTCAGCATTGTGTTTTCGTATGATTAAAACAAATGAAAAATATTTGGAGATTTGTTGAATATTGAGATTTCTTGTTACTATTTAAAAAATCAGACAATAGGATGTTGGATGCTTACATTGTTGCTAGTTGGGCAAAATTCACTGACAGAAGGTCCACTTTTTGTTATTGTTCATATCTGGTGAAATTTTGCCACATGGAGGACCAAAAAGCAAGCAATGGTATCTAGAAGTGGTGCATAATTTGGGTATCAGGCACTTGCTTTTGAAATTTGTGAAGGAATGTGGATTCAAAGGTTACTAAGTGAGTTGGGATGCTCCATGGCCAATCTTATAAAGATATTCTGTGAAAGACAGTTGTTATTAGTGTGCAAAGATTATGTGCATCATGACAGAACCAAGCACATTAAGATTGATAGACATTTTATCTCTGAAATTTTCAATGGAGGCATTATTCACTTAATCTGCCTTCCGACTCATTTTCAAGTCATTGATGTTTTTACTAAATCTCTACCTCCAGACAGTTTCACTGATTTGAATACCAAGTTGGGTCTCTACAACATCTATGATCCAGCTTGAGGGGGTGTGTGGAATTATGAGTTTCCTATTTTAGTGTTATTTCATTTTATTCTTTTTTTGCTATGTCATATTTCTTTCCTTTCGAGTTAATTTAACTTTAGTAAGTTTTAATGGTTGTGATTATTTTTAATTCAAGAAACTAGGCTAATGATTGATTTTGCGAGTTTCATATTTCAATTAATTCAGCTGTTTGGTTAACTTTTTAATTATTACTAATGATAGCGCAAAGCTATAAGTTGTAAATATAAATTTTCAGGTCTTATAGTATACAGTGAAAATAATATAATTTACTTCCATATTTTGATCTTTAGTCCTTTTATTTGTTAACTATATCTAATAGCTGTAGGATTATATCCAATCTTGAATATTTCTTTTATTTTTTCTCAAACAAAGTTGAACTTTTAATTTAGTTCAAGATTAAGCTATCAAAGAGATTTACCATCGGCATTTCTCATCCACCTCCATGTAGGTTTCACCTCATATGGACATATACATCCCTGTATATCCTTAAGATATGCGAGTAATTTGTGTTGCAATTCTTGCACCTTATGTGGCTATTAAATTTGTGTGGCAAAACGGGCACCTTATATTAGCATTCAATCCATTTGTGTCTATGGAGGTGCAACAAAAGTTTAAACCTAAAATTTGAACTAACCTGGCTAAATTGATAGTCTTAATTTAGATCTGATCCAGTTGTGATTTGATATTTTGTCTAAATCAACTTATATGGTTTGATTTAGCTTTAGATTTTGTAAAATTGGAACAAACTAAATTGCACCAATTAAGCATAATTTATACAATTATAATTTCATATTTCATTTCCAGTAGTTATCCGATTAATTTAGTTAGAATCATAATCTTTCTTTGATGTGCATGAAAATCCATATAATTTTAGATGATCCATCAGGCTAGAATAAATCTATCAAAACTAAATAAAACCAATTCATTAAGAACTATTTAAAACAAAGGCAAACTAAATAAAATCAAACTGAAATCTAAAAAATAAATTCTTAAAGATTCACGTTTTTGAACATAATAATTAAACTGATAGCAAGTTGAATCTGTTGGTTTGGTTCGTTTTGGTTTCTCATAATGATAATTAACCATAGAAAATTTTTGAATCTGCATGCACCATTTTTGCTTTAGAGGACATATAATGCGACTATATGACCATAAAAGTTACTTTCCCTGTCGATGCATGCATACAATCATCTTGCAAAGGTTCATTTTTGTATTTTCATTCGATGTGTCTATTTCTAAATAATGTGTCTTGCATCATCTTGCAAGGCAATTTTATGTTCTTAAATGGTGCTCATATGACAATAGATGTTAAAACATATTATGAGTCTGCTTGATAGAAAGATTATCCGTAATTCAGATTGACACGAGGGTCTAAAATGTAATAATCATATTTCTTTTAACTCTAGAGATTTAAATGCATGCAAGATGGTGAAATGCCAAGTTAAATAAAACAAAAAAGAATCAAATAGATGGATTTAGGCCCTTCATGTGTGCATCAAAAATATGACTGCACAATTCTCGAGGAAATCCAACGAGTCTCTTACGAACATCAAAGGACAGTGCATCGGGATAGTCAAAAAAGGAAAACACCAAGTTTCGTTTCCTTTGGTCAGAACTCTGAACTGACCGAGCGGAATCACAGCCGAACGAATGAATAGAGGACACCTAATCCGAGGGACGATCATGGCCAGCTCCCTGCCTCAGCCAATTTCAGAATTCTTCACAAAGTTGGTTGAAAGGCACCCGCAAAACACCTTTCTAATCATATGAAAGTGCCCCTTGTCTAAGGTGAGCTGCCCGTCAGATTACAATGATACACCCTCCGCCTGACGACCTAAGTTCACCATAATGATAGGAGGGCCTCTACTCAGGATTTTCTTGAGAGGGCCGACCGACTGACGACCTTTCAGCCAACCGAATGTTTTTAGACAACCGGATGACAAGTCTAACATGTCATTAAATGCCCCTCTTAAAGCAGTTATGAATACGAAACGAGGCCAATATCGGTTATGAATACTAATGGATGTCTGAGTCGGTTACAAATATGAGAAGGTGTAATGATGACTTGTAACGTCCCTATTAAAGCAGAGACAAACATGTAATTTTACTAGATATCTCTTGAATTCGTTTCTCCAATAAAGTGCGATTAAATTTTAGTCTATCAAAATTTGTGTTGCCGTGCACTCTCTCTTAGTCTTCCTCTCTCTCTCCCTCTGTTTATTCCATTTATCCGTCCTACGCTCTATACATTGGGTGTGATCTACAGGACGTGTGAATTCAATGTCATGATAAATGCAGGCTAGATTTTATCAAAAGATTCTTTGAAACCGAACTCTTTAGCAATAAAACTATATAGATAATACTGTAATTCTAAGATTTCTTAGTCAGAAGAAAAAAAATGTTTCATCAAATACAAATTTGGAACCCTCAATTGTAGGGTGCATTGATGATCACCACTCTGTAAAATGAATTTACGAACAAGATCATAAAACACAGAAATGGGAAGGGAGAAAAAATGGTTTGTTTTGACATTTATCATTTGGGAAAATGATCTCTTGGAATCTTATGATATATTCAGCTTTACCCTCGAACCCTCGACATGAAAAGACCAAAGAACAAGAAAATTACTTTATTACTACAGGCAATACTAGCTAGAGAAATCCCTAAAACGAGAAAATATTACGTCCTAAAACGAGAAAATATTACGTCCGGAGTGCTGACGCAAGTTGTGTCCGGACCACGACTACGATTCACCATAAGTATTTTTTTCCCTCTTTCCGCTCCTTCCGTGGATCGCAACTGTTGTCCGGATGCAGCATGCGTCTGTATGTAATATCTTTTCCCCTAAAACACTTTTTTTTAACTCAGGTTGATACTATTGGCAGTTCAAAATTGAATTACATGCATTGTATGAATCACAAACATTTTGTAACTTGATCTGCATTTAACTCATAAAGTCAATAAAAATGTTAAAATTACCAGACTAACTAGTTACTTAAGGGGCCGTTTGGCATTCCTTTTCTATACATATATATATATATATATATATATATATATATATTATTTTATTTATATTTTTACTTGAAATAATACATATTTTATTTTATTATTTTAAATAAAATATAAAGATATGTAAAAAAATATACTAAATAAATGTGTTTTAAAAATAAAAACAAAAATAGGGAAAAAAAAATTGATCCTGAATAAGCTCTTAGATAATCACTGCAAATCCACTCAAAAGACGAAAGCATGAATTCAATATGAGCTCACACTCCATGCGGGAATTCTTGATGATTTGCTTTTTTTTTCCTTACATGCTATTTTTCTTGATGAACCTTGAATGTCCATGCAAGTTGCAACACCTAATATTTCGAGAGATTTTTTTATCACGTGCTCATGTAGAGGGTTTAATTGCGCAAATACCATCTTACATTTAGAGAGAATTATGATCTGCCAACCACATTTTTCTTATGGGTTTGTGATCTGATTTTGTTTATCATTTTATAATGATGGAAACACATTATTAAACGGATACCGCCTTTTATTTTCATTAAGCTTCATATAATTGCTTATTTTTTTGTCAAATTGTAAGCCTTTTATACATCAACTTTGATTTAGTTTGTATGATTAGAATGAGAAGAGTGTCGCTTTTATTATCAGAAAAGTGTCATTTTTAGTCCCAAAGTTTATAAAAATGCCAATTTTGTTCCCAGATTCTTTTAATGTAAGTCTGAACTAGTTCCCACAGAACTATTTCAACACTAATTTAGAAGTCTGGTTATTAATTGACACTTCTATTTACTTTGGGACTAAAATGGCACTATGTTAAGCGGTTAAGGGACTATTTTTGGCACTTTAATCATTAGAATACATATCCATGCAGGATTCAATGCATGTCCTATACGATCCATTCACCATTCTTTTTTCATCCCAACACAAAGCGCACTTTCATTCATAGATCGTGCCAGGATTTTAATGGCACTAAAATCTATAAAAAATAAACATTAAATTATTCACTGTAAATAGGGTTGTAAACGAGCCGAGCTTGAGAGAGCTCAGACTTGGCTCGTGTTCAGCTTGTTCGAAATCGGCTCATGTTTGAAATTGGCTCGTGAGCAGTGTGTTCATGTTCGGCTCGATTTAAATATTCGTGTTCGTGTTTGGCTCGAAATTGGCTCGGAAAAATTAAATTGAAAAAAAATAGATGTAAATTATGAGATTCGAAAATAGACTAAATATATATATAAAAAAGCACTAACAACATTGTCACAAGAGACGTTACGATTTAAACTTAGATATGAATATATATAATATATTATTATATAAATAATATATGTAATATATTATTATATTAATAATTATATATATTTTAATTTCGAGCTAAAACTAGCTGAACAGAGCTGTTCGTGTTCGGCTCGTTTATAATTCGAGCTTTAAAAACTTATTCGTGTTCCGGCTCGTTCTTGTTTACTTAATGAACGAGCTGAACACGAGCTACTTAACGAGCCGAACATGATTTGTTCACGAACAACGAGCTTTTTTGACAGCCCTAACTGTAAATGTCTATTAAATTCTGAAGCTTATTGTAGAATTTAATAGCTCCAACGCCTTTTCTTGTCCAGTTGCGAGGATGTGTTTCACCTTACATGTCTGCGAATGTATTCAACAAACTTCCAGCTAAAGATATGTAGAGAGAGATCTTCAGTTCCCTGCCATTTGGTGAGAATACTGCTTTTTTTTTTCTATTATTTTCATTCCAAGTTGTAAGCTTAATTTTTATTTCTGCAATAAGTTAATGTAATGTAAAATTATTATTATTATTTTCAGACTTTGTAAGAATGACATTAAATTTTTAAAGTGATAATTATTATGATTTTATTTTCAAGCTTATTTTTTTTAGAGTAGTGATTTTTAAAATCAAGAGTTAGGACATTTATTATATTTATATTTAAGATTATTAAACTTTTATATTTCATTTACATTTATGAATACATTTTCTATTTAGTTTTTTTTTTTT
>NEWO01000062.1:519072-531493 GCA_003013225.1 Phalaenopsis aphrodite
GTTTACAGCCCTAGTCTTGGCGTTAGATGAAAATTTAGCACACACACAAATAAAAGAGAAGCAAAATGAGACACCTCGATTTTTATGTGAAAACCCCTCGAAAAGGAAGAAAACACATTGTCTGACCCAATCAACATACTCAACTATGTATTTATAAGTACACAGACTCATTCTTTTTCTAAAATTAGAGAAAATGAAATTATAAAATTAATGTGCAGCAATATTTTAGAAATAAACGTAACGGGTCGTGAAAGCCATAACTAATTGCTATGAAGGTAGTGACCCACCATAAATGTTGTAAATGGTGACTTTAGTGTCAGCTTGTTGTAGAAGGCTTAATTGAAAGTCATGGTAATTGTTGGTCATATGGGTCGTATGTGGTAGCTTCAGGGCCATCGATTGGCATCGACGGTTGTAATAGAGAGTTGTGACGGCGTTTATAAGTCGCAGAGACCAGAGTTGGGAGTTGCATGAGTTGTGAGCCACATAGGTCGCATTAGTCACATAGGCGCTAACAGAGAACTATAATAACACACGTAGGCTACAAAGGTAAAAATTGGGAGCTGCATGAGCTATTGATCATGTAGGTTGTAAGACATGGTAGGGAGTTGAGAGGAGAGAACTTCAGGAGTTTAGAGAAGAGCACTATATTCTGAGTATGATGGTTGTAAACAGTTATTGTGGAGAGTTACACCATACTTGGGGTTCATTAGTATACCATTTTTAAAATGTTTTGTTACATCGTATTCAGGGTATGTCATTACACTATATTAGGGATGCGTCCTTACACTATCTTTAAGGTGTGTCTTCACATCATTTTCAGGGCGCATCATTATATTGTCATTGGAACATGACGCTATATAGTGTACATGATGATGTGCTGCTCCATCGAATGTTGTGTTACTCCACAACATACACTGAGATTCCTCGATATACATCGTGATTTAGGAAAAAGTAAAGGCGACTGTGGTCAATGGAGTCCAACGAGTGGTGGTCAATGATGGCCTACATTAATAGGAGCGGGCTCAGCTCGTTAAACCTTTGATGTAGAACACTGGACTTCAATTTGTTCTCCTCATTATGCCGCTCTAAGCACAAAGTCCGCTCTTCATGAAAGGGATAAGACTCTATTTATAAATTATAAAAAATGCATCTCTACAAATAAGGAACAAATTAAGACCATCCATCAGTCGACCCAAAGAGATTCTCTCGATCATACAATATTTTGCAGACATTGGAGTGCCTTAGCAATATCAGAATTGAGTGATTTTAGGTTTGTTGCATTCGTCTCTTCAATAAATTCAATTTGATTATAAACTTAACAGATTTGGAATATATTTTGAATTCCAATTATGTACTAAATGTTTTTAAAAGTGATTTAAAATTTTGAAATTGACTTAATTTGACTCAAATTGAACCAACTTCGGTGTCTTTAGGTTTGATTTGTTGGGTTGGTCAGCTTACATGTAAATTATATTGAAATTGGAATTCAGGATGATTTTTAATTTAAATTTGAATGCTTCTAGCTAAAAATTGCTTTGAGATTAGTGACGTGTTTTAGGATTCATTAAAATTTGTTGATGACATAATAATAATAATGTTATTATTATTATTATTATTATTATTAAATTTATATAATTAATCTTTCTAAAAAATAAAAATAGCTAGTAAAATAATATTATCTTCTTTTAAAAAATAAATTTAAATAAACAAGAAATTATAAAAAGACAAATGGTTAAACTTGAGGATGCATTTTAGGTCAAATTTGAGTCAATCTCGAGTTTGTGAGTAAAAATTGGGTCAATCTCGAGTTTATGAGTAAACACAAAATCAATCCAAAAATAAATTAAATATGTTAAAATTTTAGACCATAACATAACCTCCCAAACATGAATTCTTTGAGTGGAGTTTATATCGAGTTACAGTTGGGTTAATTACTAACACATCTACACTTTTATTATGGCATTTATCCAATAAACGACCAAATAGTCTTAAACATCAAAACAAAGTATTATATTATATTATTTTTTAGCTGAACAATGTTGAATTGCCCTTAATCATGATCTTATAAATGAGTTCATCAATGATGCTCATCACAATACGCTTCTAATCCATCTTCCTACTTTTGTCTCATCACCATTCAAATTCAAATTTAATATTCAACATCTGCATCTTCCACAATTTTGTCAGGCTGCAACTGTCCATATTACAATCTCATCCCTCATGGATGCCAACTGTAACTCCAATCATGTCTAACTACGCCAACCAAATTCAGTCGACCACGAATCTTGGCTCCAACGTTTCTTCATCCTAACGAGTCCTCTAATTGCATCGGATGCACACACACTCCTTCGCTGCATTGACCTCCATGCTAGCAACTCTTATCCCTCTTTAATTTTCTCACAAATATTTTTGGACTGCCTTCATTCACTCTCTCCCTCCCTTCCATCCCACTACTATTTCATAAATCTCACCCAATCTAACCATACTAAATTTCGCTAGACACCCTCACTATCTCAAGGACCATCAATCTAGCCCGAGTCTTCCATGTTCAAGCTAACCCTGAGAGGACTCTCCTCGCCACCATTCACAACATCTCCCACTGAATTTAAACCTCAAGAAATCATGCCATTAACTGAAAATAGACTAACAAAACCAAGCACGCTTCAGACGACCAAAGCTTGTTTAGTCACCAAAAATATACATTCAACAAAAACAATATGATAGTTAAAGTAACTCTCAAATCATCATTCCATAATCTTAAACATACATAAGAGATTACATAAAACAACACTAATTATATAAATAACTGAAAGTACATAATTTAAAAAGAAAATATCCACTATTAAGCCAATTGAAAGCTAAAATAGCCTGAAACTTACAAGCAACTCATCCGAAATTATCCACTGATCTTTGCTTTAGAGCAAAGCTTCTCCCGAGGTACAATCTTGTATTTTCCAGTTAATTCTTGCTGCATTTATAAAACAATAGTTATTATTTTCATGAAATCAAGAACAAATCCAACTAAGGCCAAACCTGCAACCGATTAAAAAGCAGAATTGAATAGAAAGTAACCAAAGCAATTGAAAATTTAAATCAGATTAAAAAAAATAAATGCAGAAAAGGTGCATTTAACTTCAAGAAAATCTAACTAATGAAATTTTTAATTTGATGTTTAAATTTTAAATGTTATATGAATAAAACCAAGTTAACCCCCTTAAGATGGAGGGCTTATTTAAGTGTGTAGTCCACACATATGAATTGGTGATATTTTGATAAGATTAGTACAATACCATCATAATACTATCAAAATATCATTAAATCCACATTTATCTGCTCCTATCTCATCCACACATAATAATTTTTATTTTTCCACGAGGTATGAGAAGTAAACGAATCAATGGATTTTGTTAAAATTAGTACAATATCATCATAATACTACCAAAATACCATCAAATCTGCATTTGTATGCATCTATCTCATCCACAAATAATAATTTTTATTTTTCCAGAAGAAAAAAGAAATAAACGAATGAACGGAAAAAAATAAAACTAAAACCAAATCAGTGACCAATGTTCTCACCTTCTTCCACAGCTGCGTATGCTCCTCGCAGAACCCAGCAACAATTCCAACTCCCTTCCCCTCCTTATACTCAATAGAAAGCCCCTTCTCCAATCCACAAGAAACATGGAACCCTAATCCACACTTCGACTCCGAGCACTCAATTCCACACCCTCGATTCACCCCGCAGATGTAACAATCAATACCCCACCTCTTCTCCGGAACTCTCGAACAATCAATCCCCTCTCTCCCCACTGGATCTCGAAAGAATACCTCAGGAACAAGAAGCCCGCACAGAATATGAGCCCATTGTCTTTTATCTTCCATTGGCTTCACTGCTCCCCCCTTCTTCGGACAGAGAAGGCAATCAAAATCCCATTTTTCTTCCTCCCCCTTCCTCTGGCACCTCAAACAGAACCAATCTCCTTCAGGTATTGAGTGGATCAGAGGGCTTCCATAGCAAGAAGCATGGACCATTAACTCACAGCCATCGCAAAAGACGATGGGATCTGCTGGCTCGCCGTCCGTGCCTTGGCATACAGAGCAGACGACACCATCGTCTTCCTCTTCTTCAATTTCTGTGTATGGTTGAAGATTGCAGGATTTGTCATGTTCGTGGAGAGTAAACAAGGGGTTGGGACCCCAGATCCTTTTCTTTGCGGGGAGGCAAATTGAGGTGAGGGGATGGTGAGAATCTAATCGTTTTTTGGCTGGGAGGCATTTGGGAGAGATGTGCGATTCAATCGAAAACGCATCTTGGTGCTGATTTTGATAAAAAAGCTTGAATCTTTTAGAGGGAGGTAAGTCATGGAGGTTGCCCTTCATCTAATCGGGCGGATGAGGCTAGCTGCTGAGAGTTGAAGGGAAAGGTTACGGTTTGAGATCGGTGAGGAAGACGGCTTTGGGAAGGCAGAGTATGAATCAAAACGCGGGAAGAGAAGGATTTGGAGGAGGAGAAACAGGGCCGCGGGAACCTGAGCAGATTTATTTGAATTTTCGGATTAGATTTTGGTTTTTGGAAAATTTAAAATATTCTTTCACTCGTGGACTCCTGGCTTGTTTCGCTGCCTTCCAATTTCGCGGGCGCGCGAAAAGATGAGCCGGTTTTTTATTTTTTTATTTTTTTTATTTTTTTTATTTTTTTATAATATATATATATATATATATATATATATATATATATATATAGATATAAATGGTATATTGGGCGTAATATAAGAACTATTATATTAATAACAGGTGTATAATTAATTATCTGTAAGGAAAAGTTTATTTATTTGATATTTTTTACATTAAAAACCGTTCTTTTATCAAACTGTGTTTTGCGAGGATTTTGAGTGGAAAGCGTGGGATTCAAATTTTAGGATTTTTGTACCCAATCAATTAACTGCTGAGAACCTTTTATTTATTATCGCATTTTCGTCATTTTTACATTGGAGGTATTTTGGAAAATATAGAACTGTTTGTGGAAAGTTGGAGCCCCTGCATAAAAAATGAACATAATACTGAAAACATGCCGGCCCGACCGAATAATCTTTCATGTTATTCTGAATATTTTTGCTTTATTCATGTGTTATTAGTGTATTATTCAGGTGTTATTCATGTCAGGGAATATTTTTCGTTTTTTTAATGTGTTATTGGTGTGTTATCATCAATAACACATGAATAACGCGAAAAGTTTTTAGAATAACGCGAAGATAATATTTTTATGACACAGTCGAGTCGGGTCGCTCGTTTTTAATGTATTATTGGTGTGTTATTTATGTGTTATTGTTGTGTTATTGAAATAATATTTTTCGTGTTATTCATGTGTTATTGGTATTATTATTTAATGAACAATAATATATCAAAATCAACTTAATAACACATTAATAACACATGAATAACACGAAGGGAATATTTCTATAACACGGTCGGGCCGGGTCACTCGTTTTCATTACTTTGTTTTATGTTTTATGGAGGTGGGTCACAGCTTTCTACGTGTCAGCTCTAGATTGGACTCCACAAGCATCTCTGTATGCAGAGTCCTAATGTAATAATTTTTTCGGTAGTTTGAGGCTTTCAAGTAAATTATTTGTGTAAAGTTATTAAACACAAATTCCACCCCAACTCGTCACAATTCAAGTTTTGACATTTTAGTATAGTTTTTTATTTGAATTAATGGACGCAAAGTAAATACAAAATCCGAAGCAAACATCAAACTCTAGTTTTCAACGCATTTCATATGTAAATCAGACGTTTATATTTACATCAGAAAAATCCGACACAAATATTAGACGCTGATTACAACATCTTTTTGTAGCCGACGGGGTTCTATTTTTCGTGAGTATTAACAATTTAAGGTGTGAAATAGGCAAAATATATTTGGGCGTGAAAATCGTTATTTGATCAGTTTTGAGTGTAATATATGTAACAAGACCGTTTTTTTCTTTTATTATGTGAGATTCAGTCTTAAACCTAAATCTCTTACAAATTTTATATGATGACATAATTTGTATGAAAATGCAAATATGTTGTGAGCAATAGGTCACATTAAAAAAATGCTAGCAGCAGGCCAAATTTAAAAAAAATTTTGGAAGAGATGTAGCGGAGGATCGGACCTCCGCTGTATCGCTGCATTGCGTCCGTTGTCCGCACGTCCATACTCCAGACAGAAGAATTGCTCCATTTTTAGCAGTGGTTTTAAGCTGCTCGAAAAGCCCTTTGTGGTGAAGAGCAAACATAACACTTATTCGATGTTTTAAATTAGTTTATCATTTGGTGGTATACATGACCATTAAGAACTCTTAATGAAATTCTTACAACATTGTATTCAGAAAAATATATTAAATGATGTTAAGTTAGCTGGTTGACTCTTAATTGATTTAAAAACATATGTGGTAAATGAAAAATATTTCAATCAAACTAGCTTAAGAGTTTTGAGATTTGCATAGGTTTGGAAAGAAGAGAATTAAATAAAATAGGGTTAGGTTATTAGAATTTAATGAAGATCTAACCCTAAAATGAGATTTGCATATTCATTATTACATATGTATTCTGCTTAAAGAATCAGGAAGTCCACATGAGAACTAAAAACATCACTTTAGTTGCAGCAACGCTTTGGGATTACTTGAAGATAATTAATAGGTAAGTTTGGTTGAATTGAAGCAAGCTAAATTTAGATACTTTTACACTAAATTTTATGTTTTCTTCTTTATTTATTATGATTTTATGCTTATAAAAAGTTCTTTGTGATGTTTTACAGGTTACAAGGGTCGAATGAGATTCACTGAGCAATAAAATAATGTGTTTGATGGAGCTAAACATGCATAATCATGCCTAAAACTGGCATAATTATGCCTCCCTTACGGGTTGTCTGACATATTTACGCCTAAATTTGGCATGACATTGCTGTCCATGACACGGTTATGCTAAACATGAGCATGGTGAACCACCGTGCGGGTTGCTTCTAGTTTGGCAAAAATTTCATGTATGTTTTGTGTGGAGCTATAAAAAGGGAAGCTAAGGCACGACCTATGGGATTTTGGGCTGCTAGAGGTTGCTTTTGTAGAGGACTAATGAGAATCTTCTCAAACCTAGGGATCTCTCCCATGGTTCTTCTTGGGGAAGATTCCCAAGGTTTGTGTCTTTGTGAGGTTTGGAGAGTTTGAGATGAATGGTTGAGTGCAATTGTATGAGAAGAGATCATCGAATAACTTGTATTGAACGGAGAGGATCAGTGTGCATTGTATGGACCAATTAGATCTAGTGTGAATTTTCTATACCTTTTGCATTATACTCTTTTTTGTGCTCGTGATAAAAAATTTTCATGTTTTCTATCTTATGCTTTATAGTTAATTTTATTTTCATACTCTTGTGATGTAAAGTATGATTTTCTAGTTATTTTATACTATGGATTTTTTCCCTCGACACCTTATTTGTGCATTAATTTCTTATGTTAATGTGTTAACCTTCGAGTTGTAGTTTAATCTAATCGAACATACTAACATGTTAAAATTCTTTGTGACCTAGGACTTCTAATTGCTGCCTAAAAGAACAAGTTAACACACAATAGCCCAATAGATTCTTGGGAAACACTGACGATTAAGCCTATTATGATTTTCGATTCTTCTTATGACATAAACATGAGCTAAGGACATGTCTCAGGTTGCCAACAGTAACATGGGTTCATAAGAAGAACATCGAGAAACTACAATCTAACAGTTTTTGCACTATATTTATTTTTTAAGCAAACGAAATGAAATCTTATAACATAATTTAAAAAGGAGCCAGTCATGCAAGGTTGTGTGACTCCCCATTTGAAAGTCAAGCAAATATTAGATGAGTTAGGGGGGTGAGTGGAGGTCAAATTTTTTAAATTTGTATTTTTTTTATTTAATCAATTTGATAAGGAGCCTTTAATTTTATAGTTCTTTTTAATTTAACTAATTAAAGAGTTTAATTTAAGAAAAAAAATAAAATATTGTTAAATATTTTTTAAAAGTATTTTCAAGATAGTCCATATTTTCACCATTATATCACAAATACATATTACCCTTGGTTGTTTGGTTGTCTTTTAATTGGAGGTGTAACAACTCTATAATTTTATTTTTGGACAATTTTGGCTATAAATTACAATTAGAGATTGTATGAAAAACTCCTTAATATGTTTGTACATAATTTTGAGCTTTATAATACTTAGAGATAAAAAAGTACTATTTACTCATCATACTCTAAGTGAAGCAAAAAACATGTGGACCAACACATGATAAATTATAGGACAATATCAATCATATTTACAATATCCACTTTCATCAAAATCAACTCAAATATTATGCTCAAGCTATCATAGACTTCATACTCGTAAGGATTTATACTAGTTGGTTTAGCCAATTTGCGTGCTTCGCTTTCATATCTCTAAAGCAAAAATTTTGTTTTAGCAGCAATTTCAGTTTCATTCACTGATAATAATTATTTCATGTCTCGTGTTCATTTTTAAAAAACAACAATCATGTTATAATAAATAACACAGACTAGTATTTGTATATGCAATGCACGTGTCTGTTTAAGAATGCCATTGAATGATTCATGTTCATTAGTAGTCATTATTTTGTAACGAAAACTACTGTCATAATATAAGCTCCATACTGTGACATCTCATTCAACTAGCCATTCATACACTTCATTTTATATATTAAAAAGATCATATACTTTCATATTAAAAAAATCTAAGTCATTTGCAATTCCAGCAGAATATATTCTCCCACAAAGTGTTGCTTCATCTTTCAATACCATTTGGCATATAAATGTCTTAAAGTACTCTCTTAAATGACACAAATAATTATGTTATGTTAGTATAAGAAAATATCTTCTTACAACCACTAACCAAAATAGAATGTTTATCTAATATCTTACAATGATTTTGTCAACACCTAATAATTTTAGTAGACTCATATAGATTATATAAAAACCACATTAGTGAATCATTTGATTTAAGTTTAGTAATACCATATGCAAGTGAGAATAGACCAATATTGGCATCGATACCAAGCTATCATCTGCAGTTAAGAGTGTTCTTCTATACTTTCCTAATAAAAATATAGCACCAAGGCTTAACATCGAGTGGGAGTGAGACCAACCTGAAAGTGATGGTCCAAAAATTCAAAATAAACTTTTAAAATGACATTATTGTGTAAAATCAATACTTTAAATAGTACACGATGTTACATTATTTTATAGTTTATTATTTTTCAATTAATTTTAATTATCGTATTAATGACCATTGGATTACTTTCTAAGATAGTTATTAGACTGGCTCACGATTTCAGTCATTAGTGGGTTATGTGACAATACCATGACAAGCGATATGTTGGTGGGGTCCTATGTCTATTGCATGTGATGGGTGAAGTTCAAATTTAATTATAATTATTATCATATAATATTATGTTACGTATAATTTGTAGTGTGTTGTCTTTAATTAATTATGATTTGTTATATTAATGATCATTGGATTCCTCTTCATGATAATTATTAGGTTGACCCGCCACTTCAGCGCTCAGCGAGTGATGTGATAACACCATAACAAGTGGTACGTTGATGGGACCCCATGTAAATTCAAATTTAATTATCATTATTAGCAGATAATGTCAGGTTATATCTAAATTATTATGCATTATCTTTAATTAATTGTGATTCATCATATTAATAACCATTGGATTCCTCTTCGGGACAACTATTAAACCGGTCCACAACTGTAGTCATTAGTGGGTTATGTGATAACATCAGATAAGTGGTATATTGATCGGGCCTCATATTTGTTGCATGTGATGAGTGAAATTTAAATATAATTATAATTATTAACATGCACTATAAGGTTATGTCTAATTTAGTATGTCTTATCTTTAATTAATTATGATTTATCATATTAGTGATTATTGGATTCCTATCCAAGATAATCATTAAGTTGGTCCACCACTTTACCATTAGTTTATCTATAAATAGGTTTTAAGACAATACATCCCCACTCCTATTTTTTTTCTTTCTTCATTCCACATAAAGCTGAAAGGTATTACCAACTTAGAAGTATTTAACCTAAACATTTCTCAATTACGTGGTGCACATAAAGCTGAACATCTTGATGTATTTGTATTTTTTTAATTACTTTTATCATACTAAATATATATATATATATATATATATATATATATATATATATATATATATATATATATATATATATATATATATATTATTTATTAAGTTTATTTCTTAAATAGAGAACAATATTGACAGCTACTAGCCACCTTCTAATGGTAAGACAATGGTCAATTGAGTGCTCATGATTTATCGAGACAATCCAAATTATAGTCGTCGTAAATCTTTAACACCTAAGAATTATTCGGTTGGACCATAACCTGTTAATTCCCTTAGTAGAGTGATGATCACCAAATACAAATACAGTTCACGTACACGCAGAGGAATGACAACAACATTGTAGGATGTATGTATTATTTTAGGAGTACAATTAGATGATTATGCTTTAGTTGGTCATAATATTGTTGCATATGACTTAATATGACTTAAGATGGCTAACAAGCATCTGCCCATACATGTGTTGCACTACGTTGTGTGTACTAACTATTTTATTGGGATTCATATATGAAGCACATAAAATTAGAGTCGCATCAATGCGTTCGTGCATATGTTCTTTTTTATGATTGGATATTTTTTAATGTCTAATACATCTGACTCTAAAATGCATGTACAATATCTACCATTATTGGAGAATCCATAAATATTTTCTATGTACACATTAAGTGTCGAAGCACTGTCACATCTATTTCAAGAGTTAAAAGAGACAACAAAGCTTACTAGAGCTATTATAACTGATTGTTCGCATCATAGAGAGACCATATGTTAGTCTACTAACCTTGCATACACCACACCCAAATGATATATCAAAGAAGCTACTTGGACCATGTAGAATTATTTCATGAAATGTAAGCTTTATTTTACAATTATTTATTTTTTTAAAAATTTAAAGTACATGTAGATGGAACAAGCATAAGAGGAGACAGGTACAAATAGATAATATAAAAATTCATCTCAATAAATTGGATTGTTAGAGAAATGGCCAGGTAAATTCTTACATTAAATTATTTTGTATTCAAATATTTACCCAATTTATTTTTTTCCTAAATACACCTTTTCAAAGGAGGTATGCTAGTAACAGTTGAAGTTTAGGACTTAGATATGTAAATACATGGAAATGGAGTGGCATTAAGTAAATCTTTCAATGAAAAGATAAAAATCTTAAAAAGAGAATAGCACTCTTATTAAAAACAAATAAAACAACAACAAAGGATGAACAACATCACTAACAATAGCCACAGCACATAAATATCAACTAAAACTCCCCAGCTGCAACTAAGAGAACGAAAACTGGCCACAATCTACATATATAACAAGGCCAGACCTTGATCGAATATAGCAATTTGCAACTGCTATAGTTTACAAAGAAGAGTAAACTGGTTCATCTATCTAATAATTCACAATTTAAATTTATGCAAATCCCTGTTTGTATCGTCGGAAAAGTTCCTCCGTCTGTGCGTTCTTCAAGGCACTGCAGCCAATGATGTACACCCAGATGAGGGCGACTGCAGCAACGATGAGAACAATGTTGGCCTTTCTCCACTCGCCGCGCAGGTTTCCGATCGTCCCGGCTTTGCACGAGTTGCATCCATAACAGAGCTGAGCCTGGTCATTGCTCCAGGCATAGCAGTCTGGGTCTGCACCCACATTCGCAGGGGAAACCCAAACTGTAGGATTCACATAGGCATACCCACATACAGTTGGTGGCTTACAACATCCAGACTGCACCAACATATTAACATGATTATATAATAAGTTGAAAAGTTTTGATTTTTGAACTATCATATTTTTAATAGAGGAATGTACATACATACCCACACAATTCTTATGCATTTACATATCAAATACCTGAACTTTGATATTTAGAATGATACATATTTCTAAATGTGAATGTTGATTCAAATTTTCACAATAATATGCAACTGAAGTGGCTTAAAAATTTAATTTTATGATCGGCACTGTTTGTTTTCGATATTCCATATAGTGGACTTATTTCTTAAAAAGTTAAATTAGCAATGACAAACATGTCCATAGTCTTTCAATAAGGGATATAAGGAGCCATCTCTTAAACTTGATCTACCAGGACAAGAATGAGTGCTTTCGTTTGGGACTTTGGCAAACCCAACATGAACTATAAACAAATGTTCTCCCATATGTTGTCTGGCACAGGCAATGGTGTGCAGAGTCTAGTCCCCTTAGTTATATGACAAACACCGCATCGCCGCACAAT
>NEWO01000062.1:531854-571960 GCA_003013225.1 Phalaenopsis aphrodite
GACTGTTGAGGAAAGAACATTTCTTAAAATTGTGCACAAAATTGAGCAAGATTCTCCTCTTGTGTCATAATATGGGCTAAGATATCATTGAAGAAAACCATAAAAAATTGACCAATGAAAGATTATAAAAGTTCAAGCAAGAGGCGCATGAAATTACATGAGGCATTGTATATTCCAAATGATATTACTATACATTCATAAAAATGTCCCTCTTCAAGAATATGGCCTTCCATTCTTTGCCTAGTAACTTTTACTTGATGGTAACTACCTTTCAAATGAGATTTGGAAAACAAATGCTCAGGCCTTCAAATTGTCTTAGAAATCCTTTAAACATGGGATAGCAAACTGCTACTTGCATTTAAAATTATTCATTGCTCGACCAACCACAAATATCTTCTAACCTCCATTTTTTAAGACTTACAATGCCAATACAACACAAGGATTCAAAGTAACCCAACTGAATTGCTTGGCTAGCAAATGATGGACAATATTTTGTAGGGTCTCATGCTCCTTAGTACTCATATGATAGTATGAAAGGTTTAATAAACTTGCAACCAATACCAGAATAATTTGATGTTGAATAGTTTGAAGGACTGATAATTCCTTCAGTGACACGAGCGTCCCTCCCGCACTTACACAGGGCATCCAAAGCAAAGACAGGATTGCATTCCACACGTGTTTTTTTCCAACGAACATCAGCTGCACCCGTTTTTCATTCCTGCACCACACCAGTTTAGGTTTTTTCAATGTTCTGAAGTCGGTCGGTCCTCTATCCTAGTTATCCTATTATTATATATTTGTTTTTCAAATGTTTTAGGTTTAGTTTTTGGTGTTTGGTATAGGGACAACTGCCTACATTTTTTCTTCCCTTCGAGGGTAGAATCCTAGGGTTCCATGTGGTGCTTCGGTTGTATCTTGGTCTCCAGGTGGTGTGTATCTTCACTTTACCTTTCACTTCCCTCCCGCTTCACTGTTACGCCTCCCTCCTCGCTACAGGTCTGCCCCAACAGCAGTCCTTTTGCTATTTTCTAGCAAATTTCCTTTATCCGGCCTTTCCTCTTCGCCCCCATTAATGTTCCAACCCTCCACCATTGTCGCTGCTGCTGTTTTGCCCTTTCTCTTTGCTGGCACCACTATTTTAGCCCTCCATCCTTACAGCCATCACCCCGGACAGCGCTCCCTAATCGCTCCCTTCTGTTTGCTTGCTGTCCAGCACCGGGGACACAACTGTCTTGCTATTTTCTGTTTACCAACCACCTTTTCCAGCCACGCACCATCTTCCAAACCCTCGCCAACCACCATGACCAGCCTTGGATCTACCCCCTAGCTTGAGTTTTTGTTTTCAGTTGTTGCAATTCAAATTCCTGTAAGTTGGCTATAATTTCCTACTTGAATTCTGTAATAAAATTTGGTTTTCCTATTATTGTGTGGTCAACTCTGATATCATTCAGACTATAATACACTTGAAGACTAGGGTACTCTTTCATTAATATGAGAATTTCTTAGGGCATCCCACTCAATCAAAGCCGAACACAATAACCACAAGAAGCAGAACATGAATGCTCTATTTCATCTAGACACAGAACCTAGTGAATGCATTTTATTTTTAAAAAAATAAAAAAATCCTATTTTTTTACGTGATATGAAATAATTGGGTATTATAAATGTAAAAAATTAAATTTTGTGTTCGATATATAAATATATAGATGTTAGGTGGTATGCATGTAAATGCTCCCTTTTAGGTCAATCAGCAAAAGATAAATCGAAAAGATTGCCCTCGGTTCCAAACGCCAGCTAATGCGGCGCACCAACCAGTGGCCTTATCTGTAAATTACTCCAAAACCGATACCCAAAACATAAACACACAAGAGCACACGAGTACTGATAGTCGGTAATGTACAGAACAGTAGCGAGATCCTTACCTGAATCGGGGAGAGATCGGCCCTAAAGAACTGATCGGCGGTGAAATGAGCATCATCCCGTGCAAGCTTCCCGCACACATCCGATTGAGCGAGACAAGCTCGGATCCGAACCCAATGCCCATCATCACCCACGTAATGCCGAAGCCAATCGGAGAATCCAGCGAGGCGATACTCCTTGTACCCCCGATCTGGAACATCATACGCGCCATCGTTGTGGGTGACGACGAAGGAGAAGACGAGAAGAGCAAGGAGGAGAACGATTAGGGTTGCCATGACGAAGAGGTAGGCCGCGAGAAGGCACTGGTGGTTCCAGTAAGCGCCGACGAAGCCGGCTAGAGAGACGAGGAGTATGAGAACGCCGAGGATGATGACAGGCCATCGGACTAGACGGATGCACTCGCTGTCGGGCTTGGAGGCAAGCCAGATGCCCGAGGCAATGATGGGGATTGAAGAAAGGAGGGCGATGAAGTTGAGGATTGCGATTAGGTTGTTGCTTAGGCCCATTGGGGAAGAAGGTGGGGAATGGGGAATAGGGTTCTTTGGAGCGAGAGGAGGAAGAGGAAATGGGAAAGCTGGGGGAAATAAAGTGGGAAGGTTAGATTCTTATTTCTAGGATAAAATAGAGGCTTTTAAATTTGATGTCCAAATTTGATAACATGTGGCGCCTCATTATTGGACTCCTAACACAAATTACGTTAAGAATTCTGATATAATATTTTTTTGAAGGGTATGTCACTAGATGGTCGAATATGTATCATGCTTGAAAAAAAAAACTAGATGGTCGAATATGTATCGTGCTTGAAAAAAAATAATAATCATAATAAAAAGTATCATTCGAGCCGCATTTGGCATTGTGATAGTATGTCATCATGTGCTTCGACATAATTTGTTAGAGGAGATATTTTTAGAAGGGATATAATAACTCTAGTGGGCTTTTTAGCCTCTTTTAACTCTCTATATATATGTGATAGAACTGTGACACCTAATGAGTAGATTGAAAATATTTCTAGATTTATTTTATAATGGTAGATATTGTACATGAATTTCAGAGTTAGATGTATTTGACATTAAAAGATATCCAATCATAAAAAGAACATATGCACGAACGCATTGATGTAAATCTAATTTTATGAGATTTGTATATGAATCCCGATAAAATATTTTGTACAAACAACGTAGTGCAACGCAAGTATGGGCACATGCTTGTTTGTGGTAAATTTAGAGATGATATTAGGATTAGTGGGTAATGACATAAGAGTTGCAGAGAATGATTGTGATCCAAGACCATGTTAGCCATCTTTTAACCATATCCAACAAATTTATAACCAACAGAAGCATAGCCATCTAATTGTACTCCTAAAATAATACGTACATCCTACAATGTTATTGTTGTTTCCCCTGCTAGTAGGTGAACTGTATTTGTATTTGGTGTTAAGGCAAATAACAGGTTATGATCCAGCCGAATAAATCATAGGTGTTAAAGATTTACGACGACTATAATTTGAAATGTCTCGATAAATCGTGGAAACTCAATTAATAATTGTCTCACCATTTGAATGTGGCTACTAGCCATCAATATTGTCCTCAATTTAAGAAATAAACTTCATAAATAAAAAATATTTAATATGACAAAAGTAATTAAAAAATAAAAGAATATCTAGATGTTCAGCTTTATGTGCACCACATAAATGAGAAATGCTTAGGTTATGTACTTCTAGTGGAGGAATTTGTATGCTTTCTTCATTGGAAATATCTTGTAGTTGTGATTGTCGCCTCCTACCATGACTCCCTTCTCCTGACATTAATGGTCTATTCCCACTTGCATTTGGTATTATTGAGTTTAAATGAAATGATTGACGAATGTGGTTTTTATATAATCTGTATGAGTATACTAAAATTATTAGATGTCGACAAGATGTTTGTATAATATTAGATAAGCATTCTATTTTGGTTAGTGGTTGCAAAAATATATTTTCTTATACTACATATCATAATAAATTATGTCATTTAAGAGAGTATTTTAACAAAGTTGTATGTCAAATGAGATTAAGAGATATAGTAATACTTTGTGGGAAAACATATTCTGCTGGAAATGCAAATGACCTAGATGTTTTTAATATGCAAATGTATGATCTTTTTAATATAAGAAATGAAGTGTATTAATGGCTAGTTAAATGAGATGTCACAAAATGGAGTTTATGTTATGACAGTAGTTTTCGTTATAGAATAATAACTACTATTGAATATGAATCATTTAATGGTGTTCTTAGACAAGCATGTGCATTGCATATACAAAAACTAATATGTGTTATTTATTATAACATGATTATTATTTTTTTAAAAATGAATATGAGATATGAAATAATTATTATTAGTCAAGGAATCTGAATTTGTTGCTAAAACAAAAATTTTATTTTAGAGATATGAAAGTGAAGCATGCCAATTGGCTAAACAAACTAGTATATAGCTCGTTCAAAATATTTGAGTTGATTTTGATAAAAGTGTATATTGTTAATATGATTGTAATTGTCCTATAATTATGTACAAATGTATTAAGGAGTTTTTTATACAATCCCTAATTATAATTTATAGCCAAAATTGTCCAAAAAAATGAAATCATAGAGTTTTATACACCACCAAAAAAAAAGACAATGAGGCTTCCAAGTGTAACATGTATTTGTGATATAATGGAAGAAAAAAATGGATTATTTTGAGAGACGATGTAGTTATTATTGTCAAACATAACATAACAGTTCTCTCTACCCACCAAATCTATAAAATATAAGATATGATTTTTTTTTTTTTTTTAATTTTATTGTATTTTGCAAAAGAAAAATCAGATCACAAATGTATAACTAGAAGATCCAAAAGAAGTAAGATAGTGGAGGCATAACTGCAACACAAATAAGAAGTTATGTTATAAAGGCCAATCTATAATCACCTAAGAAACGGGCCAGATTGATACACCCATAGACCACATGTTATTTCACCTCTACATAGACAACATATGCTTAATTTCTTCTTATATCACTATTATGTAATAAAAAATTTATGAGTTTTAATTTTAATGTCATTATTGAGTTTTCTTATGGCCACCAATATTTTTATCTCTCTCTACATTAAAAATTATTAATTAAAATATAAATATATTTTAACTAATAAAATATATTATTAATTAAATTTTATATCACTATCATTCTTTTATCCACCAATATATTTTTTAATATTAATATTTCTTTTGTATCAACTAGAAAAAGAAAAAGAAAACTTCAAAATAATATAGATAAAATGTTATATTACTCTAAATTTTAAAAAAAAATGATAACATTTACTTAAAAAAAAAAGAAATATTAGGTAAATTTTGAGCAATTTAAATTTTCTAAAAGGGACTATACATGGTTGCAAAATTTTACCCAAATAAAAATAAATATTTACTGAATTATTTTTTTCATTTAAATTATTTCTTATATTTATAATAAAAATTAAAAAAAGGATTATTTTTATGCTAACGTTTAAATCACTTCAATAATTTAAGAAAAAAGATATTTTTTTTAAAATTAAATTTTAAATTCATAATTATAGAAGTAATTTTAATTTTTACTCTATCAAAATTTTGATAAATACTTTAAAAAATTATTTAACAATATTTTTATTTTTTAAAATCAAATTATTTAATTAGATAAATTAAAAATAACTATAAAATTAAAGGCATCTTACCAAATTAATTAAATAAAAAAATTACAAAGAAAAAAAATTGACCTCCACTCCCCCCTACCAACTCATCCAATATTTGGGTGACTTTTATATGTGGAGTCGTCCAACTCTAGCTTGACTACCTCCTTTTTTTTAATTATTATACAATAAATACCCCTTTAATAATTTTATTTGCAATAATATCTCTTTTAAAAATTTTTCTTTCGATGGGTGCTTAAGAGGTCAATTCATTTGCTTAAAAATTGAATATAGTGCAAAAAAATTGTTAAATATATAATAATAATAATATTATTATTATTATTATTATTATTATTATTATTTATTTAATTTGAAAAAAAATAAAATAAATGTATAACAAATAGATAGACAGTCGCTGATAATGATCGAAAAAAGAGTAGCGATGAGTGATGGTCGAAATTGTTGCAAAGCAAACCAATTAATCACACAAGTATACATATCAATTAATATACGGATTTTAGAGTTCGTGTATCGATCTCACAAAGAAATTATAAGAATATTTATAACAGATGAAGTTTTGGTTTACTAAGCCTTAAGCATAGTTTGAAAGTCCAGTTTGATGCGAGAAGAAAACTAAATTAGGATTTTGTGAATTTTTTAAGGTATAAGAGGTCCATACTCACTGTTTATGTGATTTTTCGATGTTCTTCTTATGAACCTATGTCATTGTTGACAACCAAAGACATGTCCTTCTTAGCTCATATTTTTTAAATAATAAAAAGAATTGGAAATCATATTAGACTTAACCGTTAGTGTTTCGAAAGAATCCTTTAGTCTCCTATCTAGATTGTAATTTTCTAATGAGAGTATGTCTAGTCCATCTACCTACTGTATGTTAACCTAGTTATTCTTCTAGGCAACGGTTAGAAGTCCCAGATCATAAAGAATTTTAACATTCTATCATGTCTGACTAGAAATTAACTACAACCAGAAGGTTAACACATCAATATAAGAAATTCATGCATAAATAAGGTGTCAAGGGAACAAAATCCATAGTATAAAATAACGAGAAAATCATGTCTTACATCACAAAAATATGAAAATAAAATTAAACTATAAAGCATGAGATAGAAAGCATGAAAAATTTTTATTACGAGCATAAAAAGGAGTATAGTGCATGAGGTATAAAAAATTCTCACACGAGCTAATTGGTCTAGATAATACATTATGATCCTCTCTGTTCAATACAAATTATTTGATGTTCTCTTCTCATACAATTGCACTCAACCTCTCATCGCAAACTCTCCAATACTCACAAAGACTCAAACCTTGGGAATGTTCCCCGAGGAGAACCATGAGATACACCCATAAGGCTGAGAAGATTCTCATTAGCTCTCTAGAAAAGCAGCCACTAGCAACCCAAAATCTCAAAGGTCTCGTACAGTGTCTCGGAAAGCAGTTTCTACTGCATTTGACATGCCCACATTCATTCTACCCTCCCATTCCTGAATTAATGTCAACCCATAAATAAACACCGGAAAGTAAAGAGATGAAGAAAGCAAAACGCGGTCACAAGAAACAAGTGAAGCAAAATCATTAATAGAGAGAGACAACATAGTCGTGTATAAAATCCCTAATCTATGGATATAGAACAAAACATCTAGCGGTACCTCCAAAAGGTTAGCTCGGACGTGAGAAGCGAACTTCTGACTGCGGTTGAAAAGAGGTTGCAGCGGGCGAGAGAGAAGGCTAACTTAGGCATTAGGGCGCCGAGCCACTGAGACGGAGAAGGATGTGCCCCCTATGCCGTCACCCTCGGTGTACTCTTTTGAATCTAGCCAATCCAGCACATCGCCCACCTCCGACTCCGATGACCAGGAATCTTCTTCTTCGTCATATTCCTCGTCCACTTCATAATTTCCATGTTGTTCAACTTCCGTGCGTACATATGTCAGAGTGAGCTCCTCAAGCGCCATGCTTGTCAAGAGATGAAGGAACAGAAAACCCCGGAGGCTGTTTGTAGCAGGATTTAAATAGGATCAATCTATGGCAGCAGGTATTACCAAGATTTAGACTACATCCTGCCAAAAGGGCAAAAACCGCCTCCGTAAATGCCGAGCTCCCGTAAATCTTCAAATGATGTGCCATAAATTTGGGATTTACTCCTGTGAATCGAATCGGAGGATTTCGTAAATCCGGGACGAGCGAAGAGGAAGAATGGCGCCAACAGGCTTACCTTCTTCAATGGTTTCGGATAGTAGCGGAGCAAAAGTATGAGAACCATGGCAGTTTCGGTTGTATGTGTAAGCCACGATCCCGTTTGTTGCCTTCCCTAATTCAGGAGCAGAGGGGAATGTATAAGAAGTCCCAAATCGACACCTAAGAGCTCCACCCGATGGCTCTTTTTGGAAGGTGACAAAACAAATTACTGTCTGTCAGGTGTGTGCTCTTCATGGTCTAGTGAGACCATCAGTGGAGCCGATCCGTGATGAGGGTGTCACGTGATTGGGTGAAGGTGAATGTCACAAACAAAAAGTCTCACATCGGCTAGGTGTAGGACCGAAAAATAGTATTTAAGTCCTGGGCTACCCACCACTCCTAAGAGTTATTTTGGAAGATGACAGGAAATATGAGAACCATCAAGGTTTCAACGGTTTCGGTAATACACGATCGTTGCCTTCCCAAAACCCTCGTCCGAAGGAAAAAATTATTCGATACGGACAAACGTTGATGGGGACATGTATTTTGGTGGGCTCTTTAAAAAAAATAAAAAATTGGGGTTCACCTAAATACATTTTCCTCCTAATTTACGTTTGAGATCAGACGGTCTTGCATACACTGTTCGTACGAAATAATTTTTCCGACCCTGAAGGGCGAATTTTTCCCTGAGGATACCGGATAATCCTCTACGTCCGCACTCCAGTTAAATTATGCCATGTGACGTTGCGGATCCCGCATTTCCACGTAATAAAAAAAACGTCGCGCTGAAACCTGACCCGGTCCGATGTCCCCGCACCTTTCGAGTGTCCGCATTTTTGTATTATCCCGCATTTTCTGTGTCTTCTCTCCTCCTTTTTAGATTTGTATGTTTCGGCCCCTTAGAAACTTCTATTACGCGTTTTACAGTAGAAAAATAGGGTTTCAAAATGCATTTTTTTGGCTCTGGTTTAGTCATTGCAGTCCCACGGTCACTTTGCTGCTTTGATGGAGATAGATTTCCCTCTTAATGAAGAAATAAAGAGCATAGATTATGAAAACAATGTGAACGCGTATGGAACGGATGTGAGATTTCTTGCTTAACTGAATCCGTTTTTCAGTTATTTCTTGGATTGTCGTGAGTTTATTTTTTGTTTATTTTGTGATTAGGGCTTAATTATCTGCGAGTTATTTTGACGAAATGTTCAATAACCCGAGAATAACCCAACAATAATCGAGAATAACCTAACAATAAATTTTAGGTGGTTTACATTTACTTTTACACTTATTTGAGGGTTATTATCATATTATTTTGAGATTATTTGCGGGTTATTGTTGAAGAAATAACTAATAGCCCGATAATAACCCATGAATAACCTAAAAAAATCATTCATATATTGTGGTTATTTTTAGGTTATTTTAAGTTTATTTCTATTTACTTTAACACTTATTTGAGGTTTATTAACATGTTATTTTTGGATTATTTGTGGGTTACTGTTGAAGAAATACCTAATAACCCGATAATAACCCAATAATAACCCAAGAATAACCTAAAAAATCCTTATTATCTGCATATATTGGGGTGGGGTTATTTTGAGATTATTTTAGGATTATTTCTATTTACTTTTACACTTATTTGAGGGTTATTACAATGTTATTTTCGGATTATTTGCGGGTTATTGTTGAAATACCTAATAACCCGATAATAACCCAAGAATAACCTAATAAAAAATCCTTCTTATCTGCATATCTGGCTATCTCTATGGTATAATTAAAATTTTCAGTTACCTGGGTCAGGAAATGATTACAATGGTCCAATTTTTTATAGTTTTCTTAATATTATTATCCATAATGAGGTAGAAGCTTACAAACACTATTGCGCTTATGCACATCATGTTGGTTTCATTGCCCGCAAGAACCACGGCAGTTTCTGGGCTAAATCCAAGCAAATTAATTTGAAGGATTATATTTGTGGAAAAGCAGGTCGTAAGAGAGAATCACATGTCGTCAATACTGTGAAGTATAGAAAAGCAGATACAAGGATTGACTGTTAAGCAATGGTTCGTTATGCTGTTGATGTTGATGGCAACTGGACAATAAAAAAATTTGTCGAAACTCATAACCACTCCTTGGCGGAATCCGGTGACAAGCACCTTCTACATTATAGTTGGAAGATTAGCGAGTTAGATGCAGATTTGTTGAGATCAATGACAGGTTCAGGGATTAGAATAACAGACACATTTAATTTCCTTGCTACAGAGGTTGGGGGAGTTGAAAGCTTGGACTGTTCGAGACAAGATGCCTACAACTTTATTCAAAGGGAAAGAAGAAGTAAAATTGAACAAGGTGATGTCAATTCTCTCTTACAATTATTCATGGAGCGACAAACTGAGGATACATGTTTGCATGGGACTTTCAAAGTGATGAGGAGGGTAGACTTACAAGTTTTTTCTAGAGTGATGGATCTTGCAGGCTTGATTATGACTGTTTTGGGGATGTCGTCATTTT
The DNA here is from genome assembly GCA_003013225.1 of Phalaenopsis aphrodite. NCBI lineage: Eukaryota > Viridiplantae > Streptophyta > Magnoliopsida > Asparagales > Orchidaceae > Phalaenopsis > Phalaenopsis aphrodite. The sequence goes on from NEWO01000062.1 coordinate 542,153, forward strand.
TTACACTAGCTACAGTTTGAATAAGTATAATTTATGTTGTGCTCATTTTGTAGGGATTAACCACCATCGACAAAACCTTCTCTTCGGATTTGGTCTTTTATCTGACGAGACGATAGAGTCCTTCAAGTGATTATTTAAAACATTCATTCAAATAATGAATGATAAGCATCTAATTACATTTTTTACAGATCGGGATCAAACGATGTCAAGAGCCATTGATGATTGTCTTCCACTCACAAGACATAAACTATGACAATGACAAATCTATAAAAAATTTTCATCGAAAGTTCATTGTGGTTTGACGTACAAGACCGTTAACAATCTATTTTACAAATGTATGAGGAAGTGTGATTCCGAAGAAGAGTTTGAAGATACTTGGGCTATAATGATTGAGCGAGGAAATCTACACAACAACATGTGACTAAATTCATTGTATCATATAAGACATAAATTGTCAACAACATTCAATAAGGAAATATTTAGAATGAGAATATTATCTATGCAAAGAAGTGAGTCTACAAATAATGTATGTCATGTGACATCTAAGCCCACTAGTTCTCTCATTGATTGTTTTCTGGGTCTTGAAAATATTATAAAATTTTGGAGAAGGAACGAGAAAGATGAAAACTTCAAAAGCTCTCAAAATGTTATTACACCAGCGGTTAAAACAAGTTCAGTGTTGAGGCAAACTGCTACATATTACACCCGGAAACTCTACTCCATGTTTGAGGAAGAGTTACTGCATGGTCTATGTGGATTAACTGCTGATTTCTCAGTTGATAGTCCATCTGAATTCTATGTTAGGAATTTGGATAATCAGGACACGAGTAGGGCCTGTATTGTTACATTTGACATGGTTAATTGTGAGATCACCTGCAGTTTCAAGAAATTTGAAATGATGGGGTTACTTTGCGCTCACTCTCTACACGTTCTTAATGCGGTAAATTTAACAAAGATTTCCGAGAAATATTTGTTATTGAGATGGTCTGCTAAGGCAAAAAAACATATATAATAGTTTTGGATATAAAAGTATGAATTACTCTCAAATGTCCGACATAACTTCCAATGGATTCTTATTTCGGTCACACGCTCAGAAGTTTGTCTACCAACTAATTAATAAAGCATAAGGAAATAAACGCGCCGGGACATATATGCTGGAATCATTAAAAATAATATTTGTAGGTTTTGTGGACATATTATAGGGGAAAAATTCTAAACCAAATAAAAAAACTAAAAAAAATGAAATCACATAACAGAGAGTTCATTGTGGATGATCCCGCAAAAATGAGAACTAAAGGTTTATCCAATTCAAGGTTGAAAGGATATTGGGAAAAAAATAAGAGAGCTAACAATATATATTTCTACATGCTTTATATTTATTATTCTACGTTACATTAATTTTCTCTAACTTGAACCACTGTATGCAGGAAAGGATTAAGAAGCATACACGAGTCAAGAACCGCAGATCCATTACGATGTAAATATGATTGCAGTGTCACATTCTCTGAGTCAGGTATGAAACTGAAATCCCACAATACTATTCTGGTTTTACATTAAAATATGATCATTAACATTCATTTCTATTTACAATAGGAAAATGTCACACCGGAACCAACATACACCTCAATTCTAATGTTTTCAATTAGTGAGATCCAAGCCAACTAAGACAAACACATTTTTATTAACAGAACAATGAACACTTATAATATCTGTAAAGAATTGTGTAATATATGTTTAGATTTTTGTGTACATGTGATTGTTTTGATATGTTTGTTATGGGTACTGTACTATATAAATCTGTGCTGAATCTATTGTAAGGAACCTAACAATCCAACAATAATCTGGCCAAAACTCATCAATAACCTGACAATACCCCAATAATAAACCAGCAATAACCTGGTAAAAAACCCAGAAAAAACCTAATAATAACCCAACAATAACTCAGTAATAATGAGTCAATAACCCAGCAACATTTCAACAATAATCTGGAAAAACCATAGAAATATGCATTGTCAATAATCTGAAAATATCATAGAAATAATTTGAAAATACCCTAGCAATAAGCTGAAAATATCATAGAAATAACCTGAAAATAACAGAAAAATACCATAGAAATAACTTGAAAAAATAACCTGAAAATACCCTAGCAATAAGCTGAAAAAACCTCCCAAATAACCCAGCAATAACCTGAAAATAACTTAGCAATATCACGACGATAACTTGGGTTATTTTCAGATTATTGCGAGGTTATTTTCAGGTTATTTTTATTTCATTTTCAGATTATTACTATGATATTTTCAGGTTACTGTTAGGTTATTTTGGAGGTTTTTTCAGCTTATTGCTAGGGTATTTTCAGATTACTGCTAGGTTATTTTCAGATTATTTCTATGATATTTTCAGCTTATTTCTAGGATATTTTCAGGTTATTTCTATGATATTTTCAAAATATTGCCAATGTATTTTCAGTTTTATGTATAAGTCCACAAATACAAAGCATGTGCCGTAATACTTTAGTGCAACAAAAGAGACAATCATACAAACATTCACCGAAGAATTCAATCATATTTATCATCCGAATAATTCATATAATTTATAAAATCAAATCAATCATATTTATCAACAAGTTACTATCAGCATTTCAAACATATTTACAGAAAAGTACAACCATACAAATATCGTCTAAATAATTTATATCTACAAATTTCATATGCAAGCTTTGCCCTAAACCGAGGTATATCAGCCTGTCAGTTCTGTTTATCTTTCCAATCAATTATGTCTTTCTGTACAATTGTTTCCATATATTTACAAACAAAGATACTGCAGTCAACACTATTATTTTGCGTGGGAAGGCCTCTGGTCATGGTAACATCCCATTTAGTCGAGTCATTGAGGAAAGTTTCCCTGGTGTCCTTGTGAAGGTGTTTAATCTGGTAATAGATATTATAATTTAAATCATTTAAACCATAAACAAAGGAAAAATTTGCTTACATAATAAATGAAATAAGACTTAGTTTGCTTACCATGTCGCAGGTAACTCCCAAATGCATTTTATTAGACAATGAGTCAAAGAATCTCCATCTGCGTTCCTTCTGATTACCAACAAATAGAGTACAATGACCATCATTAATTGTTGGAACTAAAACGACATCTGTTAGAGCTACAACATCCATTGTTACATGTGCAACAATATCTCGTAATGGATGATTTCTGTACATCTGCATATTTCCAATAAGTTTAAATGAGTTTATAAGTTTAACAAGAGCATGAATCGCTACCATTGATGAGATTGTCGATGCTTATCCAGTGTGTTGGAGAGACATATAAAAAGGGTCTAAAAGAATCAGATGACTGACGTCTTCTATTCTTCAATCCAATGACAAACATATCAACATGTTTCGTGCCCACTTCTTGATTATTCCAAAGTGCTTCAATGCACATTCGACTTGTATGAATATGACTCATAGCAATTATTATGTCATCTTTGCATTTTGATGAAATAATATTTATTAGATTTAATACAGGACTGAGGCAGTAGACAAAAAAAATATTATTTACTTACCTAGCTTGGTATTTCTTCAAGTAGGTATTTATGACCTTTTGCATTTGTCGTGGTATGAGTTCTCTGCCAGGGAACTCTATGACTGAATAGTCTACAACTGATGGTGTTGCATGAACAACACCAGGGAGGGCACCTTCGAATACAACAATTGCTCCTTGCTGTTCCTCCCGCTTTTCTTCAGCCACTTCTGTTGTACTTATCTTCGCCTCCTGTTCCCCAGCTTCATCGATCTCAGGAGATGGTTGGGTAATCAACAATTCTTCTTTTGTCATTATTGTTTTCTTTCTCTTTACTACAATGAATGAGGAAACTACTGCCCTCTTTTTGCTGTTGTCTCTAGATCCTTTGAACTAAGCTACCATGAGGGTCTTCATGGATTCCTTCATTTCCATGTTCCCCATCACCTTTATTTATTTCTTCTCCTATTTCAATATCAGCTGCAACTTCATCAAATGCAACCATTCTCACTGTCGGTTGTTCTTCCCCCGCTTCCTCCATATAAGTAGGTGGTTGTTCTTCTATTGTTGGGTTTTCTTTCTTCCCATTAATTTCAGAACCAACAAGAGATTCTTTACTTAATCTTTTATTTATTTCTTTGATGTCGGTCTTTATCTCCACTATCATATACTCTATTTTATCTAATATGTATTTAAAAAATCTTTAAATTGAATAAAAAATTTATGTTGCTCTCTGAGAATATTGCAGATATTTGCTAAACCTATATTGATCCCTGAATATCTCTCTGAATGCGTAGGTTGTGGGATGTTGCGACTCGGGACAAAAGGGATAGTAATGTTAGAATCTGGTGTCAGTGGTTCAGTGTGTGTTTCAGGTTCTGGAATGGACTTTACAGGAGAGGAGATCCAGTCAACTCGAGGGGTAAGTAAACTGTGATCGTCATCTCTTAAATCAACAAATGAATCAAGAACCTACAAGTACATTCAGTAAAACAAATAACTAAATGATATGAATTACCAAATATAACCCTGAACTTTTAACAAAAATTAATATTATTCATCTGTACAATAGTCAGCCTCTGAAAGACTAAATGGATCCTTGCAGGGTTCCAGCCTGTATTTATTGGCCACCTCAAATATCTAAATGAAGAAAAAAATATCTAAATTCTCATCAAATGAATAGAACCCTATGTGTACACTAAAATTGCTAGTAGCAAAGAATAAAATTAGACAATAAAAATTTAATAATAAGTTCATCAAGTGAAATGGATGACTCTCCGAGTGACCCCTTTAGTAGTTCACTCTTTGCCTGCCTGACATCCACACCACTGATGCATTTCGTCCCAAGTTGTTGTATGTTCTCTGTTGTGAATATCAATCAACAAAACAACTTGGTCTGCATCAAAACTTAGCTCCTTCCCCCAATTCTGAATGTCAATCTATTCATATCCCAATAATTCAATATGTGCATAGTTAGGATGTGATCTTGATGATAGGGAGGGAGTTCAAAAAACTGATTCAGCTTCAATTTTTCCAGAATTGATCATGTCTCCTGAGAGATAATTGGTCGAATCATGTCCAACACTTTTCTTACTGTTGATGAACGACATCTACAATTCATAGACTGTTTGTTCATCAACCTACAAGAATAAGATACATTTTATTAATATTGACAATAACTCATCAATTAGTCAAGAATAACAGAACAATGACCAACAACTACATGAATATTCCCTAAATCAATAATAACCCAATATTAACTGATTAATAACGTAAGAATAATATGAGAATACACTTTTAACTAATCATTGAATAACAAAAAATAACCTAAAAACAACAGGGGAATAAACTACAGAAAAACTGGGGAATAACCTAAAAATAACCTACAAATAACATAAAAATAACTGGGGAATAAACTGCGGAAAAACCTAAAAATAACCTAAAAATAACTGGGGAATAAACTACGGAAAAACCGACGAGTAACCTAAAAATAACCCAAAAATAACCTAAAAATAATCGGGGAATAAACTGCGGAAAAGCCGACGAATAACCTAAAAATAACCCACGAATAACCTAAAAATAACTCACGAATAAACTAAAAATAACTGGGGAATAAACCAAAAATAACCTAAAAATAATCTAAAAATAACTTAAAAATAACCGGAGAATAAACTGCAGAAAAACAGACGAATAACCTAAAAATAACTTACGAATAACCTAAAAATAGCCAAATAATAACCCCACAAATAACATATAAATAACTCACGAATAACCTAAAAATAATACTCGAATGAGCAAATGGTTGCCAATAAATACTAAACTTCGGAGTAACACAAGAATAACACAATAATAATCTAATAATAACCTAGGAATAAATTCCCTAATAAACCATGAATAACCCATAAATAAGCTGAAAATACCTCCAAAAGCCTTCAACATTAAATCATATACCCTCTAAGATAATTAAACGATAAAGCATAACTTATAATCCGAAAAAAATAACAGGAAAAAAAATGACACTTACTAGGACAAGTTTTCCCCTTCAAAGCCCTCTTTCTTCATTCTATTTGTCTCATTATTCTTCCTCTGTTTCTTTGACTTTATCGGCTGTTCAACGTCTGTCATCTCTGCCTCTTCGGATTATTTTCTTGTCGGCTCTCTGGTCTACATACTCTTCAGATCATCTAACTCCATCATGTTACGACTTCGAAGCTATCAAACGAAGGAAATGTGAAGCCCTAGCAGAGCGAACGACGAAAACCCTAGCAGAAAAATTCCTAAAATGTATTTTTGAAATGTATTTCTCGACACTCTAAATGGCGGTAGGACTGTCAAAAAAGCTCGTTGTTCGCGAACATTTCGTGTTCGGTTCGTCAATGAGTTCGTGTTCGATTCGTTCGATTAGTAAACGAGACGAACTTGAACATTTTTTTTTCGTTCGGTTAGTTAAACGAACCAAACACGAACAGTGATCCGTTCGTTCGTGTTCGGATAGTTATTGTTCGAAATATAAAATAATTTAAAATAATTATATATATATATATAATTTATGATATTTTAAAAAATGAACTTTTATAAATTATAATATATAATAAATTAATAATAATATTATATTAGTAATATACTAATATAGATATTATATATTTATATAATATAAGTTATATAATTAATATAATATATTATTTATATATATATTAATATTAGGGATGTCAAATTGGTTTGTTGTTCGCGAACAGCTCGTGTTCGGCTCGTTCGTTAAGAAAACGAACACGAACAGTGACTTCACGAATAATTTCGAACACGAGCTCATTTCAAACAAACTAAATTTCAAGCGAATCGAACACGAACATAGGTTTCGTTCGTTCGTGTTCGGTTCGTTTACACCCCTAAATGGCGGGATATTCGAAAAGGCGCGGGGACATCGAGCAGGGTCAGGCTTCAATGCAAAGTTTTTTTTTATTACGTGGAAATGCGGGACCTGTAACTCCACGTGGCAGAATTTAACTAGACTGCGGATGTAGAGGACCGTCCGGTGTCCTAAGGGAAAAATTCACTCGCTCGAAGCCATCTACTTCGAAGAACTTATACGCACGCAGAGTTCCGTTGGGAGGGTATTGCAGGGACATGTGCACCCTCAATAATCTCACGAATGCAGTAAAAAAGATGAGATATTAAGTTATTTAGAGCTTATTGAGATGTTGGGGTTAATACTCAATAAACTCTTAATAACCCCCAATAATTGAGTTATTGAAAGGTTATTCGGGGTCGTACGCAGACAGAATTGCGTGCATATGACGTATGTAAATAACGCTTTGTGGCCTATTTATTATTGCTAATCTGATGTTTGGTAAGTATAAGAATTAACATAAATTTTGTCAAGGAGAAAATAAAAATTTTGGGGATTCGTAAGATTAAGCCTAAATCCGCAATGAACCAATTCATCTTCTCCTTCACACTCACTAGCCACAACAATGCATCTTTAATCTAGTTAGCTCCGATTATGACTTGTCATCAAGGGTTGAATTGCATCAATGTAAGTGGCTAGCCAAAATGATTAAGATAATCCAACCATAATATATGATACATGATGTAAATAAATATGTTATAATATAATAAAATAAGGGATAACTACATGTAAAGCACTTGAAACATTGCTTTTTACAAAATTAGCATGCAGATAAATTTTTGAACTACTGAATTTACTCGGCATGATCAAATCATTGGGAACTTGATAAAAAAAAATTTTGGTTCAGGTTTTTTTTTTGATTTTTGTTTTTTTGTTGGAGTTTAAAAAATGGATGAAAAGTTTGAAGGATTTTGGCATTTTGGTCAATTTGGGCATATTGGGCTAAACTTGGGTCTATGTTGGGTAAATTGATTGTTGAGAATGGTCTATAGGAATATCATGAAGAGTTTTCAATGTAAATTGTTTGTCAATTTTGTGGTTAGGGCAATCAATTTGTTAGGATTTGGATGTATGACCAATTTGGGGAAAATTTGGGAATTTTTTGACTTGGGTTAAAATTGAATGCAATTGAGGCTTCACTAATGTCAATTGAAGGTCAAGTTTGATGTGTAGGATTATTATGAATATTATAGGATTCAAATTGGGGCAAATTGAGTAGGTTATGGTTTCAATTTGGTGGGATTAAGTCATAGGGCCAAAATTGAGGGTTTGACTTGGATCAAAATTGAGCTCAAAACATGTACCAATTAAGCTTGTATTTGGTTTAGATTGGTTATATTAAAGGTGAATTTGAGTTTAGAATTGAAATTGAAGGAAATTAAAAACAATGGTTATAGAAGGGAATTTATTTCATTCTTGAAAAAATATTACATCAAAAATCCGCATGTAGAGTTGCGTGTGGAGTCCAATGAAATTACGTCGTAGAGGTCGTGGAGGTGATCGACCCAGTAACATAATGAATATTCTCATCGTGTTATTCATGTGTTATTGTGTGTTATTCAGGTGTTATTGTGTGTTATTCAAGTATTATTTATGTATTATTATGTTATTATAACACCGAGAATATTCTCAGGACTCAATAACTTCTGAATAACACAGCATAAATATGAGGAGGAGAATATTCCTTGTGCTACCGGTGGACTCGGCACGTAGACTAGAAATCTCATCGATTTCGTTCTTTATAGTTGATGTAATATTCTTTCTCCATTCTTTCTCCATTTTGTTCGATCTCATTCCAATATAGTTAAAAATCTCATCGACGAACTTGGTTCATGCCTCAACCGAACCATTCTTCACTGATTTTCTCGATGTTATCAATGTTTTTTTGACAAATAGACTAGAAATCTACTTCGCATCGCAATCTTCAACATCAGCTATGTACGAAGGTTGTTTCCTGAGAATTACTTCAATGACAAATCGGTTCCAGCCTTAGGTTTTTTTTTTAAATTCAGAATAATGTGAAATACTTAATTATTTCATTGATATGAACGAGGGTATAAATAACCCTTACAAGAACTCTATAATAAGAAAAATAATAAAAAGAAATGATATGAAAGTAAATATACATCATATAACATCTCCAATAATTAATTCTTATTAATTATTAGGAGATATATGAAATAACATAAAATATAATTCTTAATCTAAGGAAATAAATATAAAATAGGAAAGAAAATATCTCCTTATATTAAGGAAATAATTTATTCCTCATAACTTCTTATAGGAATAAATTATTTCCTATTGTAATTCTTAACACTCCCCCTCAAATTTGGAATGTATGTTAATAATTCATAACTTGTTGAGTCGTGAAGAAAAATTAGTCGTTTGAATTATTGAATTTGCTAGATTCAGACTTGACTGAATTTTCAGTTTGTTTATCATATGTTTTGACGTAGATGAGAGATTCAGACTAGGCTAAATTTGCTGGATTCAGACTTTGCTGAATTTTGAGTTTTGCAGGGAAAGAGACAACCACAGAAGAAATGGTTGGCTGGAAACGCAACTCCCCCTGACGTTTGGGCAAAAAAGAAAAAAATGTTGCAGGAGAAATGATCGGCTGGAAACGCAGCTTCCCCTGACGCTTTGGCAGGGAAGAAAGATATTGCAGGAGCCTTGATGCTTTGACAGGGAAGAAAAAAATACTGCAGGAGGAAGGGCTGACGATGGATTTTGCCGGCATTGTTCGATCCATGACATCGATATCTCTGTCGAGATAATGATGAGGTGGGTGGTGGCATCGCTGGTGTCGCCCTGGATCATTTTTTAATGGTTTGTGGTGATGTCTGGCCGAACTCCAAAACATCTTTGCTGTCATGGTTTCTTGGGAGTCGTGTACAGAAGTGAAGTAAGATCCCCGACTTTTTGAAAGTCCTCGGAGAAGGAGAATCCTCCAAAACATTAGCCCATGCATTTCTAGGTGATGGCGGTGGCGAGTAGCCTCCACGGCTTCGTCTGGACGACGAAGAATCACAAGGATGGACATCTTGTGGAGAATTAAGTAGGTGCTGATGCAACGGGGAACCACAATGGAGATCATCGGTGTCATATCCGATGTCAAGATCGCTCCATCCACTAGAGTACTTAATTATTTCATTGATATGAATGAGAGTATAAATAATCTTAACAATAACTCTATAATATGAAAAATAATAAAAAGGAATGATATGAAAAGAAAGATATATCATATAATATCTCAAATAATTAATTCATATTAATTATTAGGAGATATATGAAATAATATAAAATAATAAACCAAATAATTCTTAATCTAAGAAAATAAATATAAAATAGGAAATGAAATATCTTCTTATATTAAGTAAATAATTTATTCCTCATGACTTCTTATATGAATAAATTATTTCATATTATAATTCTTAACAGTTTTTCTTCCAAGGTAATCTTATTTCCTTGGATTTTTTTCCTACGTCTATAAATTTCAGCTTTTTTTTTTCCCACGCTATAAATTTCAGCTTGTATTTTGTTTTTTGTATTCAGAGATGAAGATTAAGAAGCTCATGCCGTTGGACGCCGAATCCAGGAGAATGATCGACTGGATGGAGAAAGGTATGGACAACTAATGCAGTGCGCTGTCATCAATGAATTTCGAACTTGTTTTCGATGCAGAATGGTGTATTCTGGATTTATTTGCTTTTAGTTTTTACAAAATGTTATTCACCATTCTGCCGATTTTTTCAGGCGTTACAGAAAAAGTAACTTAAGATGCTGTTATTTTGTTTTGTTTAAGGATGTAGAAGGCCCTATGATCGAGGAATATTCTTGTGAGTCTAATTCGCTAGTTTCTTTTTTAATTGATGAGATTCTTTGCTATTTTGGACGTGCTCGATACCTACTTATGCCATTTGTTTCCATTGATATTTGTTGAATCATAGTTAGCCTGCTGTGTTAGGTATGAATCATACTAAAAAAAAATTGGAGTATCATGAAATGGAGAGGTGTCTCTTGAAATGAAAATGAGTGTCTCTTAGTGTGAAGAAGTGCGTCTCTTAGATTAGTGGGTTGGGGGGAGCAAGGACGTGTTTGTAAATTTATCTGTGAATTTTATCTATAAATAGATGTGTAACCCTATAGGTATGTAACTCCTCTGAAATAGTGAAATTTGCCGCTCTGCTCTCGAGGATGTAGGCATATTTTTCGAACACCGTAAATCTCTGTATTCTTCTGGATTTGTGTCGATTTTCGTGTTTTCTTCGCCCTAAATTTCTCAACAATTGGTATCAGAGCGAGGTTCGAGGGCAGAGAAGAAAATTTTGGCGCAGAAAGCAAGAAGAACGATTTGGGGGATTTTGCATGACGGTTTTGCGGCAGTTCTTCGGACCATTCGGGATTGCTTCGTTGAAATTCAGATCGCGGGAGGAACTATTTCGCCTCGGCACGACAGGGTTGCGAGGAGTTTTGCAACTAGGCAGTGACGTCGAAGCAGGCGACAAGGCTAAGCAGGCAAATCCGCAGGCCTCACGCGATAGGGCGACGCAAGCTTCAGCGACTTCGGAGAAGCTTTTCAGTTCGCGGCAGTTCGAATCGCGAGTTCGCACAGGGATGTGCGAACAGACGATGTTGCAGTTTGCGACAGTTTCAACGAGACAAAGAAGGGGTTAGGGCTTCGGAGGTGGTCCAACACAGGAAGTTCGTGAACTTCGTTCGACCGAGGGATCACGCCAGAAGTCTTCACGTGCAATCAAGTGCCAAAAGACCTTTGTTTGCGATAGTTGGAATTCACATGAGCAGTTCGCGACAGAGGCGATCATATCTGGATCTGTAGTTCGCAAATTCTACGAAGATTTTTCCGCTCAAAAGAGGGCATCTTCTGCACGACATCGACGATCTTCTGCGAACAGAAGTTTAGATAGAAGAGGTCGCGGACGACATTCACGTAAGGAGGTTCGCGGACGGGCTTCGACGATGAGGGCTATCGACGAATTCGACGAAAGGTTAGCGATCGAGCGTCGCAGGAAAAATAGTTCGCGGGCGATCTGGCAAAATTTGCTGGAACTTCGCTGCGACAGGAAGTTTTGAGACAAAAAGGTTCGCGCGAGCGACAGGTGAAGAGGGTTTTTTTTTTGCCTGTCATTACAGAGGTCTTCTTCCGCGTCGCGACCTAGGTGGTTCGCCAGATCAAGCGTATAAAGGTCAGAGGCGAAGGGCTTTGACGGATTGGGCTCGCGGGAACGAACGGTGCAAAGCAGTTTGGATAAAGGGTTGCGGCAGTTCGACAAGTTCTGTTTCGGGAGTTAGAGGCGAAGTTGCGGGTTCACGCTACAGGCAGAGAGAGATTTCAGGTTTTTTGTTCTCAGAAGAAATTGCGATAGGTGAAGTTCGAGGAATTCCGGTAGTTTGGGGTTTGGAGCAGGAACAGAGACGAGTGAATCGCAGTATTCGCGAATTCGACAACGAGTTCGGTTCGGCCCAGGCGAGCTGCAAAAGGTATTCTGGATCGAGGCTTCAGGAGAAGAGACAATCAAGAGTTCACCAGTTTCACAGAGGAGAGGAGTTCAATGGAGTTCGCAAATTTGTCACAGGAGGAATTACGACAGGTGGAGTTAGCGAATTTCACAGATTGTTTGCAAGTTTGTCAAAGAAGAAATTGTGACAGGTGGAGTTTGGCTAGTGTCAGCAGTATTTCAGCCAAATTTTTGTGCGAACAAGAAATGTGTTTCGTGTGAAAAATTTGATTCATGAATCACTGGAAACTGCATAAAAATTGCTTCAATTGACAGAAGAAATTTCAGGTTTATTTGAATTTATTTGTGGTGTGTTTTGTTTCAATACAAGGCAGAAAAAGTTCACTGTATGATTAATTTTAAATGACAATATTTTGTGCAAAATTCGAGATAATGAAGTTCCATGAAACAAAGAACTTCGGATTGTGACAAACAAGAGTGAAAGATTTGTTGGCACAACAAGAAATTTTAAAGGCATTACGAGCTATGAAACCTGATAATAATATCTATAAACTGTTGGGAAGTACAGTTGTAGGTAGAGTTTACTCTGTCAGATCATATGATGAAAATGCAGCAGGAAAGTTAACTAAGCCAAAAATTTTCAGCAAGTTTTTGTGTTACTTGAATTTGTTCAATGTTTGTAGTTGCTAGTTGGCATGGTTGCCCAACCCACTTTGGTGTAAGAAACTTCATGATGTTTTTTCTCTTAGAAGACTAGATATTTGCAAGATGGAGATTTTCTCTTAAGGTTGGATATTCGCCAAGGTGGAGAATTATTAGGTATGACTCATATACCAAAAAAATTGAAGTATCTTGAAATGGAGATGTGTGTCACTTGAAATGAAAATGAACATCTCTTAGTGTGAAGATGTGTGTCTCTTAGATTAGTGGGTTAGGGGGAGCAATGACGTGTTTGTAAATTTATCTGTGAGTTTTATCTATAAATAGATGTGTAACCCTATAAATATGTAACTCCTCTGAAATTAAAAAAAATTCGCCGCTCTGCTCTCGAGGATGTAGACATATTTGTCGAACATTGTAAATTTCTGTGTTCTTCTGGATTTGTGTCGATTTTCGTGTTTTCTTCGCCCTAAATTTCTCAACATGCTGCATATCCTTAAGTAGATCATCTATCCACGTTGTCTTCTAGTCTTATGACTCTATCTTTGCTTGCGTATTAGAATAGATATGGCTTCATCCCTGTTTGCCTATTAGAATAGATATCATGGTTTTTTCTTCTTTGTATGATGACCATATTTTTTTTACGTACTCCTTGAATTACTTCGAATTTAATCGTCTTATGCATAATAAAACTAAGCCTCAAGGATCAATTCTTGCAGTTTCCTTCAGTTATGTGGATTCTTGCAAAGAAGAGGTGTCCATGAACATAAGTCGCAATGGAAACAAAAAAAATGGGGCCACCTTCAGGACTAATAGCATGGATATCACTCCTGATCGGATGAGGTATTTAAGATGGCCACTCTAATTTTCGTAAGCCCTATACCTGAATTAGGCTTTTAGTATATGAGTGTTTTTAGGAGCTCTGCTTGCAAGATGATTCGGACTCTAGCTCAATTGATGAGGACTCTTGACCACATGCCAACAGAGGTACAACTTGTTGCTTAATTTTCATGGATTATCTGTTTGACACTAATAAGTATGCCTGAAAAAACTAAACAAATTTCTGCTTGATTTCCAGCGTACCATTCTGATGAAGCTTCTCTATTATGATGATATTACAGTAAGCATCATAATTTATTTTCATATGATGCAAGATAAGCCTTTAAATGAAAATATGACACTAAATAGGACGCAATGGAGAAAAAGGATTCATGTGGCCGACCCCACGTAGTGGGATTAAGGCTTTGTTGCTGTTGTTGATGCAAGATAAGCCTTCTGCAGTTTTGTCTATTGTGGCAATGCTCATTGTTTGAAAAACGCATTAAAATAATGCTTATCAAGTACGTTTAAGCAGCTTGAATGGCCACTTTTGATATTTTGTCTTCCTGAGTAATTCAATTAACCATTTAGACAATCCCAATAAACACTTAGTACGATGATGTTTTGCTAAATTATATGAATCCCTTAGATCTGCTGCTACTAAAAGCACAGAACAGAAATGCAGGAGCAGAAATTAGAGGAGAAGAAGCCTAGAGAGTGAACCTGGAGAGTATATCATGCCATCAGTCTTTCATTACACAATTGTAATACATAGTTGTAGACATACATAATGTAAAGCAGAATGTTCTAGATACATATCTCCAAGTAACCGAAATGGTCAGGATATGGCTGAACTCCTCCTTTGAGGACCACCTGGATTACTGATTGCGGAAGGTGGTGTAGCGTTGCTAAGAGCTATAAAATCATATGTTTTCTATTCTTATGATGATAACATGATGTTATGCAACCTATGCATTTTATTGTTCTGATGAAAACATAAAATCTATTTATGACCAAGCAGCCAAAAGACTACGAACCTCCCTTTTTTAGAAGCTGCAATGAAAACGAAGCCAAGAACATATGGACCAAAAGTCCTTTATGAATGGCAGTTGGAAACGTCAACAGCAGGCATCTGGCATTAGCCCTCAAGGTCTGTAAGGAAAACTTGTTCATCGAATTGAGAAATAATTAAAAAAAAAAAAAAAAACATATGATGAAATACTTATGTATATATTATTGTAATATACAAATGATATACAAATAAGAAATAATTAATCATTTAATTCACTTTTCTTAAAATGAAAAATAAATCAAAGTTAAATAAAAATCATATTAAAAACAAAAAAATATTGTATTTTAGAATATGAAGTTTAGACAAGCTATATAGAATTATACATTCTTTTATTAAGGAATAATAGGTTAAAGGATAAATTGGAAAATCTAGAATCACATAAATAAGGAGGCTTAAATTTATTACAAGCAAAGCTTCATAATATATAAAATTTGTTGAAAACATAAATTAAATTGATAAAATTTTAAGTACTAATGAAAATCAAAATAATTAAATTATGACATAATACTTGATATTAAATTAACAGTATGTAAATAGTGATAATATTTAAATAAATCAATTTAAAGATTTAAAATAAAATAATTTTTTATAAGGTAAAATGAAGGAAATTTACTTGTAATTGTAAGATTTAAATCATCATAAATTAATAAGAAAACTTTGCATATTTTATTATAATTTTTTTTTTAAACATACAAGCAATGAAATCTTTTGAGCTGAAGGTGAGTATTCTTACTTTTAAGTATAGTGACTTTTATTTATTTTAAACAAAATTCATTGATTGTTACTTTGCAATTTTTTTTTCTTGGCTTTTTTTTTCTACT
Source organism: Phalaenopsis aphrodite (assembly GCA_003013225.1). Taxonomy (NCBI): domain Eukaryota; kingdom Viridiplantae; phylum Streptophyta; class Magnoliopsida; order Asparagales; family Orchidaceae; genus Phalaenopsis; species Phalaenopsis aphrodite. The sequence continues at coordinate 557,927 of NEWO01000062.1, forward strand.
GAAGAAAAATTGATATAACATACAAACAAAGAAATTTGAGCTCAAGGAGAGTACTTTTATTTTTAAGTTATAGTAGCTTTTATTTGTTACTCAAACTTAATTATGATGAATATATATATTTTAGAAATACTAATATTATGCATTATTTAAATGTAGAATTGAATGAAAAAAAAACATATATAAATGGAATAAACTGCATAAATTCATTGTATGTGCATGTTTGATTATGATAACGTTTACTCCTTTATGAAACTAGCAGAGAAATGCTACGACATTTGTGCACGTAATTTGAAAATGATATTGATATTGATGTGCCTGCATTGATTTAGCTTTAGACGGTGTTATTGTGACGGTTGTATATCATACTATATAAATATGAAAATGTTATAATAAAAATTTTGAAATATCTTGATTGATCATATTCATAAATGTAAATTATCAAATACTTTTATAATGATTTATTAAAAGTTTAACTTGCATGCATCAACAACAACAACAATAAGCCTTTATCCCACTAAGTGGGGTTGGTTACCTAAATCATTTTACTCCATTGTGTCTTATTGAGTGTCAAAATTTCATTTAATTCTAATAAATTAAGATCATTTTTTTATACAATATGACCATCTCTTTATAGGTTTACATCTACCTTTCTTAACAAGTTGAATCTAAAACATCTACTCTCCTAATCGGATCGTTAAATGGTCGACGTATAATGTGACCAAACCATCTAAGACAAATTTCTTCAATCTTGTCAGTCGCTGGAGCTACACCAACCTTTTCACACATTTTATCTCAAACATTTTTTTTAGGTTTAACTGATATGCATATTGTTTTCTTATTCATTGTGTTACTAAGGGTGCGTTTGGGGCAGCTTACACGTTTCAGAATATGCAGCTTATCCTGAAACACGACCCACTAGTCGACCGCGGAGTTCAACTCACGACTCGCGTTTAGTATAAAAATGTAATCACATTTTCAAACAGCAGAAAAAACGCACGATACAAACGGTAACGCGATGTTTTCAAAAATGCCCCCCACACTTATAAGCTGCCCCAAAGGAGCGACAAAGCTTAGAAGTAAGAGCATTCACTGACTTTAGTTAGCTTATTGTGTTTTACATTAAGTTTTTAGGTTTAAGATTTTTTGTAAAAATGATTAATAGGAGAAAATATTTATAGAAGACACGAATAACCAAAAATGAGATAAATTTAATTGCATTAACTATTTTATTTTTTGTAGTGGCTCTTTCATTTATGTTTGAATGATTAAATGTTAGTTATAGAAATTAAAATAGAAAAAAAAATTTGATGAACACCATGCAACTGTTTGTTGACGCTTTGGAAAATTCCAAATCTCATGTCAGATCGTGATAAAAGTGATATTAGAGTCAATTTAGGATTAGATAATATAATCTTTATGGAAAAGACAATAGGATAACTCATAAAAAAATTAATAATAATTAAATTGAATGTTAAAGTTAATTATAATTAAGTAATTATTTCAATTCAGGTAAATGAATACACCCTAATTATAGAAGAGGGTAATGTCGTTGGAAATATGGAAATACCACCTGTTATATTTGTGAATACAAATACCTAGCCCAAATGATGGCGACGATAACGTAGTTGATTCAGGAGTCAATATCACAATTAATAAAAATGATACAATTGTTGTGGTTAAGTATTTAAAGATAATTTAAGATTTGCTTCACCTTCATTTTCGAGGGAACTAAAAATATGATTAAAACAAAGAATTGATTGATACAAATAGAAAATATATTAGATAACATGACATGTCTGAATAAAAAAAGAGTATCGTTAGCTATATTTATGCTAGATGGAGAAGCTGAAAGGTGCTGACGTGGGCAGCGTCATGACAGACTATGAGACATACTCAACATGATTGTAATTGGGAGGATTTGTGGGTTTTTTTTAGAGTGGTTTGTGCTCCTATTTGTTTGGAGATTAATGCGGGACAAGTTTGTCAAGTTGGTGCAAGGAGAGAAGACATTTATGCAGTATGAAGCAAAGTTCACTTCACTATTGAGGTATGCACCGCAATTGATCACCACTGCAGAGAAGAAGTGTTGTAGGTTTCTTTTCAGATTGAATGATTCGATCAGACAACCATTTGTGCCGTAAGGAATTGACGAATAATCAGTATTGGTAGAGTGGGCTAGATGAGTGGAGATTGATTACTAGTCCACTCAGAAGCGCAAGGAGATGCACAAGCAGAAGAGTATTGATGAAAGAGAGTATATGGATCAATCAAATGGATCCATTGAGAAGAAGCCCAAGTTTAGCTCGGGTGGATTCAATAGTGGCATGACTCGCAATACCATAGCCTCATGTGCCGAATGCGGTAGACAACATCAGGGTGAATGCTTGATAGAAGACAACACATGCTATTGGCATCGCCGGTCTGGTCATATTGTGAGATATTGTCTATCACTAGGCCAGAAGTCTAATGAAGAATAGAAACTTGATGGAGCTCCCTCTCAGAATATTGCAAGTGGACAAAGAAGCATAGAGTCTACAACTTCAGCTCACACTCATGGTCAACCATGATGGTCAATTCAACCTCAAGTTTGCCCTTACACAAAAAGATAAAGAAGAACCTATGGTTGATACTGATGTTGATTCTAATAGGGTATAACGAGTATTATGTTTTATTTTATATTATGAAAGTGTCATTCTTGTGTACTTCTTTTTCAGAGGGTGTACGTTGTTATTGGTCGTTATGCTACTTTGTTTCGGATGTGAAGTTATTCTGTTTTAGTTGATAGGAGAAGTTACTCGAGCTAACTTGTATCAACCTTCTGTTTTGCTACAACCATTTTTCTTCTTATTGAAGAACTAGAAGAGTTTGACAAATTCGTATAAGCACTGCAATCATCGAGTGATTGATCTTGACCGAAAGGCAGAGTGAGTGAGGTGGAAGTGAGGCGACGAGGAAGAAGAACAATAGGAAAGAGGAATACTCGCCTTCGTTAAGTCGGAATCGCGGAGTAGAGCAGACAAGAAGTGAACTGAGCGACTATCACATAGGGAAGAAGCTTCGAGTTATAAAGCTAATCCTAGCAGCCAAATCGAGCCTAATAATGTTAGGGTATTTTTATCTTGGTTTTTTTTAATAGTGCATTGTAAATTTTATTTAACTAATTGTTATGTATATATTTTGTAATATGCAAATGATATATAAATATGAGAGAAATAATTAATCATTTAATTCAGCATTCTTAAAATAAAAACAAAAATTAAAATTAACCAAAAATCATGTTAAAATAAAAAAAAATGTTGTATTTTAAATACAAAGTTTAGACAAGACACATAAAATTATACATTCTTTTATTATGGATGAAATAATTGGTTAAATATTAAATTGGAAAATTTAGAATCACTTAATAATGAGGCTTAAATTAAAATTTAGAATCACTTGATAATGAGGCTTAAATTTATTATGTTAAACCTTCATATTATATAGAATTTGTTAAAAATATAAATTAAATTGATAAAAGTTTAAGTGCTAATAAAAATCAAAATTATTAATTCATGACATAATACTTGATATTAAATTAAGGGTAAGTAAACAATGATAATATTTGAAGAAATAAATTTAAAGATTTAAAATAAAATAATGATTTATAAAGGTAAAATGAAGGTAAATTACTTATAATCGGTAATATTTAATTCATCATAAATTAGTAAAAATACTTTGCATATTTTATTATAGGTTTTTTTATTTTTTTATTTTCTACTGAAGAAAAGCTGATAGAACATACAAGCAAAAGGATTTGCTAAGCTCATGGTGAGTACTCCTTTGAGTTATAGTAACTTTTGTTTCTTCTGAACGAAATTTATTAATTGTTGTCGAAACATGATTGTACAATTTTATTTTGATTTTACACTATTCTAGATGTTTATCATATCTCAATGTGATGAATATATATATATATATATATATATATATTAAATAATAATGTTATGCATTATTTAAATGTAGAATTAAATGAAAAGAACATATGAATAATATGAACTGCATGGACTGAATTTATGTGCATACTTGACTATGATTGGGTTCGCCCTTTTATGATATTAGCATGTGAATACTAAATACACATCCACATAATTGGAAAAGGATATTGATTTTGTTATGACTTAATTGTACAATTTTCGAGGATACTTCTATGATAGTTGTATATAAAATGATGAATATATGAAAATGATATAGTATGATATAATAAATTTTTGAAATATCTTGATTGATCATATTCAGAAATAAAAATTGTCAAATATTTTTTTTTGTTGATTTATTATAAGTTTGATTAGCATGCATATTATTTTCTTATTCATATTTTTTAATGTCTTTTCATATGTATTAATGTTATATTTTGATTAGTTTGTTTATTTTTGGCAAATTGTATAATGTGCATGTGTATAGGCGAGTTTGTATGAACCCAAGTGTGATTGGTTGACTAGTGGGCTAACCACAGGTGTTCAAACCTTATGGTCGTCCGTAGGTAGTAAAGTGGGTGAGTGTCTATATAAGAGGGTGGAAAGAGTGGGTGAGTGGACATGTAAGAGAGTGTTGAGAGTGTGTTAGTGGGAGAAGTGTGTGGTTACCAAAGTAGTGGGGGTAATGGGAGAGTTCCAAAGGTGTTTTGTGGATTTGTGTGTGTTGTAAATTCTATTTAAAGGTGTTGTGTGTAATGAAATATAAGTTGTAAATTTTTTTTGAAATTTTGAGAGGAAGCTCAAAAAGGGGAAGGGCTTGGTGACTTCTTCAATAGACTTTGGTGAGTTTAATGATTAGTATTAATTCCTTTATTCAACTTCTTCTATGATTCTTTTGGTGGAATGATTTTGTGTTAAGAAATATTTTGAATTATTTTGGTTATTTTGCTTCAATTTTTACCAACAGCTAAATCTTTTCACAAAGCCCTTTGTAAAGGTTAGCCAAAATTCTGCTTAATTATACTTAGGATTTTAGTTCCATTTAGGTGACCTAATCCCCTTAAAAAAGTTCTACAATTTTTTGAATTGCTCTACATCCCTTGTAGATTAATTTTCATATAAATTTTACCTCTTTATTTGTTTTTTAATTTTACCCAAAATACCAAAACAATCAAACTATAATTTGCTTTCTGTGTGGTTTCTAATTATATTTTCCACTTTTTAATTTTCAAACAAATATAAAAAATTTTTCAAAATTAAATATTTTTAGAACTCAACTTTAGAGTATTTGTCATCATTTTCAAGTGAATTTTTAAAGTTCCCTTTGTATTTTGAAATTTGAAATAAAATTACAAAGGTTGGTCAATTCAGCTCATATTTGACCTAGTTAACATTTTTATTCACTTGCCCTACTTAATATTTTCCACACACCTCTTTCACTCTACATTATTCCTACACATCATTTTAAACATTTTCCTAGTATTTCATTAAAAGATTTTCCGGCTACATCAGATATGCTATCATCACTCTATATCACATGTGTTTAGGATGTAAGCATATTAGCCTATAAAATAATATCAGATTACTTGAATATGCATGATAAGTAAGTTGTATAATTGGAAAATGTTGAGTAATTAGGGCGAAGAAAAACACAAATCCAGAAGAACACGGAGATTTAACGAGGTTCGACAAAGATGTCTATATCCTCAGGAGCAGAGCGGCAGCTTCCTTTCAATTACATAAACGAGTACAGAATATGGGATCCTCCCTATGGTTACAAACAAGCATATATATATATATATATATATATATATATATATATATATATATATATATATATATNTATATATATATATATATATATATATATATATATATATATATATCCCTGGAGTAAACTCTGAAGTACAATATATAATTACAAAATTACTCATGTACGTACCGCGGGACGTCGCCCCCACACCCCTAACCCACATAACGAAACTCCCCCGATTGGACAGATTATTCCGCTCCGTTACAACATCTGTCCCTTATATGGTATATGAGTCATCCCTAACAGAAAATTTTGCATAATAATTTTAAATAAAAGAAAAAGTCCAATGTATTTGAGTTCTTCATTAAATCATATTCTGTAATATGCATAATATTGAGAAACGCCCACAAGCTTGCACTTAAAAGTTCAGTGTAATTGTAGGAATTAACGGCTATTTAACCTCAGAATACTTTGCTCTCTACAGTGTTGATTAAAAATCTCACCATCAACAATGGATTCGGCTTTGAGTAGATTTTTTATATTTTACCTACATCACCCCAAAGTTTTTTGTGTACAACCCAATAAAATTATTCATGTTCTAAATTTATGCAATTCTTTATCTAACTATTAAAACTAAACCATATTATTTTAATGTAATACTTTTACCTCAAAATAACTACTAATAAAAGCCTTCTTCAGATGGACTGATCCTAAATCAAACTCGATTTACCGAAGAAAACACTAAAAATTAGATTTCCAACCTCAATTCCATCTTTTGTCTTCTTCTACTCTACTTACCGAATTATCAAATATGTGGCTATCACAACTCTATTTTAAACAACTTTACTAGAGTGGGTAGAATGATCATTTTTCTAGAAACAGCTACCCCACAACTGTTTTCACACAGCTGCAACAAACAGGCTGTCAGCTTTCTCGCAATAGTTTTCCCGCAGCAGCGCAACTGCAGCTAAAAAGCTGAGAACCTATAGTTGCCCGCCCCAAACAGACCCTTACTCTCAACTCACCATTCTTTTGTGGCTCTGCTGAAGTGTTTATCAGAATAGGAATTGAGGTAGTAGAATGAGACAATCTATTATAAAGTTATAATGCTAATCTCGTTCAAATTAAATCTATTTCAGCCATCAAAATATCAATCCCTCGTTGAATTTTATGCTAAGTGGAATTGCCAAATGCTTGTTACAGTACATTCTTTTCCTGAACAATTTCCACACGCAAGCAAGCAAAACTTTGATAAGCTTTGACATATTAATACTTGGTTATATCTGCTCTGTTATTAGAGACAACTAATATTAGACAGGGACTTGAAAGCTCAAGTCCTTTGTTTGTTACATACCACACATTTCCTATGTATTCACATATCCACCACTTAGACTTTGCATTTTTACATTTTTACCAGAACAAAAATGCTGACATTTTAACTTTTAAAAAGTGAAATACACCATCTCAGGCATGGGTATGGTGGTATGCATGAAAATCGAAGTATAGATATTAGATATGTAAAGGCAAAGGAATTGACTGGTAAATATGTAAATCATTCTGGAATTAATAGATTGGACGGGGGGACGGGCTTCCTTTGGAAGATTACAACTGCTGTTCTTGCCATTGTACAGACATCACAGTTATATTTAATTATATTTAAAGCAATGCGTTTCCTCTTAGCATTAATTGGAGTTACTTTCTTTCCTGCAAGTTGTACTGCAACTAAATGTTTTAATTAAATTCAGCGTCTTATTCTGATCTGTAAAGAGCCCATCTTTATCTTTGTTTTAAGCTCATTTTCATCTCTTTATCAATAATATTTCATCAGCTTCTGCAGTCAAGTTGGTTTCTGTGAGCTGAATCATGATAACTACATTACAAGCTAATCTTTGTTTGGGGCATTTGCATACATACCACACAATTCTTATGTATTTACATTTCTAGCACCCAAACATTCATATATATAAATATCACTCAAATCCTTAATATCAAAAATATCATTATTATCAACTTTTTAGAAGTGAAATACACATTTTTATGCATAACTTTATGTCACCAATGTTCTATGAATGTAAATATCAAACTTTAGATTTTAGATATGTAAATACATAAAAATTGTGGGGTATGTATGTAAATTTCCCTTTTTTATTTGTTTTTTGTATGAGATATCGTAACGTTTATGGTGTCTGAAATTTTATATTCAGCAAATCATGTTATTATATGACCAAGAGCAAGATCTGAATGTGACCCAAATGTAGATGCTGACATGTCCTGTGGTTTAGAAAAGCTCTAGTCCGGATGTGATTTTGCAAGCTTGTGTGGCTTTCTTATCTGTGGCAAGGGATAAGGTAGATTGGTAAGAAGACTTTCATAACCATAAACCCATTGCTTTCCCGGTTTCTATATAATATTTATTTTTATGAATTTCCTTAAATCAATAAATATTAGCATTATATGAATTGATTGTATATATTTCACATTTATTTATGTAATTATTATATCATATTTTTAAGTTTGTATGATAATGATGATGTTGATGGCATAAAATTTGTGAGCAATCAAGTTGCTAACCACATAATCATAACTTCTTTATTGATTAAAGATATGATAAGAACAAAATGACATGTCAAATTACTTGAGGTTCATAATTGTGCAGAGTATAGATGTGTTTCCAGCAATAATAATGTATGGCAAAACGTTTTTTTTTTAGTTGAAACGGAAGTCCAAAATAGAAAGAATGGGAGCATGTACTTATGATAAAAGTCAAGAGCATTTCAGTGAGTATGGCTTCAAACATTTATTATGTACATAATGTTCAAATCAAATTAAAAACAAACAAATTCAAATTCAAAATAGGAGAGAATTAGGTGGGGGGGGGGGGGGTGTTCCCTTGCATGGATTATGAATGAGACTTACTTTTTATTTTTTCAGACAGACATGGAATGAAGTTGACACTTGTGAAGAAAGCTTTGAAATCATGCTTTTGAGCTGTATAACTGCTTCAATTTGAGTTTGAGATTCAACCAAATCCTATCCCAACTACCTTCCTAACTTTTGAAATTTAATCACTTCACAACCAATCTTTGAAACTTAATCATCATTTTAATTATTTTTCAATTATCTTTTCAACTAATTTTTAAAATTTAAAAATGCAATACTTATTTGAATAAAAATATTATTGTGCACTTGCTGAGGGTGTAGTTTTTGTTGGTTCGAACTGCACATATTACCTTTGGCCTCATTTAACCCGAAAATATCATATTTTGAAGGTTGATTTGAGACCATGTATTGGTCTACACACAAATTAATATTGTGAGCCAGACTAAATAAATTTATATAAAGATTTATGCCATCGATCAACCGATCATGATAACATGCTACGTTGGCTTCGAAGATTGTGTTGACCACAATTCAACTAAATTAGAAATTATGAGACTTACATGACATTTATGACAAACTTTTACCTATCTACAAATTTATTTCTCTCATGTGTTGGAATACGATAATGTTATAACAAACTTCAAAACAAAATATATTGGGGAGTCAAATGAAGGATAAAGATAGCTGAAAGACATAAACTAGTTTGTCTTATATGCAATGTGCTGAAGTGTTGCTGACATGTTTTAGATGAGTCCTAAAGTTGACGGCTTGGACTGTAGGAGGAAAATAAGAAGGATAGTTATGTAAGGAATTGTTTGCGTGTAGTAAATGAATTATACTTATGGTGGAGTATTATGTCTTACTATTCCTTTTTAAGCTCTTTATTTTTTTGGTTTCCAACCATATTTATATGTATATTGCGTACAAGGACACATGCAATGGATAGGGCCGGAAAAAGATGTTAGGGAAAATGATGCCTTTAAGCTTTCTTTTTGTCAAGTTCCTCTCAATGGTTTGTGGTTTAAGGATTAGGAAGATTTGTATGCATAGCAAATTTTATGTATTTACACATCGAACACATAAACTCCAGTTGTTACATCTATGCCAACTTGTGTATTTCACCTTTTTATGGCTAATATTATGGTAGTTTTTATGTGATGTGAATGATTTGGGTGGTATAAATCTGAAAAGAATCAAACTTGACTGCCCATTTGATTGATTTAATTGTTGGCTAGCTTGATTGGTTAAATTGTGAACCGGTTCTCCCGACGGTTCTGTCTAAGTCTAAAACACTGTGAGATGGCTTTATAAGTTTATTTTTATAGTGATATTGTGTATCCAATTATTATATTAGGTTAGGGTATTCCTCATTAGGCTATTAGCCGTTTAGCACTCTTAGTATTTCTCTCCGGCTATATACGTCCCCATCTTCAAGAAAGAACTTTGTAAGTCAAAATACATCGTGTTTATCATGATTGAGCGTGACCATTAGCCTTGTCATTTCGATCATTAGCTTCAAACTATTTAATCAAAATTTTCATCACATCTCTAATTTTACATGTGACTTGAGCATTGTATTGCCTTTCTATTGGTAATGATAGAGCAAGCATCTAGACATACAATAAAATAACTAGAGCCATGATTTATAAATGATTTATCATAGTACAATCTATGAAAGCTTCTTCATTTCTATATTTTGAAGTTATTATCGTAATCTAAGTAGTTTTTGTATAGCCTATTATTTTTGCCCATTTATTTTCAAACTCCATAGATAAAGATTGTTCAAAATGCAATTTAGCAATCAACGGGAGTCACCAATACAAAATATTGTGTTGTTTTCTTTAATGTTGAACACAAGGGAGTGTCCATCATTCTCATAATTGTTAATTATTTGTAATAGGAATTGATAAATCAGGGCTTCTTAGATCATATTTTAGGAGTGCTTAAATCAATCAAAGGATAATTTCTTAGCTTTGACATCGAGATATCAGGTTCAAATTATTTAATTGAATTTTTCGTCACATTCTAACTCTATATGTGAGTTGAGTGTCATAACATGTTTCTCACGGTATGATTAGAGAGACACCCATATATATAATAAAACAACTAAAATTAAGCATTTTTAAATTGTAGTGTAATTACACTTGAATAATAATCAAACCATGCTTGAATACTTTTCAAATCATATTTGAATAATCTTCAAGAAAAGATCATTCCATGATAAAACATTTTAAATTGTATTCAAAAAATTTTAAAATGATGACTATATCATGGTAGAGCTATGATTGAATCATGTTTAAACTAACATTGAACTTTGATTGAATTATGATAAAATAGAGTTCAAATTCAAATTACCTTTTAATCATGATTGAACCATGATTGAATAAAGACTAAACAAGGATCAAAATATCTTTGAATATTTTTTTTTAATCTTTTTAGAGATGGGATCCGGGTTTGAAGATGGCTTGAGAATTGTTCAAATCATAATTGAAGATAGTTTTGAAAGAAATTGGATCATTATACAAATAGTATTCTTTAAAGAGAGATAAAAAATGATTTGTAGAAGTTCAATTATTTTATCATAATAGTTCGAAGCATGCTCAATTATGATTCAAAATTATTCAAAGATAAACGTGGTTCAAATTTGTTTTCAATATATTTGTAGCAAATAAGTTGTTGTCTATCAACATTCCAAGCTAAGGGTTTTGAGTATGAATATCATATTCAACTCTAAGTAGTTGAATGAATAACATCACTGTCCTTCAAACTTGATGAATGGAGAGAGATCATTTCCATAAATTTTTTGAAGCCCAAACATGCATGCTATATAACTAAAATTGAAGTTGTTGAGGTAAAAAGGTTCGAGGAGCCCCCATGATTAACATGTCATTGAGCTATTAAACAATAGTTCTAATTGCTTGTTAAAAACAACAATATTTTGGTCAACAATAAACTTTCAAGCATATTTTCAAAAAAGTAACAAGTTTTTTTCTATTTAATTTTTCTAAAAAAATTAAAACTTGACAAAGAGCTCAAAGGCATTAAATAAATAATGATAAAACTTTTTAAAATTTTTATTTATAAGATTTGTTGTGTGCCAAAGTATCTACGACGATAGAGATATATTAATATCTTAGCATTATACAAAAATTCAACACATACATTTAAAAATGAGTTAGAGGGGACACAGGGGGGTATTTATGCAGAAACCCTGAAATGGAAAATACTACAAGGCCTAGCCTAATGGAAGGGGTTCTACTATTTAGATGTATATTATAAGATTTTATTTGTCCTTGAACAACATAAAATAATACTACAATAATTGTAGAAAATATTAGGGAAGTAATAGCAATCTATCTGCGATAAAGAAAGATTGACGCTAAAGTGAGTGTGACAGATATCTAGATTTGTTATCACTGTTCGCGATGGCCGCTAGGCAAAAGTGATCCAACAACAGTAGTATTGATAATCATTCGATTGTGATCTAACGATGGGGATCAAATAACAAAGGTCTAACTATGATAATGACATGACTGTGGAAACGATAACAATGATATTGGTGGCAGCAACGTCAACTACATGAATTTGGGACGTTGGTTGATAGGAAATAGTTGTTCGATGATAATGGGGGTCAAGAGATAGTGAACCAACAAAGGCGATAATGGACTAGCAAAGACTGCATCATGGTGTGGGTGATAATGGTTTGGCTGTGACGGCTATTAGGAGGTGGTAATCTAGTAATGACAACAGTGATGCCAGTTTTATCTTTTGTTAGACAATTAAAATTAGATGATTGTGGTGGGGGTCCTATGGTGTCGGTTGCGAGACAATTGTTTGATGGTGGCGTCAGCTGGGCGACAGTGATTTGATGGTGGCAACGACCAGATGATGGTGACCACAGTAATGTCATTGGCCCAATGAAGGTCATTTGATAAAAGTGGTGTACCATGATGGCAGTTGTGGTTGAGCAATGATGATTCAGTAATGACAACATTGTCGGTGGGGCAATGATGGTTTAGCAATGGTGACAGGCTAATTAAATTTACTAGTGTGACCACTGCGATTGGGGTGACTGGGAGATGATGATAAAACAATAGTGACAGCATGCCTCAACATCAGCTGTTGGTGAACGTTGGTAATTTGACATGGTAGCTGTTGGGAGATGATGATCTGATTATGATGGTAGTACTTTAATGATGATGGATTGACAATGACCAAATGTTGGTCAGATTTTGGTGGTCTAGCTATGACAGCCTAACGACGGTGTTAGTGGCCATGTAATGATGGTGATGGTGGCTCAATGTTGGCAAGATTATTGTGGTTTAATGATGGAAGTAGCTTGATGATGGCGACTTGAAGTTAGCATCGGTGGCTTGAAGTTAGCATTGGTGGTTTGACTTAGTCTAGATGATAATTTGGAAATGGGTGTCCAATAGTGGCAACAACGATCGGTAACGGTGGTTGGGTGGTGACATTCTAGCAGAGATGGTCCGAGCGTGATAGCGACAGTCGGGCAATAGTTTTTTGAAGGAGTCAGATTGATAATGGCAGTGACGATTGGGCAGTGTTAGTACAATAGTGGCGGCAAGGATCAGACAATAGTGGGTTTGATGGAGACAATGGTGAGCATTGGTTGTCTAGTAGTGGCGATGCCATGTTGGCCAAACAATGATGGTGGCTACTTGATGACAATAGTTCGACGGTGTCGAGCTTGAGAATCATCAATAGCATAGAGCTTTCTTTCATCTTCTCATCCATGTCCAACCCCCCTTTCAAAAAGAGAGTACGGGTCTATTTGAAAAATTCCTTTGTTACATTCTCTATAAATGCTGCATGAATTTAGACTACTTCATCGAACAACTTGGAGTTGTATTTTTTATTAGATGATATTTTATGAGTATTTTAGTTACTTAATGATGTCTGAATTAAGTGCTCTTGGGCTCTTTAGTTTCTTACCAAGATACTTGATTAGACTATAAATTTTTTATATTTGGAAATCATTTGGTCCCTCAAAATATATTACAGAGCTTCTTGTTATATTTTATGTGCAAGATCGGGTCTCTTATAGACTCATATCAAACCATGCTTGATGGGATCTAGTTCGTCTTTCGAAAACACTTTTTTGAATTGGTGTGTAGGTAATTAAATATTTAGAGCTATCAACCCCAATATACAACAAGATTCTTACATGATTAAGATTTTGTTTTGAGAACATATCATTTGCTTCAATTTTTTAAACGTTACTAATAAAGATATTTGTCGGCACTATTTTTGGTGTGGGGTTTGCCCGTAAGAAGCTGTCGGTCATCGGAATTGAAATCTCGTTGCCCGCTTCGGAAGGACGTTTAAAAAATTTTAGTTTTGAAAAAGATGAAGTCAAACTGACCCCATAATTTTCATAGTTTGAATGAAAGAGCGTTTTACCTCAAATCATGTATCTATCCCGAA
>NEWO01000062.1:612197-638533 GCA_003013225.1 Phalaenopsis aphrodite
ATGTATATATATAAACTATGAGAAACAATACATTTGAATTTGCCTTGTTACATCTCTCTACAATAAGAATGGCTTTTGCCTTGAGGAAACTCCATTTTCTTTCTTATACAACTTCAAACAATCTTTTTTCCAATGCCTGATCTCCAAATAGAAAGCACACTGATTTTTCCCAAGACTATGCACATGAGACTTGGCCCATTTTTAAGAAGTATAGTTGTTGCTACCTTTATTTGCCCAATTCTTCTTCTTCTCAGATCTGCCATGTTGGAGTGTAAGTTCCTCGAACGACTCCATCTTTGTAGATTTCTTGTCCCTTCAATGGAACTCCTGCTTCAACAACGCTAAAGTCTCCTCACCATAATTCAAAACCTCATTTCCATGAATGAGTGTCCTCGTGAAGATTTTGTACTATTCAGGGAGCAAATTCAATAGAAGAAGTATTTTGCCTTTATCTCCAACCTCCTCATCCATATTTAATAGATCCACCAATAACTTTGTAAAGTTATTTAAGTGTTTATCAACTCATCTGAAGCCTATAAAGTCGACGCTTCAAAGGGAGATAGTTCCTACAACTTTTTGTGAGATATTTATTCTCTAATGTCCTCTACAATTTTTCTATAAACATCTCCATCATCACCCCATAGTTGATCTATTAAGATATACAATTTTGGAACAAACCACAAGTACTTTAGTTTATCCTTAATCGATCTCTTTCTGACATCTTTCTGAGGCATTCATCACTATAATTTTCTTCATATTCAAATAATACAACACATTCATCACCTCATCATCATATGCTAAAGTTTCTTTTGCCGCCTTTGATATTGATGGGATGTTTAACCACAAAATGAATTGATGTGTTTCCTACGGTCGTAGTAGATATTGAAGTACCTGACGAAATGCAATTGTCTATGGCTTCACTACATCTTATACCCAACTTGCTCCAACCTCTTTGTCTTTCTTCTCGACTTCACTAGAATCGCAACCACACATCACCAGAATCGTTGACCCGACTCTGATGAAATGAGCTGAGCTTAAGCGAGTCCAATACTTGTTCGTGTTCGGCTCATTTGATTTTTTTTTGTTCATTTTTGGCTCGTGTTTGTAATAGTTCACAAAAAAAAAACTTTTTTTTTATTCAGCTTGATTAAAGTTCGTTTATTAGAATTAAGCTCTTGTTTGGGTCGAATTGAAGCTCAATAATTACAACTCTCATGACGGCCAGGCCACATGACGAGTGTTCAAAAGAGAGATTTCTTGCATTTAGAGGCCTCTATGGATGTAAGTCCTCCCATGGATGTGGACTAAAGCATTTTTTTTTATTTTTTTTCCGGCATTTACATGCATACCAACCAATTCCATGTATTTACATATCCATCACCAAAACAAAAGAACACGTGGGACGATGGGGTGAAATGGGCTCACGGACCGTTGGGAGCTGATTTTTATTTTTCTAGGCATTTACATGCATAATAGCTGATTCCTATATTTTACATATCTAACTCAAAACTCTAATCTTTTAAATTTATGCCACTCTTATATATATATTTTCAAAATATAGTATAATAATTAATCTAAAAAAAATTATAAAAAAATATTATTTATTAATTTATTTATTTCGAGCCACAACAAGTCGAACATGAACGAACAAACATTGGTTCACAATCCACTCGTTTATAAAATGAGCTCAAAAATGTTGTTCGTGCTCGGCTCTCATAGTTAATGAATGAATCGAATATGAGCTACTTAACAAATCAAATACAACCTACATGCTAACAATGAGCTTTTTTGACAGCCCTATGCAAAATAATACGAAAAACAAATTCATATAAAAAACACAAAGCCAAATGTTGTATAACTTATGTGGTTCGACACAAATCTAGTGGCATCACAAAGAGTTGTTCCACTTCCAACAGATAGAAATAAAAGAAAAAATCAGCTAAATATGTGTTACAACTTAACACACATTATTCCTCCATAATCTCTTATACATATAAGTAAAACTAGGAAATACAAATTAAGAGAATTTCAAATATAATAAATATCATATATATATATATATATATATATATATATATATATATATATATATATCACTAACTGACCATTATGGCTTTTAAAATATTAATAAAATACATGAAGTATTTTTAATTGATAGAATTTGTCAAATATGCTTGCTCCACACCAAATTCCTCTAACACATGGTGTTGCTTGCTAGCATATAGGGATGATGGGGATTGAGTAGGTATGCAGATCCATTGACTTGGAAGCCAATGGCATTATTGTAATATTTTAATCATTTATTCTACAGAATAATAATAATATTATTATTATTTTTATTTTTTATAAGAATTAAATTTATTATTAGATTCTCAAATTCAGAGGAATAAATTTTATTTCAAAATTATAATGATTTTGAAGAATAATTCATAACAATATTTATGATAGTTTGGTCGAATTGATAGATTATTAATTTATTTTATTATAATAAAAATAAAAAATGCATAATTATATATATATTTTTTAAATTTGGCTTTGAATTTTATTGATGGAACAAAAATACGTTGAAAATTAGATCAATTTTTTTAGTTTAGATTAAGTAATTTAGCTCTGATCTAATTTAAATTGAGTTGAGCCTTGCAGTGTAGTTAATTATAATGACTGTTTAAGACCACTAATTACTTTTTTATTGGTGAATTTAACATGTAATCCTTTTTTTTGTTTTGTTTCTTTTACTGTTTTATAGATGCCATTCCATCATTTTTCTTACCTTTTGAACTAAGTTAATTTCTTAAGAAACTTTATGACTCTTAAATTTAAAAATGGATTTATAACAAGGATAAATTGATCTACTTCCTAAGTTGAATGTACACATCTTCCCATCCAAATAAATATGTAAGGTAGAAATACATTGTAACTGTGTCTTTATTCGGCTTGGCCCATAATCTGACCACTTTCAGTATTTTGATATATTTCATCTAGTCGCCTGACCTAAGACTCTCATAATCCCACAAATGAATCGTTATCTTGCAAAAAACTATCTTACTTGCATCAGCTTGATAACTTCATGCCTCCTCGCCGATAACTATTTTGGCACCTTGATTGATGGCTTTTGCTAAGGTACTCCAATGTCTTATGGTCGCTTTGGTTGATGACCATTTACAATTTTTTGTTTGATCTTCTTGCTATCTCCTTGGTGGCCTTTTCTTTGTTGACATTTCCTAGTTCATTTTGTTTGATCACCTTCCATCTGAGCTCGACATCAAATCATCTTCTTTCTGAGATGATGACTATGTGTCAATCTCTTTTTTGGATTGGCCCCTGGTTGCTCCCCTTTCACTACTTTGTTCAATTTCACCAAGCCACCAAACCTATGAATTTCTTATCATCTGACTATGAAGCTCTTGGAATCTTGCTAAAGACCTTCCATGTGCATGCTTGATGACTTCACCACCTCGGTGATGACTATTTTGGCACCTTAACTAAAGGCTTTCTCTCTCTAAGGTATGGCAATGTCTTATGGTCTCCTTAGTCTATGATTCATTCCAATCCTTTGTATGGACTTTTTGCCTATCTCCTTCTTTTTCATTTTCTTTCTAGACATTTCTAAGTTCATCTTAAATGGCCTAATTGAAGTCACCTTACAACTAAGCTTAGTGTTGAATGACTTTTTTTCTTAGCCGATGAGTTAGTTCCTAAGTGGTCCTATTGACCAACATTTAGTCATCTAATACATCATTGAAGCATCATTAAAACTAAAATCCCTTCACAATGCCACTTTTTATTATCCATAAACTTATACTAATGTATTAGTAGAGTCCATCAACTTCTACTAATGACTGGTTTTGAGTAACATGTAACTTTCAATTTTTCTACTCTATAGTATTTCATATACTGTATCAAGGCGAAAGATGACCAAAAAAGTATGTTTATTCCCTCCTCTTCAAATTGATGCAAAAATCTAGCTGGCACTTGGCCACTAATCTGCTTGTCAACATGTAGTATTTATTGGTAAAGTGGTAGAGGTAGCAACCATTCCCACGAAGTAAGCCATTTCATTGGATGTCCCTAAGTTTCTTATTTCATGGTTGGTTGATAGCAATTTGGTTCATCTTGTGGAATTTCAAGAAGTGGTGGTGAAGATTCTTGCTAAAAACCCTCTATCGCCTTAATTCATCAGCTCAAAAAGACAACATCCACTTACTTACTCTAATTGACCTTGAAGAGGCAACCCTTTTTTGGTCACAACGACAATAATTAACACTCGTAGAATACCTTCATCTCCGCCTAATAGCCTTTCTCAAGGAACCATCATCATGAAATGAAAAGAATTGTTCACAATGCCATTTTCATCCCTTGAGTTTCTTAAGCAAACTTTATTAACTCATCACACATTAAAGTCACTAGCATCTTCAATGACCATACTCATATACTTTGTAAATTTAACAATTGTTATCTCTTTAGGAAATAAAATTATCTTTGACAAGATGACTTCGCCATTCTCAGAAGCTAACATTTCCATGTCCTTCATTAAGATAATGGTTCATATTTCACACGACATCATGCTTAGTTATATATTAACATTCTTCATTATTCCACCAAAACTTTTTCTCTCTTATGCAAGATAATGATGACTATCAGTAAATGTCGACCTGTAGATTATAGTTTTTTAACCTGCACACTAAACAACTCCAACTTGGCACCAATCTATATCCATGCATGGACCCAATAGTGCAAGAATTCCTAGTTCTCCAATTGTTGAATTTTGGCCCATCTCCCACTCATTCATTCAAACCATTAACTCTTTGTTGCCTTCCAAGGAGTTACTCTATACTAGTTCATAATGATTATTCCAATCACATAGTATAGTATGGACCAATCCATTCCAAATTAATAAATAATATGATTCAAGTCATAGACCCATGGTGGATTTGGATTGGATTATGCACTCCTTGTTTACATGTCAACCTTCTAATGCAAATCTCTTATTAGAATTTATTCTATATTATTTCAACTCTATGATGATATCCATTATAAATCATTTATAATATTGGATTTCAAATTCATTAGTGCATTTTATACATTAATGCATGTATTTCTTGTATGCCTAGGAGTAGAATAGATAATCGAGTGGTGAGATATTTTGAATGAAATAAAGTGTCTGTCTTACTTATCATTAAATGATTTAAGTGAATGATATAAGCATGCATTTACAATTCCATAGCACAATATGGTGTTGAAATGGCCATGAAAATAAATTGCTTGATACTAGTGCGTTGAAATATTAGTGTCACAACGCTATGCCTGCTGCATCTCAACTCCAATTGTATGGCACAACCACATTATAGGGGCAATAAATGTTCAAAATTTGTGAGTTTAATGCCTCAAAATTGAATTTTAGCATTGCAATATTGTTTACCTAGGAAAGTATGATTTCAATACACAGCTCAGGATACTTTTACACTATGTACTGGAGTGATTTAACACCAAAAAATGCCAAATCTATAACAAAAGCTAGAGATTTTAGCCTTTCAATGCTGGCTTGTAGAATGCAATGCTATAAGCAGCACTTCAATGCTACAATCCATATTGTTGCAATGTGTGCACTTTATCAATAATTTTAAAGTGATTTTAGAGATATTTTATGGAGTTTCTTAAGAGTTGTGGGAGTTATTATTTAGGGACTCACTGAGTGCATCTTAATTATTTGAAGAGTGTGAGTGAGAGTGAAAAAGGGGAGAAGGAAAAGCAACTGAAAGAGGGAGGGGAAAGGGTCAAAATTTTATATTGCAAATTTATTGATGTCATATTTTTTAATTCTATTCTCTTCTTTATACTTTAATGATTTAATGAATTGTTATGTGTCAATATGTATGGAAATTTTTTTTGATAATTAAGTTATTTTTTGATTTATGATGTAATCATCTTATGACAATTAATGAAAAAGTTGTTATTTATTTTTTATCTTCTCAGAATTGTTTGATACATTTTGTGCTTCATTTAGATGATCATGTGGCTAATAGTTAATTTAACATATCTAATGTTGAGTGATATTAGAAGAGTCTTTTTATGCTTGAATAAGATCTACCAATAAGTAGTTAAGGTAGAAATGTGCTCAGCTAATGCTTGCAATCTCTTAAGAGTAAGTTGTAATGTAGTCTTTTAATTGGATTAAACATTATTCAAGCTTACTTAAATCTTTATTCTTAAAGTAATTTTCATATGCTTACATACATTTTAATTTCCAAGTAAATTACATGAAAACCTAAATGGTCATGTAGGCTCATAAATATTTCATGCAAATTATTATATATTTTCATATTTAAAACTTAATACATACCATATAATTTATTTACATTCCTAATACTTAAGCTTTCTTATTTCTTTTAGAAAAACATAACTTTAAATATTTTTGTGTGATAAACATATTTTTTGTGTGTTTGATAAATATATTTTTTATAAAACTATTTTTATGTAACAAGTATATGTGTGTGAGCAATTAGCATTAAATTTTAATATCTTGGCATGAAAATTAAAATCTTAAATATTATTTAAAATATTTTTTTATGTTAAAATCTAAATTTTAAATGTTATTAGTTTTCAGGCATGAAAACATTAAATTTTAATTCAAATGTAATTAAATAAATTTTTTTTTTGTGTAAGCAAAAGTTAAATTTTAAATGGAATTTAAATAAATATGTGTAAAATTTAAATGATTTGCGGATGGTAATTAAATATTTTAATATAAAGTTTAAATGTTAAATATAGAAGTTTGTAATACTTAATTGATATATATTTTAATAACATTGATATGCATAGATTTAACCCATAAACCTCAAATTTACTAAAAAATCTATGGAAACAAAATTTTAACATAGAATAGTAACCAACATTAAAAGCAAATTTTAGAATGAGGCAACCCCACTTACTAATGAAGGCACCTCTTACCACTTAATGGTCCAGTATGACTACATCGCCATAGCTACGACAATAATAGTGACTTTTGACAATCTGGCTTGTTAATAGTCTATGGCTATCGATGAACTCGGGATAATGATAAATCATAAGTACCTTAACCAGAAACATCATAACCAAAATTTAGGTTAATCCACACTTATTTAATTTTCTTATATATTTCAGAATCTCTTAGGGATATCACTTCAACTTTTATCTAGAAATTAACTAATCTTGTCCATCTCATAAGAAAAAAATCATTTCAACTAATCTTGTCCTTTCATTTCAAAAATCAATTTATGACCAAGCCTACTGAATCCAATAAATTCTTTACAAAGCCCTTTAATCCAATTGATTTTTGCCCGAACTCCTCGAATTCTATCAATGTTATCCAATCCAACACTTTTTGAATTTACATTAAGTCTGTCGAATCTAACTCTTTTCAAAAACCATCAAATTTTCAACTTCAGTGTACACCTCCCTCTTAGGGCTGGTCAATCCCATTCATGGATCCCTCTGTGATACATCTTCGTTAGACTGTAAGTCCCTAGCCTTGAATTCTATAAACAAATCCTTACAAGTCATTAACCTTCCTCGAAATCCTAAATTGTACAACCTAATACTTTAATCCATGTTTTTCTTGAAATTTCACAACACGTAGGATTTAATTCAATATGAGAGATTGATTTATAGGGATGATGATGGTCGGCAAGGCCGACGACCAACATCTGAGGTGATGGCGACAACGGTGAACTACAGTGATGGCTGTCGACAAGCGGTGGTGACGGTGAACAACAACAGAAAGCTTGAGTGAGTCAAGGCGCGTGGCAAATAAAGGGAATGAAGTAAATGGAAGAGAATCGGCGGCGGGCATCAACAGGCAATGGTTTTTCCAATTTAGAAAAACAAAAAATGAAAAAAAAAAAAAGAAAGATAATCAATTTTGAACCAATATTTACACTTACGCCCCTGGAAAATTGAGTTTGTCATAAATGTCCCTGCATGGCTTGGGAATTACGCTGCAATTATATAAAGGAATTATGAGGACATCACCAAACTAACCGCAAGGTTTGGATCGCTTAAAAGTAGTAAACAATTGGGGCCCCATCCATTATCTTTTGTAATATTACAATTTTCAACCCCTATATGTCTAACAAACAACGAACAAGAATTAATTGAAGATTGCACAATAATGACTGCTCAACTAACTCACTTCATTAGTTGGAAATAATCATCAATTTTCCAATCAATTCAGATTCATTCTCACAACATATAAACTCTATTTCGAGCTTTATTAATCTAAGTTTGCGCAATTTATGAACTCCCCAACTATAGTCCCATACATATATATATATATATATACATGTATATATGTGAATGACCTGGCTCATTGGTGCGGCCTCTGGCTTAAGTCCCTCGGGTTGGGGTTCGAATCCCGTGATGTGGGTTCTTCGAATCAGAAGCAAACACACCGTGGTTTTCAACTCTTTAGGAAAATCGAGACCAAATATCAATTTCACCTTTAATATATATATATATATATATATATATATATATATGGATAAATTGGAGTTGGCCAACAAATGAACAAATTATTGAAGTACCATTATTGAATGTATTGCGTTAGTGGTCTCTTTTTCTTCCCCGCACGCAATTAAGGAATTCATGAGTCCTGTGATGCCTGGTTGGCGTGCTTCCTTTTGCAACCACCGTGGCGAAGAGAGCTTGCTCCTCCATCCGACCGAAGTCACTTTGGTCCAATTTCATGGATTGGGACATTTATAGTTAGGGTCATTTACACACATTCCAACCGATTCTTATGTATTTATATAATTAATATTTGAATTTTAAGTTTTGAACATTTATGACTTCTAAAATTTTTGTATATTACATTAAAAAATCATTATATGTACATTGAAAATGAATCGGTGTTGATCCTGAGGAGATCTGGCTGTCAAGAGAAAAAGAGTACGATAAAGGATGACCCATCGGCATAAGACCGGGAGGCACATTTAACTGATTGGGTGAGCCAAAACCGAGGGTCAATCAAGCCGTGAGAAGGACAAGAAAAACCGAATAATTCGAGCCCAAACTTTTCAAGCTTAAATGAGACAAATAGGCATTTGGGCCAATAACTACAAGAAAGTCAACCCAACACAATAACTTTCTGTTTGCTAAGACTCAAGGAAACATCCAGTTCCACAATATTGGCAATCATCCCAGAGAATCCTCTAGGCCTTCTCATAAGGGATCAAGAATTAACAATATAGTAAATTGTGTTACAGTCATCCCTCATGCTTTCTTTATTAAGGGGTGAGCTACCTATCGAGTATGGTGATTCATTCTGCTCGATAGTCTGGTGTCGCTTTGACGATAGGAGCTCCTTATCAGGGACGGAGTGTCAACAACTAAACTAGATCAGCCGAGCCTTGCCAATTGAACTAGTCATGTTGACCCAAATCTAATCAAGCTTAGCCGACCAACAACGCCAACTTAGCCTAGCAGATTGAACCAACCTTATCGAGTTGAAGTCAATCAAACTTAGTCGAACTAGATAAAGAGCAACCGAACGACAGACTCATATATGTAAAATACATAGAATATCCTTCACAACCCTCATTAAAGCAGGGATAAAAATGCGGTATCACTATATTTTACTTTACCGTCTATAAATAGAGTGATCATTTCATATATAAAGAAAGAAAAATATACACGATCACAGACAAAAAATGTCCGTAAAGTTCCACACGATTGATATAATTTAC
The DNA here is from genome assembly GCA_003013225.1 of Phalaenopsis aphrodite. Taxonomy (NCBI): domain Eukaryota; kingdom Viridiplantae; phylum Streptophyta; class Magnoliopsida; order Asparagales; family Orchidaceae; genus Phalaenopsis; species Phalaenopsis aphrodite. The sequence continues at coordinate 621,917 of NEWO01000062.1, forward strand.
TATTCATTATTCTGCACTCTTTTCTCTCTATTACTCTGCACTCTTCTCTCTCTCTCTCTATTGCTCTCTCTCTTTCTCTTTCTCTATTTCTCTCTCCTTTCTCATACTCTATTCCTTGGGGTGTTATTCATGGACAAATCATGATTTATCACAAAGTAAAATAACATTTTAATTATTTTTTTTATCAATGTCCCGGGGAGTACCATAAAAAATAACATAATTAAACCCAAAAAAAAAATCACTCAAGTAAATACATCAAAACTATATTATATACTACTAGAGAATCACCTAATAGTGGTCAAATTACACACTAATTTTTATTGTGATAATTTATCAACTGATTTTGCTACTGATTGTTAGATATTGATTTACTCTGATATTTTGAAACTGTTACGTTGTTTGAGGAATGTAGTGTAATCCCACAAAGAAAATTGTCACCAAATTTTATGGACCCAGGGGGCTGTAAAATTTTGCTCGTCAAAGAAAAAAAAAATTTTTTTGGAAAATTTCCATGTGACTTAGGAGTTAGTATCAATCATATGCCTTTGTCCATTTTTAATAGACCAGGATTAGAAAAGGTTCAGCTAACCACAGTGACCCCGCAATTAGCTGACTGATCTTAGCACATCTCAGGGGAGGGATAGAGGTCATGTTAGTGAAAAATTGATAAGTTTATCTTCTCTTTTGATTTCATCATTAAAGACATGGAGTAAGATAAGGAGATCCCCATCTTACTTAGCCGACCCTTTTTATCTACTAAAAGAGTAATGATTGATGTGAAAAGGGGGAACTAACCATTAGAGTTAATGACTAGGATGTAAATTTTAATCTTTTAAAATTAATGAAATTCAACGAATGCTCCTCTAATAACCGACATGAGGTATATGTGGTGTCAAGGTTAGTTGATAGTTAATTTTCTGAATTTGTGGAGGTAGCCCCAGTAGAGCAACATGTGGTTGAGGATGGTAGTGAGAGCCTAAGGAAGAATCCAAACTACATCTAGAAATGATCCCAAGAGTTATTAAGGAAGGCTTGAGCTTGTGAACATGACTACCAATACCAAGCCTTTAGTGTTTTCCATAGAAGAAGCTCTAAAGGTAGAAGTGAAAAATTTTCTCAAGTACTTCGAGTATGCATCTCTAGAAGAATCTGCTACTTCTTCCCTTATGAATACTACTGGTTTGAGGGATTTATAAGAGCAGAAGCTGATGATAGTCTTGTATTAGAAATTTTTTTCTTAGGATTTATCATTCAAGTCAACCCCCAACATATTCTTAAGAAGATTACTGTAGATGTGACATGATGAGATTAAGAAAATTCTGAATAAGGGTGTGGGGAGGAAAACATTTATTCAGGAAGATCCAAAGTTAGGATGGAGATTTAATGAGTTGGGCAATCCTCCAAGATAGTTAAAATTTGAGAATATTGATCAAGGATTGTGAAAATGCAATTTGATCTTGGAGAAAAACCTTAGGATTGTTTTACTTGGTTCGGGCTAAGGACGTTAAACCAAGCCCTACTTGAGAGGCAACGTAAGTGTTATCTTATATTTTGATTCATTTTTTATTGTGATTTTTTTATACATTTTCTTTTAGTTTGTTTCAAATTTTCTTTGTGTTTGTATTTGAATTGTGTTGTGCTAGTGTCATTTAGAGGCCTTGCAGGAGTTCGAATCAAGCGCATGTCTTTTGAGATTATCTTATGTACTTCTTCAATTATAAATATGGAGTATTATATGAAAGAGTGGAGACTTTTGAGCTTCTAACATCTCCATTAAGGAATTTTTATCAAATCTCCAAGATTTCTTAACATTTTCTCAAAAAGATTATTTCTTTTCCTACTTTGTGTGTGTTTTTTTTCCTTGGCATGATCCAAAGACAAATTTGGGTTCAACAATACCCATAAATCATGCATTTTATATAAAAATAAAAATAGCATGCATATCACTCAAGACTTTGCTTCTATAAAAATAGGGTCCATATCATTTTGTAAACTCTCAAACCCATTTATTTACTCATTCAAGAGCCAAATTTGAAATTTTAATCATGCAAAAGCCAAATTTGAAAAAACATTAGTTAGAGTTTATGTAAATTTCAAAATTTATCTAGCAATTTAAAATATATATACACGATGGTGCTAGTTTTATAAATAATAAAACATTACGTGTTAGGAAAAAAATGAACAAAAAAAAAATATTAATGATATTTTTAATATAATATTAAAAATCTTGATATATTATAAATAAGTTTTGCTATTTAAATATTAAATATACAAATATATTTAAATTATGTGATGCATGCTTTCAAATCCTACACACATGGCCTTCCCACTTTTTGCTCTCCATACATTTCTTAAGGGAAAAAAATACCCTCGAGAAATTAGTTACATCAGAAGTACTGTTTGATTTATAAATTAAAGCAATTTATGATTTGTTTGGGGTAGTTATAACTTATTGAATAATCTGCTGATAAGCTAATTAAAAACAATCTGTTAATAAGCTAGATGCGGTGACTATTATAAAATTTTTTTTTTCTTGGAAAAGTCAGACCGTTTCCAATAAACTCCCACCACACTTAGATAGATGTGGTGTGAAAACGTTATTTAACCCAAACAAGCAGGTGCATTTTCAAAACGTTATATTATTGTAAAAAAAAAATTAATCTATTTCAACATATGCAATATGGCCTTAACAATATATTTGACTAATACTTTGTGAGATCGAAATATTCATATATTTTGCAGTAATATGAAATCATGGCTGAGTAAATCCATCGAAATTTAATTAAAAATTAAACTATTTCGAATATTGTAATTTAAAAATATTATTAGAGTAATGAATTTATTTTTTAATTCTGATTTTAAATATGTTCCACGTCAGACACAAGTGGGCCCAATCCACAAAAGTCGGCCCAACCAACTCTCCCCCAAGGCCTCAATATAAGCTCACCCCACATGTCTTCCTAAACGCACCCCTCTCCCTCTAAAGTTTCTCTCTCTAGAAGAAGCTCTTCGTTCTCTCTCTAGAATAAGCTCTTCGTTCTCTCTCTAGAATAAATCTTTCCTTCTCTCTCTACTTGACGGCTGAGACAACCTTTCCTCCTCTGCTGCCACCACTATCGCTGTAATAAAAATTGCTCCTTTTTTCCCCCCGCGAAGATTGAACAAAACGACAGAAGAAAACAAAGAGGAAAAGAGGCGAGACTGTGAAGAAAAAACAGAGAGAGAGAAGAAACCATTGCATTGAAACAATAAGCTGAGCGCTTCTCTTTTTCTAGCTGAGCTCCAAAGTTATACAGAGCACGGAAAAAGCTCTTCTTTGAAGCCATGGATTTGAAAGCTCTAGTGGGGCTTGCGCTTGCGCTGGCTCTTGTGCTTCCGCCATGGCTGCTTACTCCAGCGATAGCCTCTGTTTCTTATGACCGCAAGGCGGTGATCATTAATGGGCAGAGGAAGATTCTCATTTCTGGCTCTATTCACTATCCGAGGAGCACTCCAGAGGTGTGACAGAGGACAAAGTTGTTCTTTTGCTTAAGCTTCTGTTTTGATTTTTTTTTCTGTAGTAATTTAGTCTTCTGATAGTTTTAATCTCGGTGTTAGATGTGGCCGGATCTTATCCAGAAGGCAAAAGATGGGGGATTGGATGTGATTCAGACATATGTGTTCTGGAATGGACACGAGCCTTCTCCTGGTCAGGTATTGACTTGAAAAAATAAAAATAAAAATAAAAATAAAAAATTTCATCGTTCAACGAGTTCTAGCAACATTCATTAAATTTGCAAGCATTTTTTTTTTATTTTTCTTAATTTTTGTTGATTATTTTCAGTATTACTTTGGGGGAAGGTATGACCTGGTTCGATTTATCAAATTGGTTAAGCAGGCTGGCTTGTATGTTCATCTCCGCATTGGTCCTTACGTTTGCGCAGAGTGGAATTTCGGGTATGAATTTCTATCTTCTGTTGATAGAAATTTAAGCTTAACAAAATTCAAATTTTGCGGTTTGTTTAATTGTTTTTTAATGCCCTCTTGGATTCTCTTCACAGGGGATTTCCAATCTGGCTGAAATATGTTCCCGGAATCAGCTTCAGAACAGACAACGAACCATTCAAGGTTTAAATTCTTCTAATGTCTGTATTCGTTGAACAATTTCTGATTCAATCTTGTTTCTGAAACAGGCTGCCATGCAAAAATTCACAGAGAAGATTGTATCTATGATGAAAGCAGAAAGTTTGTTTGAATGGCAGGGGGGTCCTATCATCCTCTCTCAGGTATTCAATTCTCATTTCAATTAAGTTTCATAAACTTTAAAATTCTATACTTTTCTTCAATTTTTCCATCATTTTTCTTCATCTAGATTGAGAATGAGCTTGGGCCAGTTGAATATGATGAAGGAGCGCCAGTGAAAGCCTATGGAAACTGGGCAGCTAACATGGCTGTTGGCTTAAAGACTGGTGTTCCATGGGTCATGTGCAAGCAAGATGATGCTCCTGATCCAATTGTATGTTTATTTGTTTTTTATTCTTTTTTCATTTCTTCAAATTTATAGCTTTTATTTACAGTTCTCTTAAGTTTACATTCCCATTCTAAATCACATGAGAAATTATTAGGTGGGGAATGGGAGTCCACACACTCAGGACTTGTGTGTATGGCTTTCTTATTGGTTGTTTGCATGTGTTTCTCCATGACAGCTGCCTATTATGTTTGTTTCTGTTTTGCTTTTGACTTTTTTTTCTTTTCTTTTAAGGGCTATTTAGTTGCAAGTTTTATCTTTAATTTAGGCATAATATTGCCAAATAGTTAAATTTTAGATTTATTAAATCCTGGAAGAATTTAAATTTAAGAAATTTGTATCATTTCTGAAAGTGTTTTTTCTTCTCTTCTTCTCCTTCATTTAAATCAGAAATCCTAAAAACATTTGCTGAACAAATTATTTGTCTTCAATCAAATTCAACGTCTATTATATCAAATAGTTTCCAAGATTTAAATCTTACTGGTTTCCAGATAGTCCCTTATGGCGTCAGTCTTAATCACTTGATATGGGATACTGAACCAATAGAATTAATGTTGCTGAAACATTTTTGTTATTTTGTCATCATCAATCAAGATGCAAATTTGAAAGTAATATAATAGAATAATATCATAATGACTATTGGTCTCTATATTTTATTGTTTATCCATTTAAAAAAGTTTGGAAAATTCTCTTTCTAGTCTTTATTTGCTGTTTTTTACAAATCTACCTTTTCTTACTTGACAGATTAATACATGCAATGGCTTCTATTGCGACTACTTTTCCCCAAACAAGCCTTACAAACCTACCATGTGGACAGAGGCTTGGACTGGATGGTATATTTGTTGACTATTATTATTGAAATTGTGAAGAAATATGAATGAATTAAAGATAATTTATGCTACATAATTTGCATAGTTCATATTTTGCATAAAAGGTTTATCCTACTAAAATAGAAAATTTTGACTCTCTTTTTAAATTAGTTTTTTCTCCATCTATTTCAAGGTTTACAGGATTTGGTGGCCCGGTTCCTCACAGGCCAGCTGAAGATATGGCTTTTGCTGTTGCAAAATTTATTCAGAAAGGTGGATCCTTTATTAACTACTACATGGTAAGAATTGAATAGATTTGAATGGATACAAAAGACTAATTTGACCGTTAATCTCTTGCTAGATTTATGATTGAATTTTTTTCACTTTATAGTATCATGGAGGAACAAACTTTGGTCGAACTGCCGGCGGCCCCTTCATTGCTACCAGCTATGATTATGATGCTCCAATTGATGAATATGGTAACTATTACTTAGTGGTTCGAAAAAAATTAGCTGATATCCTTCTCAATTTTTAGTTTAGGATAAAAAATGTCTATTTTATGATTTTTGCTATTTTCTAGGATTTTTCTTTTGGAGAATATTAACATAGTTAATGTGTGCATTAGGCCTACTAAGGGAGCCAAAATGGGGACATTTGAGAGATCTACATAGAGCAATTAAGTTGTGTGAACCGGCTCTAATTTCTGGCGATCCTATAGTATCATCATTGGGAAATTCTCAAGAGGTTAGTCTATGAAAATAATTATGTTATATCAAATAATAAATTCTTTGAGTAATTATTTGCAAGCTCATTAAAAATTTCTTTCTAGTCCCATGTTTTCAGAACAAATTCAGGTGCATGTTCTGCTTTTCTGGCCAACTATGACTCAGGCTCTTATGCCACAGTAACTTTCAATGGAGGGCACTATAATCTTCCTCCTTGGTCCATCAGCATCCTTCCTGATTGCAAAACCACAGTTTTCAATACTGCAAAAGTGAGACAAATGAATTATGCAGCTTCTAGCTCTTACTGCTTTTCTTTACTGGGATTTTATTTCTTTCTTCTTAAATCAAATGATTAATGTTTAATATTAATGTCATTTTTATTGCTAAGATGATTTGTATTTTGTTGATAACATGAATATAACTCATTTTGGTTGTTAAAAGTTTCTCATTTTGTGCTAAAAATAGGATTTTAAGTTAAAATGGGGATGCAAGTCCTACTCCGAAACTATGAGGCATGCATTTGTAGAATATTTTGAAGATAGAATTTGTCGATGTTTTGAACAAATATGTTGAATGCCTTTTTTTCGTTGCTTTCATTCCAATAAATATTAGTTTGTACAATCTATTTTAGGTATCCTAATAATACATAATATTTTGATACATATTTATAGTCTAGGCATTCAACTATAAAGAAAGAATATGTTCAATTATTATACAGAGTTTAATTCAACAATTTAAATAAGAAAACTCTTAATTCTGCCCCGATTTCAGTTTATCTTGATTCATACTTTTAGTAACCTAATAAATATTCCTAATCTAAATAACGAGTGAATAAGCACAATTAAAAGAAATAAATCAGAAGAGAGAAATTTGAAAATAATTTAAATAATGAAAAATAAGGAAGCTCTTAATTTTAGGAAACTTCTAATTCAACTGCATGATTTTTGTGATTTTTCATATTATATAAAGCTACATGTGAATTTTCTCAATTATAGTGGCATTCAAATTTCACTATAGTAAATTGTAGACAAAGCATAAAAATGTACTATAATTAGGTAAATTTGGGCTTGGTTGAGGAAAAAAGAAGAGCGATTAGAGGATGCCCACAATGTCGGATATTATTGGGGTGGGGTGGGGTGGGGTGGGAAGGGGAGAGGGGGAGGGGGAGTTGAGCCACAACTCAAATCCTAATAATGCCCTATAAAGTACCCTTTAGATGTGTGATTATACCTTATTTTCACCACAAAATGCAGGTAGGAGCTCAGACTTCATTGATGAAGATGAGTTGGGTGGGTAGCTTTTCATGGCAGTCCTACAACGAAGAGACCAACTCTCTTGATGATAGTTCCTTCACAAAAAATGGATTGTATGAACAAATTGGTCTAACATGGGACCAATCTGACTACCTTTGGTACACAACTTAGTAAGTTTCAAATTCATTATGCCCATTACTACCATTATAACCTTCTTCAATACACCTTATATTACATTTTTTTTACACCTTTAACTCTATCATTCTTCTGTTTTTCAGCGTCAACATAGGCCAAGACGAGCAATTCTTGAAGACTGGAACCAACCCAGTCCTCACGGCTCTATCGGCCGGCCATGCAATGCATGTTTTCATTAATGGGCAATATGCAGGTAGATAGTTTTGCTTACTGAAATATTAATTTTTTTCGAGTAATCAATACATTGCTCTATTTTATTATTGGTGGCAGGGAATGCTTATGGTGGTGTTGATTCTCCCAAGCTAACATACAGAGGAAATTTGAGAATGTGGGTTGGAAGCAACAAGATCTCTATACTAAGTGTGGCCGTTGGTTTGCCAGTATGCTTTGTTTCACTTGAATCTCTTTCTGACCAAAATTTAAATTCTGCTCAAATCCAATGCCTCTATTTTGATAAACTTTGGTTCATTTAGAATGTGGGAGATCATTTTGAGGCTTGGAATGCTGGAGTTCTTGGCCCCGTGACACTAAGCGGTCTTAATGAAGGAAGCAGAGACCTTTCTCATCAGCAATGGACTTACCAAGTTAGTTACTTTGCTTTCCTCCATTTATTCATACCTAAAAACAGAAGAAATTAACACTATCTAATTACTGTGATTGATGCAGATTGGTATGAAAGGTGAACACTTAAGTCTTCATTCACTTGATGGAAGTTCCTCAGTTGAATGGGGAGATGTGTATCCAAAACAACCCTTGACATGGTTCAAGGTGAGAGCTGAACCTCTTTTGTTGTTGTGAAAAACTCTTTGAAGTTCCAATGTCTAAATTTGTGTAAGCAAATGCATATTTCTGAACATTGCTGTATTTTTTTTCTATACAGACCTTCTTCAATGCTCCTGGTGGCAGTGAGCCGTTGGCTCTGGATATGAGTAGCATGGGAAAAGGTCAGATTTGGATAAATGATGAAAGCATTGGCCGTTACTGGCCTGCTTACAAAGCTTCAGGCTCATGTGGTGCTTGTGATTACCGCGGTACATATGATGAGAAGAAATGTCAAAGTAATTGTGGAGATTCCTCCCAAAGATGGTGAGGTGTTTCATTTCATGTGTTTTTTCATTTCGTTTAAAATAAAAAAAAATGTTGGGAAATAGATGTAATCTAATTTAAATTTTGAGTGTGAAAAATAAGAAAAAAGTAGAAAAGAAGCTCAACACACCAGAAAACTCATTATAATTGTATATTGGTTTGCGCAAATGTTGGATACATCATTGTTGATTTCATTATGATTTGACGAAGGAGAAATTACAATCTTGATTATGAAATAACCATAGATAATAGATACTTTTTTGGGGCCTTCATTTAAACTGCTGATCAGTAGCTTATACTTATAAGCAGCTGTATAGCACGTTTTTCTTATATATGATAATAACCAGGCCAGAAAATAAAATAAATATTAGTTTTTTTTTTCTGGCAACATCATAAAAATGAATGAATAATGGTGTAAAATGTAACAGGTATCACGTCCCACGCTCCTTCTTGAAAGAAACTGGAAATCTGTTGGTTGTGTTCGAGGAATGGGGCGGCGACCCTAGTAAGATTTCATTCGTAAAGCGAACAGTAGAGAGTGTTTGTGCTGAGATTGCAGAATCACAACCGACGGTACATAATTGGAATGCAAAACGACATGGAAAGCCTAAAGCTCATCTCTCTTGCCCTGCTGGTCGCAAGATGAGTAACATTAAATTTGCTAGCTTTGGAACTCCAAGAGGAGTGTGTGGGAGCTACTCAGAAGGAGTCTGTCATGCCCACAAATCTTATGATGCTTTTCAGCAGGTAACTTCTTCCTTCTACAACAATGAAGTGTTTTTATTGGGTACATAAAAAAATTGAACTGATTTAGTTATTTTGATTCTTCCAAGGATTTAACTCAGGATGATGGTATATTGCAGAACTGCATTGGCCAGCAAACTTGCGCAGTAGTTGTTGCTTCTGAAGTTTTTGGTGGAGATCCATGCCCTGGAACTATGAAAAGGCTTGCAGTTGAAGCCGTTTGTGATTAGCAGACTGATGAACTAGTTCCAATCAAAATACTAGATATGATATGATACATAACATATGAAAAGTATGAAGACTTTGTCATGGCTGTAAGAGGGGACAGTTGGTGAGTTGCAGAAACTGCAACTTACTGATTGATGGAGTTGAAATTTACAATTAAATTGAGAGAGAGAGAGAGAGATAGAGAGAGAGGGAGAGAGAGAGAGAGTTAGCGTAAATAGGTAGCTGGCTTCTTGAAGTCATATTATAGTTGATTTTCTGAAGATTGGAGGTATTTGGAAGTGTGTAGTTGTGACTCTGCATTTATCTTGAGTCCAATACACCATTAAATTTGCAAACCCAGGGAAAATCCTTGGTTTGCTGATAATTGTTGAGAGATGATAATATTTGTTATGAGTTGTTATAGCCTGTCATGAAACACATATGAAATGTATACATTATTTTTCATTTTTTAAGACTCTTATATGAAATAAAGCTACTCATTTGTTGTTTTTTTTTTAATTATTAATTCTAGCTTATTTTATTGTGCACCAAGTTTATGGCACAGAAAATCACCTTTGTATCCAATTTAAATACTTATGTTGTCAGAGATGTTTATTGTCATAGCATTGACTAAAAATTCTCATTCACAAATAGCGTTAAATGTTACAAGCAAATCATTAGAGTTATTATGTGAAAACTCTTAGACAATAAGAAAATAAAAAAATAATCTAAGGGGATTGGTGCTGATTAAGAGTCTTATGTTACAAAGTATACTTTTCAATTAACTAGAGATAGTATTAATTCAAAAAAAAAAAAAAAAAGAATGGAACAAAATATATTCCATTGTGGAAGTTTGGGTCCTAAGATACATGAATTGTTATTAAAAAATGATGAGGGTCATTTTAATGATCAAGAAAAGAGACACTAGTTATCAATATTTAATGAAACTAGACCTCACCAGGCATCGAACGATATATGATTAGGAGCATTAGATGTTGAGCAATACTTAAGGATTTGCTCAATCATTTTGTTTGTAAGAGTGGAGATAAAAAATTATGAAGGCCAACATGGAATGCTAGTAGATGAATGTAGTTGGACATTATGAAGCTCTTGATGTTAAGCATTTGTAAATATTGAAGGTTTACTTTGTTGTTTTTATAAGAGTAGAATTCATCAACCAAAAAGGAAAACATCCCATGCTAATGGCTAATAGACATCATACTTTGAAAAAAGTGTCAATCTAGATTCAATTGAGGACATTAGGTGATGTTTGGTGAACTACTTGATTGTTTTTATTGTAAGAGGAGAGACTAGTGATCAGGAAGGGCAGCATTAGATGTTTGTGGCTGACTAGTGTTAGAAATTGAGAGCCATTGGATGATGGTCAATTAGTAACTTCAGTAACCTTCAACTATCTCTCTAATCTTTCTCATTATTAGAGGAAAAATACAACAGATGAATGTAAGCATCAGACATCAAAGATTGATAAACATTAGAATGTGACTAACATCAAATGAAAATAAACTTTAAAGTTTGCATCGAGTGTCAATAAATGATCTTCTAAATCATTTTGTTGGGGAGATATTAGTAACTAGGAAAGCGAGTGTCAGATGTCAGTACTTGAAATACATGATATTCATAGCTTCAAATGATTATCAACTATGAATGTTGGTAATTGAGTGACTCTTAGTAGTATACTTAGTCATTCTCTTTACATGAGAGTTGATTGTTGACAAAGAATGCTATTATTAGACATTAGTTATTGAAAGTTCTCAAACCTCTGCATTTATCATAGAACAATTGATAAGAAATTTCAGAGCTTGGGTGATCAAACTTGATCATTATTAACGAAGTGTCGAGGGTAGGGTGGAGGCTGATACATTATGTTAAGTTTAAGAGTGAATAACTTGAGTAATAATTTTATTTCTTTTTTTTTTTTTATGTGCCACCTAGCTCACCAAGAGCAAGGACCACCAAATCATACATAAACTAAGATCCACCAGGCCCTAATTTCAAAATTGTTACAAATAACTCTCTAAGTTTTTTTTATCATCATTTATCCTTATTAAATGAGGTCTCACCATTTTTTTAATATTAAATTAAGAAGTAGAAAAGAATAGAGAGGAAACATTGTCCCAAAATTAAATTATATGAAGTAAATTGTTTAAATTTTAAATTTGACATATAACTCTTTCTAAGTCCTTGTTATGGACGAAATCCTCATGCTCGTGCATTATTGTGTATAACCAATGGCTGAACTTTTTCCATGCATATATTCAATACTTTCAAAATTTAAAAATTTTAATTTTTTTTGTATTTAATTCCCTTCTTTTGTCTGCTTACATTTGGTTGAACTTTAATAATTTTCATTCATGCTGAATTGTTTAAGTTTTCATAGGCTTTCGTCTAAAATTTAACTTTTGAGTAGGTCCAAATTTGCTTAAAAACACTTGTTTGTTTTTTTTGTTGAAATCTTTATGGATTTAAAGTTCATTATTGTGCTTAATTATTTTAATTTAAGGTTGACAAAATACTTAATAAATTTGCCTTAGTATTCCTTGGTAAATTGGCTTGGTTGCTCATATAAATTGAGGGGAATTTAGCTTTTTTGCATTAATTTGAATTGAATCTAATTTAACAGGCATTAACAATTCTTGATGGAGGGTATTGGCATTCATTGTCAATGACTTACTGTTAATTGATGATTAGAATTGGGTGAAATAGTTAGTGATTTAGAGTTTTTCATATCTAAAATTTTTCTCTCACTAGAAATTTCTCAAAACATGAAGAAGAATGGGCTATTTATGTATTTTGGGATAATAGTTGGCAATCATTCAATGATATCCAATGTATAAGTTGAACCCCTCAATATTTAGCTTTTGTAAGCATTTGTAACCTTCATAATATTAGAGTCATGAGGATTTTTAAGCTCTAGATGCTTGTTTCATTTAAAAGCAAACAAGATTCCAAGGTTGATCGACACTTTAAATGTCCTTAAGAAACTTTTAATTATACTTTTGAATGATTAATTTAGATTCATTTTGAATTTAATCAAATTGCTCTTGTTATCGTTGGATTCAACTGATTTCTATTAAGCTATATATGTTCAATGTTTTCATAAATGATAAAAATTATGTTAAATATCATTTTATAATATAAATTCATATATTTCGTCAGGTAGTGACATTTGTTTCCATAAATGCATCACAAATATGCTAATGACTTGGAAGATTTATGCCCATTTTTCAGATATCAAGATTGAAATCTCATTACATTTTTAGGGCGTCAATGGAAAATAACAAATAAATGAGTTAAACTTAACAAAGAAAAGGTGCATGAAGCTACATCTCAAACTATGATATAAAGATAATGAAAATAACAAATAAATGAATGAATTGACAATATACGAGATTAACCCTATATCTAATGTCAAATGCAGTATTGAGTTCTTGTGTGAAAGGTTCAAGGGCCAAATGTTTAGAAGAGAAAATCACTTGTTAAGGTCAAGAGTTTAAGCCATATACCTAATGATTTATTACTTACCATGTCTAAGAAAAAACATTGGATTCTTATATGTTGTTTAAGGATGCATAAAGTCTTTGTTAAGTTAACAAAATTCTACCTTAGAAAAACATGAAATATTTAAAAGGCATCAATAATGATACAATAGTGATCAAAAGAAAAAATTGACTAAATTCACACAATTAAAAATGATAAATATTGTTTAAAATAATTTTTTCTAACTTTATAGACATTTTAAAATTCAAAATATTGTATATTGTGCTTATCATTTGAATAACATTTTACAAGTTATATCACACTATTATCAAATAATGCAAATAAGTGATGTATGTATGGTATATTCACTTATGTAAGGTTATGATTCAACATTCATTTTGATGAACAAACCTTGTTAATATGTTCAACATGTTAAGATAGACCTGACAACACAAAAAGGATAAAAAAAGAAAATACTTCATTTAGATTACTTAACAATGTTCACATAAAGACAAGAAACTAGTTTCCACATTTCATAATCCACTTGTGTGGATTATTAATTCTTAATTTTTTTTGTCATTACATTCTTGTTTCCACCTTTAATTATTATATCATACTATGTGTTAGAAAAGTTTTAGTTACAATGAGTCTTCTTTCCTAGTTATGCATGAAAATCCTATACACAAATTGATAAATAAAAAGACCACAACAAAGTTTAAAGTTTTTATGCAAAAAAATTAAAAAAAGAAAGAAGTATATGGGGCATAACCTAATAAGAATGATTCATTTTAAAGATGAGGTCATAAAGTTATTCTCTTCCTCATAATTAGAGAAGATATGATTACAAAGGTAGAACCACTTAATTTTCCTCTTATGACAATGGTAGACATAATTAAGGGAGATGATAACAATCAGGACATGGTGGTCGGATAATGATGATCAAATGATGATGATTAAAAGGTGAGGGTTCGGTAACTATGTTCAAAGATAATGGTTGGTGAGTGGCAACCAAAGATGGATGACAACTAGACCATAATGCATATGTGATAATAGTCAAACAATAATAATAGTTACAAGATGGCAATCCAACACTGACATTTGGGTGATGAGGGTTTCTCAACAAAAAACGAACGGTTGCAAGTGATATCGACTGTTATTAATAATGGTTACTATAGCTCTTTATAGCTCCACACTCTTTACAATTTTTAGTTTAGATCGATTTTATATGAAAAAAATTGTCAATTTATAGTTATTTGAGAGTCACATACTAGTTGCTTTAGCCAACTTTTCAAAATACTTCATCAGGCAATTCATTTTGATTAAATTTAATCATAGATAACTCATTCAATATATTAATGTTTTAATGATCTCAAAATTCAGTGATATCAGACTCATTGAATTCCTCTCATCGAAATATTCAATTCGACTATAGATATAAAAATTCCATACATTATTTAACCTTTCAAATAATGTCAAAGTTTTTCAAATGCCCCGAACTTCTTTGAATTGGGCTCATTTAGATTTGGATTTACATAATTTTAGTGTCATTGTATTCAACTTGTTGAGATATCTATTTCAAGTATATTATTTCTAAAACTTGAATTCAAATGTTCTTGAGCTTACTTTAAATGTTTTTAATATAAGACGAGAATCAAATCTTATGTTTTGATGCGTGGATTTTCTTAACTTATCATTCCAATAAATTTCTTTATATAAAATATCCTCTCAGATGATAGCGCCAGAAGTTCCTATATAGTATCAAGATATCACCTATAATAGAAAATATTATATCCAGTAAAATGGACATGCAGATGACAATGTGAATCGCACCACGTCTTGCTGAGATACACCGCGTCATCCACACATCCGTCATCCATACATAATATTTTCTCTACTTATAAAGTGGCTCCACCTACAAAGGGGCACACATGTATCTTACATGACTGATAAATTGATTTATTGGCAGTTTCTTAGGCTTTCATTATCTCATATGGTCTTCCCCGCCATTAAGTTTTGAAAACAATGCTTTTAATGAACTTGAAAAAATAAAGGTTCAAATTTTTAGAGCGAATTACTAAAAAAGTCCAAAGAGGCCTTTAATTTGCATAAAGACAACATTAATTTTTTCTTAGCATTCAGGGTCGGAAAAAAATAAATGAAAATAATTAATTATTTAAAAATAAAATGAATAAATATATAACTGATTGAAAGTAAAGTGTTAAATGAGAGATAGGGGTGTAAACGAGTCATGCTCAGCTCGTGTTCGGCCCGTTTATATTTCGAGCTCAAAAAGTGTGTTCGTGTTCGGCTCGTTTGCTTAACGAGCCGAACACGAGCTGTTCACGAACAAAGAGTCCTTTTAACAACCCTAATCATGTAGTGATAAGACAATAAGAGTTTGAGCAAGATTTAAAAATTATTATTTATTTTAAAACATCAATTGAATCTAATTTGATAATTTTTATTCTATTTTCTTAATCAATATTTTAATTGGCTATAAATCTTTGTAGCCTTGTAGTCAATTAAATTTTTTAAAATACTACTTTATTTATATTTATATATATATATATATATATATATAAACTTGATGAGTAGTATGTCGAGTCAAAACGAGCCGAACACGAACGAATGCATTTTAATTCGTGTTCGGCTCGTTTTCTTATCGAACGAAATTAACGAGCCGAACACGAGCATCTTAACGAGTCGAACACGAGTTGTTCGCGAACAACGAGCCGTTTTGACGGCCCTAATGAGAGATAGCTAAAAGTTTTATCTTGATTCACAATTTAAAAGCTCGACTTGAACCGAGTTTGAGCCAGCATCCGCAGAACATTTATTGGAGTGGGGGCAAAATGCACTTTTGAGAGGGGCCAAATCATTAAAATGCCTTTCCCTTTTCATTAAAATATGAAATTCCCTATATAAAATTTATATTAAATTTATCATAAAATTAATCTAATGATCATAAATTTCATCCTGACTAAAATTTTATTAAGATATTTAAATTCAAAGTAAAAAAAAAACCATGCATTAAAATCTTAAAATTTAATAGGAACATTTACATGCATCTCACATAATTTTATTGTTTTTACATCTCTTACACTTTGTTATTAAAAACCATGAAGGTGTGTTTCATATTTAAAAAGTTAATGATAGTGATATTTTTAAGGTGATGTTAAAATTAGGGGTGTAAACGAGCCGAACACGAGCGAGCAGAGGCTCAGCTCGTGTTCGGCTTGTTTATATTTGGAGCTAAGAATATGTGTTTGTGTTCGGCTTCTTTGCTTAGCAAACCGAACACGAGCTGTTCATGAACAAAGAGTAGTTTTTACAACACTAATCACGTAGCCATAAGATATTTAAGGGTTGGGGTAGGATAAAATTATTTTTTATATTAAAAATCATTTGAAGCTAAATTAATGATTTTATTCTATTTTCTTAATTAATACTTTTAAGTGATCATAAATCTTTGTAGAGTTGTAGTCAATGAAATTTTTTTAAAAATACTACATATCTATATATATATATATATATATATATATATATATATATATATATATATATATATATATATATATATATATATATATATA
>NEWO01000062.1:666145-678662 GCA_003013225.1 Phalaenopsis aphrodite
ACGCTCCGTTATGTATTTGTCGATTGACCGTAGCCCAAATTTCACCGACCGCACTTCATCCCGTCGACCAAACAACATACCACCCAATCCTTGTGTGTGTGTGTGTGTGTGTGTGTGTGTGTGTGTGTGTGTGTGTGTGTGTGTAATTTGCTCAACCTCTCTTCCCTAGCGACTTACCTCCAGCCATTCCACTCTTATTTGAAACAATGGAGGAATGTAATTTCTATCTTCTTCCTTGTTGGCATGGAGCACTTGTACAAGATTTACAAATCCAAGGATTTAGGTTGTCAACGCATGAGTGTCTAGTAAAATTTAGGTTAAATCCAGGCTAATTAGTCAATCAACGCTCTGTTATGTATTTGTCGATTGACCGTAGCACTTCTCTGGCCACATTGCAGAGCGCACACCTTTGCTCTAGTCGACCACCAGTTGGCCGACCGCATCTGAAACCTGAATGACTTGCATATATACCACTCAGTTCTTATATATTTATATATTTTTTTACATACTACTTAAATCTTATAAATGTCTCCAGCAAATCACCATTTGACCGACATTACTCAAGACAGACGTTGCAACGCCATGTTATCAAAATCCATCCAATCGCTTCTCCTCTATCTAAAAGTATGAAATCTCAAATATGGAGCTAAACCGACACTCGCCAACAACCTCCAATCGACCGCTGCTCCGGTGACCTTCAACCAACCATCTCTTGATCAATGGCTGCACATCCGATCGACCTTGCCCTATATCGCTCCGTACCACCTCAACAATCGGACTCCTTCAAGCAAGGCGTGCCCTTATGCTCTCTCGGACGCATGATTGTACCGATTAGCCCAACTTCATCTGTCTCCCGCCTTCGTCAACTCCCTGGTTGTTGACAATCTTAAGCAACGCGGTTTAGCGGTGCTCTCCTCAAATAGAAGATTAATCCCTCTAGAACCTTCATAATATGTTGCTCTGTATCTATCTCCCGAGGCCACCACCTAAACTGCACAGCTTTTTCCGTCGTCGTCTCTCTTTCTTCAGCCACCCTACCGCTTCGACCAATCACTCAGTCGACCATTCTGCTCCAACCTGAAACCATGGAGAAAGAAGCAGAAAGTTTTATATATATGTGCAACACTCAATTCTTCTCTTTATATTTCTTTCATACATGCCATGCAATTCTTATATTTCTAATTGTTGTAAATATAGTTGTAGGGTGGTGTTGGACTCATTCAATAAGGTTGTTCCCTTTGTTTTCCATTAGGTTTATGACTAGCGACCATTATGTTATCATCCACTTTGTGTAAAAAATATACTACAAAAATCTCTCACTCTCTTCACTTCTCTTCTCTTTTTTTGTTTACAATTGTGGGACACATTACAATTTAGAGTTGCGTGGTTTTATGGAGTGACAAGCTCATCTTTTTTCGCTTATAACCAATCACCACTAATTCAGGGGATCAATTGAGGTCTTTTATGTTATTCTCATTTAAAACTTTATCACAATATTTATGTATGACCTTTTTAAGGCCACCATTTAAGATTGTCAATATCTTTGTAGCATCTTTTGAAGAGAATCACTATTTCAACAAACTGTCGTCTGATCGGCTGTTCCCGACTCCTCCACTTACTGTCAGTCATTTCCAAGCAGGGGTGATTTACATAAGACTTAATTCTTACATATTTTCATATACCACTCAATTTCTACACACTTACATAATTACCTGCATACATCTTATTTCATTTGTTTCCAGCACTCAGGGAACTTGAACCCTGGTTGAAAAACTTACAGCGATGCCAAGAGCATACAATTGGTCAAAAGCATGAGAAATAACCAACAACGACGCTAAGAATGTTCAATCAGTCAGAGACATAACAAAACACTGACAATGACACTAAGGGCGTCAGATTGGTAATATAGGCGTATAGGATGTATCAGCGTCATGCATCGACAAGCTCCACGAGGGTTCGTAAACGATCATCATTCGCCCAAATTATAAAGCTAGCACCAAACAACGACAAGCTAGCGAGGTGTCTATAATGATCACCAGAGGCCTATGGGACGTATTGGCTCCCAACAATGATAAACTCAATGAGGGGCACGTAAACGATTGTCCTGCGACCAAATTATAAAGTTAGCACTCGGTAGCGTCAAGCTTTTTGAGGAGTGTCTAATGATCGCCAAAAGCTTATGAGACGTATCAACACCCGATAACAACAAGCTTTTTGAACGGTGCGTAAATGATCATCTTGTGCCCAAATCATGAGTTAACACCCGACAACGACTAACTCTGCGAGGGGTGTCTAACAGTTGTCAGAGGCCCAAGAGTCGTATCGGCACCCTATAGCGATAAGTTTTATAAGGGGTACGTAATTGAAAGTCTTGCACCCAAATCATAAAGTTAACACCTGACAGCGACAAGCTCTGCGATGTGTGTACAACTTTAAGACTCCCCTCTTGGGGTGAGCAACTAAAAGACTCTCCTCTGAAGCGAGCAACTCTTAGACTTTTCCTCTAACGACCAACTCTTTCTCTAATGGCCGACCTTCCCTCTGATCTGCCACCGGAACACGACAACTTCCTTTTGACAGGAAAAATGCTAGAATGGCAAACTCAGCAGATAATGACAAAGATAGTAGAACAAAGTGTGAAAAGCACCTAGTAGGGAATTACATTAGCAAATTATCTATTCAAGGCTTGTTTGATTTATACGTTTCACTGTTCTTATTGTATTTATCACTATCAAGGAGTAAGAAAATTGGGAAACTTAATATGCATATAGTAAAAAATGGTCTGCATGGATCTTGAGGCAATCTAGTAGTTGGCCACATCGTTTTAGTTGGCCGAACAAGCTCTCTCCCTCAACCACCACACTTAAGTCAGCCAACAAACATGGACATGAAAGTTTGTATTAATCTCGAGATGATCCAACAGTCGAAATAAAATGGACTAAAATTACTTTTGTTTCTCTCTTCGAAAGCATAATCAAACGCGCAATTTTTGTACTTTCTACCCCTTATCTTCTATAAATAGGAGGCCTGCAATATATAGAGGGCATCTTTTTGGGGGCACCCCTCATTTGTAACCTCTAATTTTATGGAATAAAATAGATCCACGGGCCCGCGAACATCTCATTTCCCCTCAGTTGGGGGGGCGTCCACCTCTTCTCTCTTTCTCTCTCTCATTTCTTGCCCTCTCCTGATCACCTCTCCCCAGTCCACGCTCCATTTCCTTGGTCACGATCTACTAGACAGATTTGGATTCAACAATTGTATTTACATATCTAACACCTAATAGTTGACATTTATAGTTATAATACTTTGATATCAAAAATCTATCGACTAAAAAGTGTATTTCACTTTTATATAAATAGATATAATAAAAATTTTATGTGATATTAGAATTTCGAGTGTTATGGACGTAAATATGAAAGTTTAAAAGTTGGATACATAAATACATAAGAATTGTTGGTATGCATATAAATGCCCCAACTATTAAAAAAAAATCAAAGAGTGCAATATGCATGCCAACAACAATAAAGGTGATGGCTGGTCCACCGGTGCAGCCTAACTTTGGTGCAGGCAGGCTTATCTCAATATTTTTTTGTTATTTTAGACCTAATTGACACTATCAAAGTCCAATGACTACATTATAATCAATTTTGAGCAAATTAAGATAGATGTTCAAATCGATATGCCAATCCCAAAATTGTCTTAAATTATTGTTGAAAATTTTTAATATGAATCATTTAAATAATTGTATAACTGTTAGGGCTTTTATTGGAACGATGCACTGTATGACCTGAATATAGTGAAAGTGTAAGGGCCTCTACATCGGTGTTCGAGTGTAGTGTCAAAAAAGAAAGAGTTCTCTCATTTTATACAGACGCGGGAAAAAAAAATCAGTCCATGAAACTTGTCCTTTAATGATCCGGTTAGGAGAGTATATGTTTTAGATTTGACTTATCTTAGGAAAGGTAGAGATAGACTTAAAAAGACTTGAACATGTTATATAAAAACGATATTAATTTATTAGAATTAAATTAAAATATGACATTAAATGTGACACAATGGGGGAAAAAAGATTCATGTAGTAGACACCACTTAGTGTGATAAAGGTTTTTTTATGGTTGTTGTTACTGTGTTGACTTTACTCATGGTGTGTTTGGGGCGGCAATGCAATGTCATACCACATTTTTTTCTGTTGAGCAAAATTGTGTTTTGCCTGCTTTTTTAAAAAATTACATTTTGCCACTAGATCTAGCTAAAAAGATGGCTGCTAAAAAGCTATGGTCTAACTTAAAAAAAAAAAACATTATAATTGCCACCGCAAATTTTTTATCAGCAGTTACTTCTACAACAACTTCACAACTATTTATTCAAACAACTGCAGTTGCTCGAGGAGTTCCATATCAACGTCTCACTTAATTTTTTTTAAACTTATAATCAGTAAAGGCACAAGCTGTTGCAGACTTTCTCATATACTTCTTTGATCCAAGGGGCGCAAACGAAAGTCTGACGATCAACAAATCGATTTGAAACTTATTCACTGATGGAGCCTCCAACCGATCAAGCGTTGGACTTGGAGTTTTCTTGTGTAGCCCCACATTGTAAAACATCTATCATTCAATTGAGGTATATTTTTCATTGACTAACACCCAGACGGAATATGAAGCTTTGATTGTTGGACTTCATTTGGTCTCAAAGATGAGAGTTCTCCACATAATGGTCAAGGCCAATTTACAACTGTTGGTAAACCAAATCAACTAAAAATTTGAAACCAGTGTACCAACTCAACTAAAAATTTGAAACCAGTGACAAGACTATGAAAAAGCACCTAGGAAAGGTGAAGATGGAGATCGATCGATTCACTAACTTCAGAATTGAGCATGTCCAACAAGAGGAAAATCAGGTCGTTGACCTCCTTTCCTGAAGCCTTCATCTGGGGAAGGAGAGTGTCGAAGACTCGATCGAACCTCATTCGAGGAACCACAAGTAATCGAGGTTTTTCAAGAGGAGAAGAAAATTTTGATGAGCCCATACATCCACCACCTAAGCATGGGGGAGATTGACGAAGAAGTCATCAATCACAAGAGATTCAGTATAAGGTTGTCCAATACCTTTTAGTTGAAGAGAAACTCTTTAGGAATTCAGCCACATCCTCGTACCTAAAGAGCATAAGAGAAGTCAAAGTTGAAGACTTACTCCTGAAAATTCATGGCGGAGGGTGTGAAATTCATTCCATAGGAAAGACACTACTTCATCGAATCCAGTGATCTGAATTTGCTTTAAAACGTTGAGGAATACTCTCAAAGATGCACGGAATGTCAGAAATATGGATTGTTGTGCCACCAGCCATCCCATAACTTCATCTGATTGTCAGCCCCTAGCCGTTCACTTTGTGGGGGCTCGACATCCTTGGAACTTTTCCCTCATCAAGAGGACAACGAAAATTCTCACTTGTGGCTGTCGATTATTTCTCCAAATTGGTAGAGGCAAATCCTCTGACACACATAACAGTGGAGGTAGTCTGAAACTTCATCTGGACTGACGTCATCATTACAAAAAATAGTGTCTGATTCATCGATTAGGAGGTTCATGGTTTCTGTAAGAGTCGGAAGATCACCCTCAAATTTGCCTCTGGAACTAACAGTTAAGCAAATGTTGCAAACAAAGTCATTCTAAATTTACTGAGAAAAAAATTAGGAGCAAAGGGCAAATGAGCAGACTTAATTCCTTCCTTACACTAGGTGATTCGGACGACCCTGTCCTCATCCACCGAGCAAACCCAATTTATGTTGTCCCGCGGATTGGAAGTCATGCTATCAATCGAATACAACAATCACAGTCAGAGCCACCTCAGCTTTCAATAAGGAGGACTTAGAAGAGTGGTATGAGGTGAATGACGAAGAATTCAAGCTTGCCCTAAACCTTACCGATTGAATCGAGCCAACACAAACTTTCGACAAGAAGAAATCAAGCAAAGGAAAGCTAAATATTTCAATAAACATTTTTATGAGGAAAGTTTTACCCCTGAAGATTTGGTACTAAAAAAAAATCAACCCCTCAGCAAGAGTGTAGGCTATTAGAAAGTTGGATCAAACATTGAATGGCCTCTACATCATTTACCAGAGCGCCTAGCGCGAAGCATATAAGTTGAAGACATTTGCAGGAAACAATGTCCCTCGAACTTGGAGTGAAAATGACATAAAGAAGTTTTTTTCCTTAAAATTATCCTTACTCATAGAAAAGGCAATGTCATAGTTATCTTATATAACTCTTCCTTTTCTTTCAAAAAGCCCTCAATATAATGAGGGAGTTTTTATAATACATGTTATCTAAAGGATTGAAGTTTTGCATATTCAAAACCATTTTGAATATATATTTTTTTATTATTTTCTTTATGCTTGGGGAACTAACACTATTGCATGTGGAAAACTAGCACTATGAGAGATTTAAATTAATCATTCAGTGTAACAATTTTCAATAGCCTATGGGACGTACCATCGCCCGGTAGCCATAAACTCTGTGAGGGGTGTGTAAAAGTTCGTCCGACACCTGAATTACACAGTTAATGCCCGACAATGCAAGCTCCATAAGGGTTGTCTAACAATCACTAGCGGCCTATGGGACATATCGATACCAGAAAATGACATGCTCCTCGAGGAGTGTATAAACGATCGTCGTGCGCTCAAATTACAAAGTTAAAACCCTGCAACAACAAACTTCACGAGGGGTGTATAATGATCTCCAATGATCTATGGGACATATCAGCACCCGGCAGTGATAAGCTCCACGAAGGGTGTGTAAACAATCATCCTACACCTGAATTACAAAATTAACACGCGACAGTGATAAGCTCCGCGAGAGATGTATAACAATCACCAATAGCCTATGGGACGTATCAACACCCAACATAAAAAAAGCTCCACGAGGGATGCATAAACGATCATCATGTGCCTGAATTACAAAGTTAACACCAGACAATGACAAACTCCACAAGGGGTGTCTAACAATTGACAATAGCCTATGAGATATATTAACACCCGACATCGATAAGCTGCGTGAAGCGTATGTAAATGATTGTCCTAAGCCTTAATTACAAAGTTAACACCCAACAGCTACAAGTTTTGCGAGGGGTGTCTAACAATTGTCAGTGGCCTATGAGATGTATCGGCACCCCAACAACGACAAAATTCACGATTGGCATGTAAATGATCTTCCTGTGCCTGACTTAATAAGTTAACACCCTATAACGACAAGCTCTGCGAGTAGTATCTAATGATCGTACATAAGAAATACCCCAGATCACGACCAACAACTCATGACAAGTAACAAATCACTCATACCTTTCAGCGATTGTCAGATGAATGAGAAAAGACAAGAGTAATAAAGCCTCCAGCCTCAAAAGGTTCCTTATATCATAAGAGTTCATTTACAAAATATTAAACTTCCTTACAATGAAAAAAAAAACTGAAAAGTAGAACAAGGGACCACTTTAACCCAGAACATTTAAACACTCCCTAGAGTCCACCCTCCTGGTTCCTTCCACACCTTTGGCACCAGCAGATTTTTTGCGCACTAACTCTTCTCCCCCTCTGGATCCAAAAGGAGCATTTCAAACTCATCCAAATTTTGCCACTTCGGGTTGGGCTCTAGAGGGATTTGGTGTTGCTCATATCTTACAAGAGATGCTTACTTACAAATCTGATCATATTAGAGCTCGTCAAGAAGTACTTGGTGCTATGATTATTGGGGCAACAGTACCTAACCCAGAGAGTGCTCCAGAATCTTTTCGATTGCTCGTTTGAGAACTACGATCTTTGTCCCTGGAACTGAATTATTTCCTTGTATCTGAAAAGAATTTCCAGATGGATAGGAAGGAAGCTTGATCTCAATGAATCAGAATTTCTATTCTATGATTGACCAGTATAAACATCAACAACTTCGAATTGGATCAGTTTAGGGTTTAGGGTAATCTGACAAGAAATACCCTTGACATGGGCCTCCTAAGTAATCATTGAAGACATTTTCTCTGTTATTTCCTCATTTTCTTTCAAATTGACGGCCACCTGAAGCTCATGTTGTTGAGCATATAATTTTCTCTCCTCGACAAAAAATTTTCAACTCCATCATAACAGATTTCTTTTTTTACTTTAAAATTTGCGAAGCAGATTTTCCTAAGAGGAGGCTCTAGAAGTGTGAAGCCTCCCAGGCAAGCATTTGATATCAATTGATCTTTTGGAACATGTCTCTTCTATCTGTCGGCCTCAAGGTTTTCTTGAAGGCAGGAGACCAGAACATGTACATCAAAATCGAGGCGTAGTCCCCATTCAAAGGAGTTTTTGGCCACTCGATCTCCCTGTCAATGGGAGAGCGGTGACTGCTCGTCCAAATTCAAGCTTCTCAATCATGCGAGAATGTCCACTCAGATGAAACTGCGCCCTTTTGCAAGAGATGTGGGAGCAAGTCGTTATCAAGGGCAGGAGCTTTTCCTTCCCTTCAGAGGATGTAACTCTCCATCTGATCGCGACCCCTCTCCCTTCCTCAGAGTCGGTCCCAATAGAGATAGGACGGGAGGCACGACTCGCTTCACCTTACTCTTGCAGGGATATGAAAAAGGTCTCCCCCATTGCTGCCAAAACTCCTCCAGCCGACAGATGCACCGACGGACCCTAGAGTTAGGAATGTTGAGCGAGCGAGAAGAGTCGCTCTCACCCCCAATACAGAAGTCACAAAAGTGTGTTTCACACAGAAACATTAAAAAAATAGGTAACACCAACCTTCAGCATCCCTCTCAGCTGACCTAATCAAGTTAGACCGAACTCAACCTCTGCCTAGTGGTGGAAGGCCACCTTTCCCTGATAAGGTCTTCACCTTCTTCACCTCGCACTCTGTTAGAGAAGTGTGAATTCTCCAATCGCTCGCACTCGGGCAACCAAGAACTTCACCCCCAATCTTTCACCTTGTTCTCAAGCCCCAACAATTGAATCTTAGGACCAGTCCGAAATAAAAAGAAATGGTTGAAGTGTTTGATTGACCATGAGATTTTCAACCTCCAGCAAAAAAGTATATAAGTCGTGATGGAGAAGGTAGAATTAGGAAGGACTTCGGCATAAAGAATTTCATAGCGGTTAAAGATCGATCGCAACTCCCGACAAGATGGCAGTCAAAGACCCATCTTAAAATGATCTTTGTAGAAAACTAGGTCAGAAAAAAAAAAGTTACCTGAAGCCTGCTCTTAGCTGGCAAACCGGTTACTGGAGAATCATAGGATCTATAGTGTAATGGTCTTGGATCTCTTCTTCGTCCTCTGCGGAGAGGACCAAAATCTTTGAAGCATGAATCAAACAAAACGATTCCTGAGAGAACTTTCAGTCAATAGAGTCTGAGATACTGCACCAAGAGAATGAAAACGGGAAGGATAAAGGCAGTGGAACTCAAAGAAAGAAGGAAAGGACAATAGCTCTCAACTGCTGCACTACCACACACATACACGTGTGTGTGTGTGTGTCTATATATACTCACACGTGGAGGGACAACGTCTGGGAAGGCAAAACTTCACCGACAAGATTGACATGACGAAATTACATGTTATCCAGAATAAAGTAATCATTACCAAAAAATAGAAGATATATTTTATTATATACAAAAAGACGAGTGCATTGCGGCAATCCCTCGATTACAACTATGAAAGAAAAAAACTCAACTAGACAATTGTTCATGGCTTCGTCCGAGACAAACCCTTGATGACGAAGCCATTCATACATAAAATCACCGCCCAGCATGAAGAGGTCATTTTGGCTATCCCTCAACTGAGCAATGAGGACCCCTCTGATGGGTGAATATTCTAAACACAGGTGTGCCATCACTGCACGATCGACTGGTATCTCCCCCCGAAAAAAATCAAGCTCCTCGTGGAGTCAAACTTCCTTCTCTACTTAGTCAACTCTCCTCAGTACTTTGGTGATTCCTTCGTCAGTCTCCTCCCATGGATAACCCATAAAATGAAAAAAAAATGCTCCATATTAGCAAGACGACTCAAAATGAAGTCAGAGGACACACAATGCCCTCCAGTCATCTCTTATTCCCTTGTAGCACCGAAAGAAATTTGACAACCTATGCTCTGGCCTTCACTGAGAGATAAGTTCCCCTCCATCCTTCGCTCCTCAGCACTCTACTCAAGACCTTGCTCAACACCTAGATCCTCAACACCCTGCTTCATAACACCTCGCTCCAATATGCCCTGTTCCGCAATGTTTGCTCCTTCTGCAACAATCAGCTCTGCAACTGTTCCCCCTACCACGACTTGGTCCACAACGGTCGCGTCATCCTCAGGGCCACCATCAGTATCCATCGATACAGAATCGATAGTCGGGATTTCAATAACTGCACCCAAAAAAGGAGATACAAAGAACAATTAAGATAACATACCCAATATTCACACCCATTCAAACGTGGCACAAGAAAAACATCCTCATCTGCCTTCCCTAGCTCCCCACCCATAGAGAAAAGATCGCTCTTCGTCGATCAAGGCCATGTCTTAGCTTCGACTGCCTCCTTCTCAAGACCCGCTTAGGGAAGCACAGCTCCCGCAGCAACCTGCACAAACACCCTTTGCCCCCAGCAGATGCACTCACTTTCGATGGGTGCCCCACAAGGCGATCGTCAGAACGACCCCTGACCTACTCCACAACCCTCTTCTGAAGTGAGCTCGCGAGAAAATCCAAAGGCCCAGCTTGATCCTCACGCTCACCGGTTCTCAATGGGGACACATGCCTTTTTTACTCATCTCTCCCGCAAAAGCTTTACCAGTCAGTTTGCGCTTCGCTTCCGGTTTATAGGCCCTTGCTCTCATATCACTCATGGTATTAAGGAGAGCACTCTTATTGGCAGACATAGCTCCGTCACCAGACATCATAATAAACACGGAAAGAAAAAGGTAGAAGAGAAATGAGCGAGAAGAAATAAAGAAGGCACAAACCTTCCACGTCCCATGACTTATTTATAACTTCATGGACACAGAAATCTATGGAAATTTATTATTGCACAACAATGCCAATTAAATATTTCTTACACGTTAAAAAAAGATTCTCGTGTCCTCATGTGCTGTGCAGCTTATGTATATGAAAAGTATGTTAGCACGATTCTCAAGCATGTGAATGGCTCAGATGGAAGATACAGACGATCGAACAAGACTTTTGACGATCGTTTGGGTTGGATACTGGCGAAGGAGGCATCTATTCTAGCGATCGGAGGAACATATAAAGGAATTTCTCGTAAGGTGACAATCAACCCTCAGGACGATTGACAAGTAACATCCCTTTTTGAACCGACTATTGATAGACTCAAGGCACAACGAGCGGCCGATGAGCTTCCTCTCGATCTAATCAGTCCTCTAGTCTTCTTACAAGTTGATATTTTTATAATCACCAAAAGATACCTCTAAAAAGTTAATGATGAGGAGACTGATATGTAATTTTGTAACGACGTGGAGATAAATGTTAGGCATATATTTCTATTTTCTACTACTCTCTCTCTCTCTTTCCCTCTCTATTGATCAACCAATTACATCATTTTAGTCAACTAAATATATTCATAAAAATTGTCATTTCTCACCATTATTATAAATTTTCTTTCACATGCCAACAGCACCAATTATGGAAACTGTTATCAACTCCATATTGTTGGGACGGAAACATCATAATGACTAAGTCAAATTTTCTGGTTCTTTCAACTTTTTCTAATCCCCATTTCCATTTTTGGTAAATTATGACCCGAGTAGGTCTTATCCCTACCAGTGTAGGTTTTAATTCAGCCGCAAAATTGATGAATTGAGTAATGACACGTGTCAAAAACATTGAGTCATGTCCCAATCTTGCAAGTTGAGTTTTTTTAGCATTATCGTATAGTTGACTTTCTAATAACTTTTTATTGTCGTTTTAATAATTAATTAATTTTATATCTAATAATTGCTATAAGAATAACACACACCCACAACTTTCAATGTAGTTAGCGTCTGTTTGAGGCAGTTTGTGCGTTTCAGGATAAGCTATTTATCCTGAAATGCGGCCCGCAGGGGTCGACCCGCTGCCTAATTTTAGTGTAAAAACCAAAACGCAGTTTCAGATAAACTGGCGCATGAAACAAACAGTACGACGGCGTTTTGAAAACGCTGTCTGCACTTAAATAGCTTACAAATAAATTTTTTTTTATAGCACATTAAAATATTATGCTTTAAACTTTTAAAAATAAAAAATATATTTTTATGAATAAAATGATATATAAATAAAATTTAAATTTTAATATTCAAATATCAATACATAGATATGGGATGATATGTATGTAATTTTTTTAAAATAAAATTTTAATAATTACTTTTAAAAACATGCTAAATTTAATTTTATTATTTTAATAATTACCTTTTTTTTATTTTGGCTTGTATGAAAACACAAATTTTAGCGATCACCTTATAAAAAATAAATAATTTTATTATTTATATTTATTTTTTAGAAATAAATTAGACAAA
>NEWO01000062.1:679605-729241 GCA_003013225.1 Phalaenopsis aphrodite
GGCAACTTGTCTGAGCTCAGCTGATTGAGGTGACCGGTCGAGTGATGACTGTGCCTTCCGAAATGTGTGTCGATCGGTCGAGGCGCTCGACCTTATGGAGGCCTCGCTAGCCCTGCGTCGGTCAGCCAACTGCGGTTGGGTGAGCCGTGGCTCACTTGCCGTTCAACTCGTGTCTTACAGGTCATGTGTCTCACATGTCTAGCAGGTTCATCGTCTCAGTCGGATTTCCCTATCTAGAAAGGACTTGGGCAGATATTATCATTTCCTATGCGAGTTATCACACGGAACTCACTGCCAGGATGATCTATGCCTCACACTAAGCGGAACTCGCCCCGCCGAATGGGGAACCATCTCCAGAGCTTAAATATATTCGGGCTCGGAGATGCGGTTTTCTCATGCTCGATATTGAATAGTATGTTGGTTGCTAACCTCATAGAGAAATTCTTTTATCTCGAACATTAGTTCTTTTTGAGATTCGTGTCAGGATTTTAGCTGTACACATAGATGAAGATTGTAAGTAGTATGCCGTGTACAACTTTTGAGATGAACGCTTGGAATTCCCCCATCCACACTTTCAGTTATAAGAGAGGACAAGGGTGTCGTAATGACTTTGGATGGTAGATGGATGATGTCTCGGAATATAAGAATTTGAGATAAGCTAAAAGTAGTCAAAGAGTGCTGCGATGGGGTCCATATTTTATGTATTTTATGCTGATCGATCCACTTGTATTTATTTTAATTTTTCTGGTAATAAGATAATTTTGTTAATTTTGAATCTTATCCAAGTGTTTGCTCCTGAGTTGATTTTTGTCAACACGTCTCAAAAGTTAGGGCCAGAAGGAGTTAATAGTGGTGGAAATAGAGTAATTAGGCAAATTCATATAGAGATTATGAAAACTGTCATTAATATAATTAATTGTTTTAATTGGGTCGACTGGAGCGACTGGTCGGATGGCCGAAGAAAAGAATCGATCGGCTGACTAGCTACGATCCAACACCAATGTAAGGAGCCTTTAGGGGATCGGGACTGCTAGCGCAGTCTGCTGATTAATTCCCTCGTCAAAGTATGTCGATTGACTCAGACCGAATGGTCGGCCGTAGAGAGAACAATTCAGATCCTGCTCTTTTGGTCTGACATCTCGATCATCCCACCACTATCCTAGACCGCTCAATTGCTTTGAGATTCATGTCGACAGTTTCTTAGAAGTGATGTAAATCAATTTCTTCTCATTTTTTTAAAGGCCCCACTGAAGAAAATGACCATTTTTTATGAATTGTAAGTCGATCAATTAGATGCACCTTGGCAACACACTCAAAAGTTGATCAATTTCGACAAGCCAGCTTTTTCATTATATTTTATCAATATCATTTAATAATTATTCTAGTTATATTAACTAAATAAAAGAGGCAATATAGTCATTAAACTTATTTGAACATGATTTACTCTGTTTTCTAAACTTGGTTTAAAAAAGGTGTAAACTCAATAAAATAAATATTTTAATAGTATATTATACTTAGAAATATTTGTGAGTTTGCAATAGCTTATGGACATTTTTCTTTATCATAGAAATATGTGATTGAATTACATAATAATCAATTTCATCATGAAAATTTTAATGGACTTCTCAATTAAAGCTATAATGAGCCATTGGATTGAGAAAATGATATTGAAATCAGTACTAATAATGTTTGATAATCAAATCATAAAAAAAAATTAGAGCTATAATTTAAAGCCTTATTAATTGGGCTACCAAAAAAGCTCGCGAAGAGCTCGTGTTCAACTCGTTAAGTAGCTCGTGTTCTGCTCATTCGTTAAGTAGAAGAGCCAAACACGAACAAATTTGTAAAGATCGAATTATAAACGAGTCGAACACAAAGAACTCTTTGTTTTCTCATGTTCGGGTCGTTTTAGCTCGAAAGAAAAAAAAATCATATAACATTTATATAACAATATATTACATATATTGTTTATGCAATAATATATTATATATATTTATGTCTAAGTTTAAATCATAACATCTCATGTGACAATGTGGTTAGTGCATTCTTTTGTATATATTTGATCCAAGTTCGAATCCCACACTTTACATCTATTTTTCTCAATTTAAGTTTAACGAGTCAATTTCGAGTCGAACACAACCCGAATATTTAAATCGAGCTGAACACGAACAAAAACACACTGTTTACGAGTCAATTTCAAATAATAACTATTTCGAACGAGGCGAACACCAATGTAGAAGCAAATGTATGGAATCAGCGCACCTAAGGAACTGCCGAGCTGCTGCAATAAAATAAAATAAAAACATAGCATCCCACTTGTTACCACACAAAAATCCAAGACAAAAGTATTTGGGAGCCCACTACAGAAACTTGGGGCCCATTCCAAGCAGCAACCCATAGGATCCACGTGAATTTAGCTTAGAAAACAGATAATGCTAGAGAACCCATTTTAGATAAATGATGAGACGGCACCATTCCAGCCCAGTACATTTTTATAATCTTTGTTTTGGGCTTGTTGGTTGATTGGAACGGGACTTTCCTTTTGTTTTGGTTCTTTTTCTGCCTTTTTTTTTATCTCTTGTGTTTTGGTATTTGTCTTTCTTGTTTGATGGTTGTTTTATTTTTTTTGGCTTTCTTATTGATTGATGGTCTTTTTTTATTGTTTATTGATGGGAATTTTGTTGTTATTGGTTCTTTTTTTCTATTTATGTGGAAAGTTTTATTAATTAAATGCATACAAGTCTTTAGTATTTGCTTTTGTGGATGATTTTTGGTTGAGCTATGATTGACCCTATCATGTCTTTAAGTTTTAATATATCATGGCTTACTCATTTACTTTGTGTGATTCATTATACTCGGTTGTATTTGTATTCAATCGTTTAATGAATTAAACTTATAGTTGAGTCATTGTTCCTGGCTATTATTTTCTGATATCTCGTGGGTGGATTCTGATTGAACTTTATTTGTTTTATCTTACTTTTTGTCAGATATGTTTTGGTTGCATTGGTGATTTGATTGCCTATGAGTTTATTTGTTTACTAAATCAAATTTTTTTGTCACTGAATTTGGAGGGATTCTCTTGTTTTCGATATGAGTTTGGTCGAGCTCTTTCTTTTTTTCTCTTTGGTTTTTTTTTTCTTTTGATGTTTCTCTTTGGTTTCATACTATAGTACTTTATTATTTTTGGTTTTAGCTCCTTCTGTGGGTTCTAAGTTACCCTTTATATTTTGGTTTGCTTGTATTTATTTTTTGTGGACTTGTTTTGGTTGGTTTAGTTTTACATGTTTTCATGTTACCAATTAAAGTAGATACCACTCTTGAACTATGTAGCATTGTTATATATTTATTGTTGCTAGGAGAGTTTCATTTCATAGAAGATGTTTGTAAATGTGGTTGTTTGAAGATGTTACTGTTTTGTTTTTTGTTGCTAATTAGAGATGGTGCTTATTTTTGGTTCTCTAAAGTTCTTTTTCAAGGTTGTTGATTGATTTCTCAGTGTTTTGGAGATCTTTGGTGGCTATTTTAATTTGATGTTGACGTTTTTAATTGTTTGCAGAGTTATATCCTGGTGATGTTGTTGCTGATTGGAGAGATTTATTTATAGGTTGTTGTTTGGAGATGTTGCTGCTTTACATGGTCTTTAATTGAAGATTTATGTGCTTTTGTGGTTAAATTTTGGTTGACCAATGCTGCACCATGTCCTCTCTTTGAGTTCTTACCATTCTTTGATACATTATCCCGGTTTAGGGTTCTACTTTGTTGGATTCATTAAACTTGGATGTAATTGTATTCAACCATTAAATGAATTACAATTGTAGCTGATTTATCCTGTCTATTTATTATCAAATATCTTGTGGATAATTTCACATGGAAATTTATTTTTGATCTTACACTTAGTGAGATCTATTTTGGTTTCCATGGCGGTTCGCTAGCCACTGAGTTTTAATTATTTGTTTACTAAATCACGATTTATTGCACTGATTTTGGAAGGATTTTCTTAGCCTGGATATGAGTTTAGTTAAGATCTTCCTCTTTTTTTTTTCTACTTTGCTTCTTTCTTTGATGTTTAATTGTGATTTTGGACAATAGTATTTTGTTGTTTTGGTTTTTACTCTTGTTGGTTTTGTGTTATCCTTGATTTTTGTGAATTTTATTTTTGGTTATTTTTTGTTTGTCTTGTTTTTGGTTAGTTTATTTTTACATGATTTCTTGTTGCCGATTAGAGTCGATGCTATTATTGGATCTCTGTGTCTCTTTTACAATATTGTTGTTATCTGGAGAGCTTCATTTCATAGATGATGTTTAGAAATTTTACTATTTAAAGAATATCTCTTGTGTTATTTTGATTTGAGGTAGTTGTTTTTTATTACTCAGAGCTTTATATCTTGGTGATGATGTTTCTTAGAATAGAAGCAGAAAATCCTTATCTCGTGTAATAATTTGTCTCGCATATTGAACTTTCTGGTTGATTTTTATTCTTCATGGTTCTCTTTATTATATTCAAATATCCGTAATAAAAATTAAATTAATACTTACCTAGTGCATGAGTTATTACATCTCAAGCTGATACATACAATGATACCGTGTTGGACAATAAATTATTGCCTCATATGATAGATGTTTTGGCAGATGCTCCATGGAGTAAAAAAATCTGGTGCCTTGACCTAGGTTAGGCACCGTCAACCCTAATCTAGCCTGGTGGGCCCAAGCCTGGTCGAGTTGCTCCCTGGGTTGCCTTGAGTATGCTTTAGCTCATTTATAGAGTGGTTAAGGCTTGGCTTAGCTTCAACTTAAATTAAAATCATATTAAAACTTATAATTAATTCAATTCAACAAAAGTAAAACTTAATAAGAACTAAATGAGATTATAACATGCTTAATGTTAATTAAAACTTGAAGTGATGTGAGCTAACTTAAAATGCATCTCAATTAACTTAAGAAAACCAATGGTTAAGCTATGACCAAGTTTAAGTTCAACACACAACTTAAGTAAAATTGGAATCTAACAAATAAACATAAAGCAATACATGTGATTTAATCTAACCAAAATTCACCTAAACAATACAAATTAATTCAAACATAGTATAACTTTCTCAAGATCGAAATTCAAATCAACTTTTAGTAAACTAAGTCATTAATTCATTTAAACAATAATTTAAACTTAAAGATACAACTCATATATGCATATATTAAACCAATCTGAGTTAAAAGCCAACGAAACCTAACTTGAAATTTAACTCACTTCAAACTATATCTAGCCTAAATTAAACTTAACATAATATTAAACTAAAATTAAAAGTAATATGTATAATCTAATCTCACAAAGTCACTTAAATTAATTAGCTAAAATAATATGTGTGTGTGTGTGTGTTTGTGTGCATGTGGGCATGTGTGTGTGTGTGCACCTATTAACTAACATAACCGAGCTAAATGTCAAGCTCAATTTGACAACTAACTAACCCAATCTAAAACATTTCATTTAAAGTTAAACCTATGCTTAGTGAAATTTAACATAACTTAAACATTAACAAAAACTGACCTTGAATCATTTTCAAACAGCTTCACTCTAACTTAAACCTCACACCAGCCTACCTTACAATTAAACTAAGAATTCCTAAGCCTCCCCAAGGCCAAAATTAGTATCCAAGCTTTTTCATGGGTGGACTGGATAATGATAACTTCTCTCATTGGTGGATGTGAGCACAAACTTGCAAAACTGCCCAGGACCACCATAGTCATCAACGATGACCTCCTCCTCGTGCTTCCAATGCAAGGACTTAGAAACTTATCTATGATCTAGAGGTATTTTCCAACGCTACAGGATAACTGCAGATTAGCATTACACTCAATTCTGACGCAAAATTAGCATCTGTTTAACGTCATCCGCAGTTTCAAGATTGAGAATTTTGACGAAGAGTTGTGTCAAGCCTTCGAAGCTAATTCGATGTTATGGCAGTGACTTGGCATCGGAATTGTCTAACGCTAAGTTTACTTAATAGCATCAGATAATTTTGACTCTAATGTGCCCCCCGCGCCCTGAAAATTCATATCCTCTGAATTTCTTCTTTGTGCGGTGCAGGCGGCAAAGCTGACGACTCCTTGGTGAATCCGGTGATTCCGGCCACCTCGAGAGACTTCGGGAACATTTCCACCGGCCAAATATCGTATCCAGCAAGGTGAACCCCTTCCCTAAGCTTTTGATAAGTTTTTTTTCCTACACTTTTTATTAGTTTCTCATGAATATTTTGGGGTTTTCCATTTTTTGTATATTTCATGTGCAGGCTTTAGATATGTAATGCATATATTTGATATTGTTATTATGTGAACAAAAAAAATTTCTTTTTAGTTTTTGAACTTTGAAGTTCACGTGTTAGATGTATAAATACATAATGATAATGTGACATGCATGTATATTTTGAAAAACAAAGGTTTAGACATGTAAATAGGTAAAAATTATGCAGCACACATGTACATTTAAAAAGAAAAATTGTGTAGAATGTATGTTGATTAGAAATAAAGATTAAAACTTAGATATTAGACATTTAAATATGTAAGAATTGTTTAGCATGACAGATCAAGAAATTTTAAAACTTAGGTGTTAGACATTTAAATGTGTTAAAATTGTGTGGTATGCATGTAGAGAGAGAGAGAGAGAGAGAGAGAGAGAGAGAGAGAGAGAGAGAGAGAGTTGTATACGATTGAATGTAAGATATATTGAGGTGATTCGAGTTTATATCAAACTAAGCACAAATAAGTCTCACTAATAATGTTGAGGAAAATCAACATAATTTTGAGTTAAATAAAATTATTGTAATTATCACATTAGTCATTATCACTCTGTCAGATTAGACCAGAAAATTCACCTTCTAAATCATAATAATGGATGGGGCCTTTTAAGGATTAGACCTTGTCATTCACTTACGACCACTAAAAGCTCTTTTAACATCTTGCATGCCTTCTGTTTGCCACACTACAGGAACATGAGTTAAGAATGTTAGAGGTATACCTAAAAAGATCAAGAAATGTTGTATAAAAATTGATCTAAAACTATTAGATTTAAATGAAAAATATAGCACTCAGTAGGGCGCAATGACATTGTACTAATCTATAGAGATAAATCTATGATGTTGATGGATATTTGAAATATGAGATCGTAGATGTATAACTGATTTTATCCAAGAAGAAAATGAATAACTGATGAGTTTCTGGCTAGAGTTGAGGAATTTTGTGAAGGCGGCATGACAACTCCATGTTTAACTTTTAGAAGGCAGGTTTCAATGTCCATATGAGAAGTTTAAGAATCAAGTGTACCTGTTAGCTGACGAAGTGAATTTGGATCTATACCGCAGGAGATTTAAACTCAATTATTAGTATTGGACTTCACATGGTGAATTTAAACCAGATGTTCAAAATTCAGTATAACGATACTAGAGCCTTATCAAGTTATGCCCCTCAATGGTTCACGATTCTTGCATGTATGAGGAAATGATTTTTGCATTCAGCTTCACTCAATTGATGAGGAGTTACCCCAGAGGATACCACAAGGATTTATGAAGAAGTCCCTCTAGATATGGATGAAAATGTTGATGAGATTGACGAAGAAATTTTAAGTTCTTCAACATCCGGATCTTCAAATGAAACATAGTAAAAAGTGGTATGTATACTTAGATTTTTATGTTTTGCACATTTTTGTTTTTACTATCGCTTCTTGCACTGTTTTGTTTTTACTTTTCTGTCTTGTATTACATATTAATTTTGCTTACTAATCCTAATTTTTTTTCCTTATGCAGATGGCAGGTGCCTCGCACCAAAGAGACCCCTCATTTAGGTAACTTTGGGGACACATATCGTAAACTAAATAAGGCCACACCTGGGTTGATAGGTACAACACTATGGCAATCGCTTTGATCACCCCTCTTGTTGCGCCTCCTCTCGCACCAGCTCCTTCTGAGGCACCACCTCCCACTCTTGCACTATATTTTTACACAGTTTTCTCTTCCAATAAGTTAGGTCGCTCAACTTCAGCACCCGAGTGGCTGACACTACAGACAGAGTTTATTTGGTGTCAGAGGGTGACTCGTAAGTCAATTTATTTTTTTTATTGTAGTAAAGTAATTTCAATTTTCAATCCATTTTATAATGTAACTAATGTTAAAATTATAGATTCTACCCTTCAAGGCCGCCCGTGATGCAGATCATGAAGATCATCTGGATTAACTCTGGGAAGACAGAGGGAGAAAGCTAGCCAGACCTGACTGTCCACTTGCAGCAGTGGTAGTTTATTTACCATTGCAGTTCAACTTTGAGTTGTGAAAGCAGACGACAGAGAAGAAGAAGGGGAGAGTGTACGACCTCAAAACAAAGGGAATAGCATTTGAGGTCGAGTACTCCCGTGCAACTGTGGGTGGCCCTAGCCCGTTACAGGCTCAGCATGAGGAGCTTGTCGGGCAAGTCATGATGCTGAATGAAGAGCTCCAATAGATGCGTGAAGGCCAACAGATTGTTGCAAATAGTCTAGCACGACTGACATAACTTTTGATCATCGGGGCAAGTGGCATGTGTTATCGAGGAGAATGAGGAGGAAGTGAAGCATGATGACGAAGAGGAAGAAGATTATGAATTTTTTTGTGTTTGATGATGTTTCCCCTAAATAGGGCATGACTTTACGTTTTTATTTCAATTATATTTAAGCAAACTTTTAGTTTCTTATTTTTGAACTTTATATAGTTTGACCGTTTATATTTAATCTAATTTGGTATTGTTAAGTAAATATGTTAGAGTTTTCTTATCTTATCATGTTGCTTGTATTTGTTATGTGCAAATATGTGCAAATCTGATTGTTTTATTGTATTTTATTTTTTTATTTCCTCATAATATTACAATGCTAATCAATACTTGCCACCACTAAATCCATTCAAGAAAATCAAATCTAGGCGACACTAATTAGTCTCGATCATGACAACGCTACTTAGCACCCACCTTATAGGATGCTAATTTTCGTCGGCATGATTCGACGCTCCTACGCCATTATGTTAGTGTTGCCCGTATTTTTGACGAAAATATTTTGTGATTGACTTTGGCGACCCAAATTAGGACGCTAATAAAAATTCGAAGCAAATGTCAACACAAAATCAATTTGCGGCGCCCAATTTAATGTCAAATTTGTTTTCACGCTTGTTGAGCTTAGAATCGAAGAATGGCTGGATTAAATGTTCGATGCTAATCGGGCAATTTTCTGTAGTGTAAATCTCCTATTCTTCCTCTCAGCCTTGGAACATAGAGACAATTCTAGGCCTACATACCACACCAATAAGGTTAGAACCGTCCTCTGGATCTTCTGATTCTTTCGAGCTCAAGATATCATTCTAAGTTAAATAGACTAATTAATTATAAATCATTAAACTAAAAAAGCCTTGGTTAGGTTAGGGTTCATATTGATCTAAAAGAAAGCCATTAGGGTTCAACTGGGGCTTAGATGGCTTGATTTCCAAAATTAATCCACTTATCCTAACTAATTTAGTTAGTTAAAAAAACTAAAACCTATCTTGAACACTAAATTATAGAACCCCTAAAAATTTACCTCCACAAAACCTAATAAATTAATCCCATGTAAATACCAACCTAATGAACACTTAAATACAAAAGCTAAAAAAATTTTAAGTAAATTTAATTTTTCAAATTTAAAAATTAATTTAATTAAAGAAATTTAAGATCAATTAAAATAGCCAAGGAAAATTTTTAAGTGGCGTTGGGCCCCAACTTCAATGCCCGTAAAATTTTCTAGATTTTTTAAATCAAATAAATTTATAATTATTTAATTAAATTGTTCAAATAAAAAATATACATATAAAATTCTAATTAAATTAAATTAATTTCAAAAACAACCTTGTTGGTTTTTTGCCTTATCGGCATTATTTTTTGTTTAGGGAGTTGCCCGTAAGAAGCTGTCGGTCACCGGAATCGAAATTCTGTCGCCCGCTTTGGAAGGACATATAGATTTAAGTTTAAGAAAATATAAAATCAAACTGACCCCATATTTTTCATAGTTTAAATGAAAGAGCGTTGTATCTCAAATCTTGTATCTATCCCGAAGGATAAACACAAAACTTGAGGATGAGGCTCGATCAAATAAACTAAGAAATATATGACATCCGTTTGGTCTATGAAACCATTTTATTTGCCGATAATTTTCCTTATTTAATATGAATAATTAAATAGGTTTTATATTAAGTTAGGTTCGAGAAAAGCTTTCTATAAGGGCAAGCCCTTGTAGTTAATTGCATCTTAAATGACCGAAGTCATCTAAGAAAACTCTCGATAAAAATTAAGAAATATTATCTTCAAGGAATTCAAAGGAAATGACTTTTCAATGAAATCGAACAAATAGATGTAAAAGGAGAATGATTCAAATTTGAGACATTTATTATGGAATCCAAAGGAGGAAGAACTAGGGGATGAAATAGATCCGGAGGAGAACCTTAGTGCCTTCCCAGTCTGTCCTATTGTTTGGTTTCAGTTTTGAAGAGAAAAATTTAAGTGTTTCATCCTGCCAATTTTATTAATTTAGGATTTATATTTGTGTGGAACGATCACGCAAATAGCCTGGAAGATGTGAGGAATTAGGTCGTGACGAACGACAATCTCGGAATCCTAAGACGAGTTAGGGCTTAAATTGTACAACATAGCTATACAAATGCCTAAAGATAAGTTGAGGATTTATGTTGCACCAGGCAAACAACCTCGAAGTCCTATGGCTTTGTTGTTTAATTCTAAGGAAAGAAGTTGGTTTAGCTGATGTAGACGTGTTTTGTTGTTGAAGATAGTCGTGCTGCCCACCATGCTAGCTCCAAGCTCTTTGCCGTGACGAGTTTGAGTTTTCTAGGGTGTCAAGTTATGATGTCAAATCAGGTGACCCTATGGTTGTAGTTTAAATTTTCATGGGGGATGTTAAAGTTGATTAGAGCGACAACGTTTAGGATCCCACGGTTCCCTCGTTCTGGCACCATTATTTTCTATTGGATTCACTTAGTCCAAATAAATTTACTAAACTCAACTTAATGAGTTCCATAATTTCATTTAGACCTTAGGAAGCCTCGTTAGCAACCGTAGGTTACCTCCTCCGAGGGATTCCCGATCATCTAATAGAGATGTCTTAATTTTGTTGAAATTTTGATTTTTGTGATGTTTGTGATTAAATTTTGAGTTGTTTTATATTTTGAATGTTGTGGCGGTGAATTTTATCTTAGTTGATTTTAACTTTAGTTTTGGTTTTGGTTTTGTGGCTATCCTGATAGTTTTAGTTTTCATGTAGGGTGACATTGTTGTTTAGCATGCAGGTTTGTATTATCATCAAAAGTACAATATGAAAGTACAAGAAAGACGACGTTGTAAACTGTAAAATCGTACCTGGCGAGTCTTCTCATTTCACCACTTGAAACTCAAAATGCATGTCAGGGCAGTTCATGTAGAGGCAGAAAAGTAAGATTTTGGTAGTTTTCCTAACCCTATGTCATATCTTGGTGGGTCCCTATTAGTTTGATTAAGGATGATTTTGTTAAGCAAAACACATTAAGTTTAGTAGACCTCTGAGGTACCCAACAAGTTAGGAGAAAGAAGCAGGTCCAAGCTTCCCTCTCACTATCTGGTGAAAGGCCTCGAGCTCATTTAAACTCATTGTGTTGCTTAATAATTCACCCTATGAACACCCTAATGCTCAATGAATATTGATGTCCTAATTATCCCTAAGAGTAGGATAATTATCATTTGCAATTTAATTTTAAAGATTATGTGAATG
Source organism: Phalaenopsis aphrodite (assembly GCA_003013225.1). Lineage (NCBI taxonomy): Eukaryota > Viridiplantae > Streptophyta > Magnoliopsida > Asparagales > Orchidaceae > Phalaenopsis > Phalaenopsis aphrodite. Next base: position 691,400 of record NEWO01000062.1, read on the forward strand.
AAAACCCTTAAAGGGGGCAAGCTAGTGTTGTTGGAACACTTAGCCAAATTTTGGTCCTAATTGGGCTTGTGGTGTTTTAAAAGGTGTTAATTTTAGCTATGTTTGCTTTCCTAATCCTCATTTAATCAATCTTGATTTAACTTAGATCACTACTGAACCCTTAAGGTGAGTGTCTTAATTAATTTTGAAAATATTAAATTTTAGGTGATCATGATTCATTATTTGAATTTCATTTGAACATCAAATAGGGGTATTAAATTGATTAATTATTGACTTCAAAAGTCATACCCCTAAGTTATAGGTTCATTTAATTTTAATAAACCTCCAAATTTTAATAATTTAGAAATTTATTAATTTATCCTTTTAATTAGGAAAATGAGGTTGGTTTCTACCAATTAATCTCTTTTTAATTTCAGTCATCCAAACAAGTTAATTAAGATCAGAGGTTGCCCATTTTCGTCCTGGAATTGAGCCTAAACGTTAATTAAGGCCAAATTCTTGAAATTAGACTTTTGCCCCTAAGTCTCTAACACTTCATCATTTGTCAAATTCAAATCAAATGACTTTGAAATTTTTATCCTACCTTATTCATGGGTTAATTAAGACATCAGAGGAGAAAATGTGATTTTTCCAAATTTAATTTAATTTATATAATTATTTTCATGCAAAAATAAGATTTTTCAAAGAAAATTTGATAACTTGACCAAGATGAAGTCTAATCACTTGAATTTTTTACTGGAGGTAGATGTAGACTAGAGAACCATTTGGACTAAACTTCATGATTTTTTGAATTTTATTTGAATTATTATAATTATTTTAACTTTTGGGGTACTTATTAAATATAAAATATTTTAAATGTGGAAAATTAATTTTTAGATTTTTGAAAAATCTCCCTGAGGATAGAGAACCCCGAGAAGCAAAGTTTATGTTTTTTTTGATTTTTTGTTGATTTATTGGAATTATTTTAGTGGAAATCCTTTTTTTAGCATTTAAAAATTATTTTAAGCTTCAAAATAAATTATATTTATTTAGAAAATAAGAAAAAATATTCCAATTGCTTATAAATACATAGAAAAAAATTTAGAACATTTCCATGAATTTTATTATTTTTGTGATTTTTATGAACTTTTTAATTATTTAAATATTTAAAATAGGCTTAAAAATGAAGTTTTTATTTTAAATACTATTTTATTTTTATAAAATTACCCTGGTCATAGAGAACTAAAAAAATAAGTTTTCATAATTTTTTGAGTTATATTTTGATCATTAAAAATCATTTGTGTCAAAAATGATACTTAACTTGAAAAATCAATTTAGGTCATCAAATAGACTCAAGATGCTTTGAAATTTTTATGGGGAGTTTTTTGGATCTTAAAAAATAGTGGAGATAAAAAATCAAGTCATTTTGATTTTTGTGTTTTCCAAATTTAATTACCTTGGTGTTTTAAGGTTTAGGTAAATTAGGTTTATTTTGAATGACTTGACTCATGAGAAATTTGTCTAAAGGTTCTCTAATCATCATAAACCTTACAAAATTTTCTTGGATTTTTTTAAGTAACATGCTAATTATTATGATTAATTTAAGCAAATAATGTACATAAACTTGAAATTTATGGATCTCTGTCTAGAGGTCTTCTCTGACTTTGGAAAAATCAGGGAATGTTTCCCTTGACAGAGGCTACAACATGCCAAAAATTTAAGCTATGGTGAAATGCCTATATGCATGGAGAATCAAAAGACTCCTAACCCTAATTGTTTTTTTAGAAATTAAATATGCATCAAATAGACACAAAATTTAATCTGCATTATTCTCCTCTGTTCACTGAGTAAGAGGATATTTTTATTTTATTTTTGTGATTTTTTTACAACAAGATATGGATTTTTGAAGTTAAGGGCCATTTTCTAAAATTTTTAATTCCCTATTTATCTATTTAAACGCGCTGCGCCACCTCATCTTAGGTAAATCCGAAGCTCCATGCGGCACGCTCATGTTCGACACCGCCATCCACTTCAACGCTGACTCGGCCCGCGTTTTATGTCTCGAAGCGTTGTCCGACTTCATCTTGACCGTCCATCTGATACACGTTTGATCAAACGACGCTCCGTCATTGTCCCCGATAGCCTAGCCCAAGAACCGTCCATCTTTCAAGCTTGATATCTCCATCATTTCTCAACCAAATTAAGTGAATTTTTTTAAAAAAAAATGCTCGTCTAGACAAGAGGAACATATCCATACGGTTAAGATGCCATGAAATCAACTCAAAGTAAATGGAGAATCTAAATAGGCTCAGGATGAGGAGGAGTTCAATACCTTTGCTCTGAGAAGGGAAGCTTCAATCAGAGATGCTTGACACGTTCGTTGGAGATCAAGGAGGCTAGGGATTGAGCTTCTTGTTGTGGTGTAAGGTCTAGGTATGAATTCAACCAAGCTTGATTTCAGGTGTTGATCAAAGTCGATGCTAGGGGCTCAGTGGAAGCGGGATTTGATGGGGCTTTGTCTTCTTTCAGTGTTGTGAAGGTGTGGGTACAAGTAATTGAAGTTTGGTGGACTGTGGGAGTGTAATGAACTCTGTCCTGGTTTTAGGCAGAAATTTAAACTCAAAATTGGGCTTCCACAGTGGGAAACAGTGGGGGGGTGGTTGGATTGCGCTGAGGAGGTCTCAAAGAAGCTTTGTGAGTGATTTATGAAGCTCTCTCTGAGAAAATTTCAGTACCCCTCCCATGGTCGTGGGGGGGAAGCTTTTATAAAAATGGCTAAGTGGTGGTTGTCATGGCCAATTGGGGGGTGCAATGTGGTGCTTAGGTGGAGGGCAGAGAAGCTGTAACATCTCATTTGGGTGAGGTGGCCTCTTGGTTTGATTTGGGTAAAGTTCGGGGGGAGGTGGCCCTCGATTTTAGCTTTTCCGGCGACTAGGTCGGCCGACCATGGCAGGGGGAGGTGGCTAGAAGCTCAGAGAACCCAGGGGAATATGTCACAGCAATTTAATGGGTTGGGGCTTAATTTTGGCAAAAATATCTTAAGTTTAAAAAATATGGAAATCAAATCCCTTAATTTTGGGGACCCTTGGTCCATGGCTCTTCTAGCTTGGGTTAGATGGTCTTGGCTCAGTCCTAGGGGCCCTAGGGTTGGTTGTGGTGGAGTTAATTTGGGTCATGCTAAGTTTAATTTGGCTAATTTTGGTCATGGGTCCATTTAGGTCCATATGGCAAAGGGTTGGGTTTGGGTTAGACTAACCATGATTTTAATCCTAATTAAATGTTTCATTTGATGTAGGTTATTATAAGGAACAATTTTGGTGAAGGATGAAAAGGGTTCAATTGGAGGGTCAATTTGAAGGATTTTGGAGATTTGGTCAATTTGGGCATGTTGGGCTAGCCTTAGGTCTAGATTGGGCTAACCTTGGGCTAAGTCCAAATTGATTGTTGAGAATGGTCAATAGAAATGCCATGAAGAGTTTTCAACATGAATTGAGTGTCAATTTTGGGATTAGGGCAATCAATTTGGTAAAATTTGGGGACATAGCCAACTTGGGGCAATTTGGGGATTTTGGACTTAAGTTGAAATTAAATGAAATTGAGACTTCACTACTGGTCAATTTATACACTTGCATTTAGATTCTATTATTTCATTTGACACTTCTTTCATTGCAAATAAGGGTGCATCAGAATGAGGATTGTCTGCCTTTTTAAGGAAGACCGTTAAAGACGTGATTGACCTAAATTTGATCCTTTGTGCATACATACATGCATTAGCTACATATCTACAAACATCAAAATAAATAAATTTAAGTCCAATTAATAAAATTTAAAAATCATAAATTTTGCATTATCTAGATGCATTTTTGCACAAGCCGCTCGATCCTTAGGGTTGAGTCATATGACTCAACCCATCCTCCTAATTTAAGCATAACCTTACCTATCTACTCATGCATGTGACTGGACTCATGAGTTTAAAGGTAGGTTTGTTAGTTGGATATCTTTTTCAAGTAGGATCATAAGCCTAAAAAAATCAGGTTAATTTTAGCCATCCATGGGAGTGAAGTCCATAAGTCTCACTTTGACTACTTATATTAAGTTTAAGCTCTGTACTCTTGTCACTACTGGTCAATTTACGTTGTAGGCTCTTTGTTATAGGATATGTACTCATATGTATTTTCATGTTCTTGTATCATTCAAATATAAGCACTAAATTTCTAACTAAACGAAAACTCAAAAAATTATCAATATTAATTTCTAAAACTTAAAGCCCAATCATAGAATAGTCTAGAGCACAATTAAGCTTCTCAGTATCTTATGCTTCGTATTTTACTTTCGCTGGCTTTGGATAAGAACTGATCGAAATTTGAGCCAATCTCAAATTGAAATTTTAAATTACTAATCTTGAAACTAAACGTAATATGTTGAAGTACAAGAGCCACTAACTCAACTAAGTGTTTTCCTACGAGATGACCTCTTAAAGATTATAATTAACTATAAATGTTTGCTTCTCTAAAGAACATGTACCAAAAAATAAAATAAACTATATCCTACCAACAAAGAGAGGGTAAAAAACTTCTCATAAAAAAAACAAAAAAAATTATATTTAGATCCATTGTTGGATAATATTTTTACCTTTCAAAATCAAATACTATTAGTGATGTTGTACTTGATCACAAAATAAGAAATTTAAAACTCTTACCCCTCCAATGAAATGTAACACCTCTCAATGTGAAACAACAACAACAACAATAATAATCTAACTCATTTATGAACCTCTATAATCTAAACTAAAAAAAAAGAAAACAATTCAAAGACAACTTATTGAGTTTTCAAAACAATAAAACTGAGGCTAATTATAAAGCTCAAGATAAAAGAGATCAAAATGAAACAAACAAAAAAAAATCAATCCTTTTATTAATTGATCAAGATAACAAAAAATAAAAATTAAAATAATCATAACTTTCATTACTAAATATGATAAAATGATAACCCTGATAATGGCAATTGAAGTAAAAACAGCCTTTTTAAGAAACCCAACCTATATTCATTTAATATTAACAATGATAGTACTCAAATCACATCAAACATGTAACTTTTAACTATTTATGCATAGATTTGTTGCACCAAGGTTTCAGAAACCAGATACCAAACTTTAGGTATGAGATAAGTAAATCCACAGAAATTGTGTGGTACATATGTCAATTTTCCAAAATAAAATATCAGAATTTTCTCAGATATAAGTTCTTAAAACAAGAACCAACTAGTTCAAAGGAATTGCTGCTCAAACTTTAAATAAAGGTAGAAGTCAGTTCATAGCAAGACGATTATTGTATTCATGATTCATATATCATATACTAAAGTTGTCTGCACTAATCTCTACACATAGATAACAAGCCCTACAAGACTAACTGAGATCTATTCCTATACTTAAATAGAACTTCTGCATTGTTTTTTACGCTTACCTCCACGTCAACTGGATTATTTATCTACAACAACATTGAGACTGCCTCCAATATGATTTGAAGGTCACCCATTCAAATTATGAAAATAATCTCTATAAGTTAGCGATAAAGCTATGTACATCATCCCTTTACAAAATGCTACATTAACCATATAAGTCTTGCACGAGCGCACTTTCACTTGAATGAAACATTCATCTCATTACATCGAAAACGACACATGAGACTTCCATTCTTGTATTGCTACACGCAACGCATGGTTGGGGATTATATCTGTGTGTGTAAGCTCGAGTCTTGTTATGGGTGAGACTTTATGTCTATCAAGCCATGCTTTGATTGCTCTGAGCTCATATGTATATCCATCAGGGGCAATATAAGGGTCATCCATTACCTCCTGCATGAGCAAACAATAAAATGAAGAATAGTCCTGAACACATCTGCACATAACATATCTAAAAATGAGATTTTTACCTGTAGAATTGGACAGAGATAATGGCTTGGAGCACAGACATTGTATTGTTTCAACTTCAAACATACATTTGCCATGTTCAACAACTCTTGAAGTTGTGGCAATACTTCAGACTCTAGATCTGGCCTATCTCTGCATCTTAGCCTTGAACATTTCAATGCAATTTTTGCTAATTCTAAAGCCTCTATAAGAGGCCAATCAGACACTGATTTGTCAAGTATATCAGAAAAAGTACCATCTTCAATGGAATTCTGGACAAGTATTATAAGGCCCCTTACATGCTTGCCAGTAAGCAATTGAAGAGCAATGAGTCCTAATGCGAATAGATCGGATTTGGGTCGAACCGTGCCAGTCCTTTGGTATTCGGGGTCCATGTAATACCATGTACCGGCGATAACAGTTTCCTTATATTCCGTTATACTATCTGGAACAAGATCAGAGATGAGTTTCGCAAGCCCAACATCTCCGATCTTGCTCACATAGTTCTTATCTAACAAAATGTTGCCCGGTTTCAAGTCACGATGCACAATAGGATCGGGTTTATTTCCGTGTAAAAAGGCGAGTCCGCACGCCACTTCGAATATGATTCGGAAGCGGATAAACCATGGGAGCGGAGGGGAATCCTTCCTGTTAAATAACTGATCCTCTAAGCTTCCACTCTCCATGTATTCATAAACAAGACAACCACTTTCAGGGCAGACTCCCAGTAATGAAACCATGTGGGGGTGATGTAATTTACTGAGTACTTCAACCTGCCAATTTTTAATCATTTTGTCTCTAAGTCCACTTTGATGACAACAAGTTAAAGAAATAAAAGCGAAAAATTGGCTAAACTAATAAGAGAATAGAGCAAAACCTCTCTAAGGAACTCTTCCTTCCTATCCGATGCATCGTGCCAAACTACTTTGACAGCCACAGGTATGTGATCAATGTTGCACTTGTAAACGCATCCATAAGCACCCTCTCCTATCTTCCTAGCATCGGAGAAGTTATCTGTTGCAGCTTCTATTTCTTGCCTGGAGTATCTCCTAAATCTTTTATTGCTGGAGAAAAGGTCATCTAGTGTACTTGATTTCACAAAAGAAAATGTCTTTGCTAATTTTTCTGCTTTAGGAATTTTAAGGTTCTCTAGAGCAAAAAGTTGTCTTGTTTCTTCAACTTCTTTGATAGTTTCTAAGTGGTTAGCCCGCACTTCTTCTGTGCCGTTCACGCTCTTCTGTTCTGTAGAGCTTTCGGCATTCTGTAGTTGAATCTGCAATATATTCTGAAATTTGTCAACGCTTACGAGGAAGGTATGATTTATATGTATATAGTAAACAACAAAACAATATATTAATAACAACTCATAAAAATAGACAATCCTTACCATTAGATAAGCATCTCAGCTCATCTCAACCACACATCTAAAACTAGCTGATTTTCTATAACAGAAAAGATATGATCCTGTCAAGATTTTTTGGCATTCCACTTCTATTTAAAGCACTGTATTCATAGCTATAAGTTGAAGAAAATATGTATCTGATTAGCTGCTGAATTCCTGTTGAGTAAAATTTCAATATATACTGCAGTGTGTTCACCTGCTGCAAATTACTCTTTATTCTTGTGTAGTAACAGAGCTCTTTGCCATCTTTTCATAAAACCAGTCTACAAGCTATATACAGCATCTCTCCAAATTCATGAACCCATCCATGTTTCACTGAAATTCCTTTTATCTAACCTTAAAAATGTAGTCAATACATCCATTACCAGAAATAAATTACCACATCTTGATCTAAAACCATCAAAATCATCAGAGCAAACAATTTTGAAGGATTCCTTTATGTCACCTCTACTCATACATTGAAACTGTTGTCTGATTCAACGGGCCAAATATCACCCATTCCAGACTACAATGCATGGATCCTTATCGACCAAAACCTAGCAGCGGCTCTGCTATGTATCATGACAATAAACATTCTTCCCTACGTCATTAATCTAGAGTCACGCATTGAAACTTAGAAATTCATTGCACGCTGCCTAGAGTATCACAATTGTTCACGAGTAATTCAACTCAAATTTGAGCTACATAATGTCAACATCAGCATTCAAATAATGACTCAATACCTAACTCAAATCAGAACACTTGTCAACAATACCATAGTATCCGGTGCCAAGAATGATGCCGAATATATAATCCTATATATTCTCAATGGCCTACCTCTCTTATATCAAGCTTTCAAAACAAAAATACACACCAAAATAACACCAATCAGTCTTGATTATCATTAAACTATTTAAAATGTCCACAAGCCGACGTAGTTGAATCAATAAATCTTATTAAAGGCCACGTGAAAAATTTGACAAATATTGGAAGCGACTACGCACATAAATCAAGTTGAAAGTGCATCGACCATCATCAAAACCACTCAAATAATGTTGATTCAACTATAATCTGCTTCATGTCCCTATTTGTACACAAGTTCACTACCAACATCCCATCCTTCATCCTATACATGGGTATGTTAGAAGAAAGCCCTATTGTTGTAAAACATCACTCATGCGCGTCTTCTAGATGGGTGGGTGGGCCAATTTTCAAATAATTTCTCCCCACCAGGGGAGGTGACACCGAAATGCTGCTAAAATTTGAACCAAAATAGTACCTAAAACACAAGACTGAACTAGAAACTTGAACATGACTTCATAAGAAATTAGAAGATCAAAGAGCTAACATCAATACTTAAAATACCTTACAATCACAATAAAAGATATTAAATGAAAAAAAAAAATAGAAGTCTTATAATGATAATGAGCTTAATAAAAAATTGTGTTGAATACAACTTTGCCCCTACTCGTGAGCAGAACCTTCTCGCTCTTGGCCAATCAATTTGTACCAGCAAAAATCTTAGCTCAAGGAATTATGGGTGAAAATGAACAACCATGTTGCACCTATTTATATGAAGAGAAATGGAAACATGTGGGATCCGCCAAAATTAATAACCTATATAAAAACACAAAAATATTGATATTGTTCAATACATAAAATATTCCTACTCGTTCACAAATTCCCCACCAGATCTAGAACATAAACATGCAAGCGAACATAAAGTGTGAATGAGGGTGTTTAAATTTGTCTTACAAATCTTTCTTTATTAAAATATTTGTGCACAATTTAAAAAAAAAACATTTAAGAAAATTAAGGACTTGCAATTTTTTTAGGACATTTCAACTCTAATGCATCAACCCAAAGAATATGCAAGCGTTAACATTGTAATATTTAAAGTGAAAAGTGGCTTACAAATTCACTCAAGATTGTGCTAGTGCATTATACAAGAACATTACGATACATGCACAATCTAACATTTAAAATTCGCATGTGTTCCGACCATCATACTGAATGCTCAATCGTACGATCCAAAGAAAGATGTGCATGCTTAAATTTAATGAATATTAACATATCTTACTTTGAAAAGCATGCAAATATTCTAAAAACATTCCAATAAATTAAATTTTCACAATATCACTTCTTTCAAAAATTAAATTCAAAATAATAAATCATACATGCTCTCAAGTGGGCAACATTACCTATAAGGCAGATCGTAAGTTCTACCAGTCCCATCCGATCCTCATTCGGATAGGATTTGGAGTCGACAAAATTGAATTACAATTTAACCGACCCCAATCCATCTTTGTATAAAGATTGATATTAACGAAACCGACTAATAGTTGATTATTAGTCAAATATAAAAAATGAGAGTTATTTTTTATTTATATTTATATGAAATTATCACTTTTAATTAAAAGATATTTTAAATCGATATGCTCAATGCCACTATAGTTTCTAAAAAAATGCAATCATGCGATCAATTCATCGACCTAATCCTCTATGGATGACATAAAGTCGACAAGGAACGTAACATAAAAAATGAATTTAGCACTTTGAATCTGATTTTCTATAAGTGGGACAGAGCGACAAGGTTCAAAACAATCAATACATGATGATGACCGAGTTGATTGTGAATCTCAATTAGATAGATTTATCTTCAAAATCAAGTTTCAATAAATATTTGAATAAATTTAATTAATCTAAATTTTGAATCTCATCCTCTGCAAGCAGGATAGAGTTGATAAGATTCAGCACAGTAAATCCCAATAATGACCGAGTTGATACATTATTTCAACCGAGTGATCTATTTTCAAAATCAAGTTTCAACAAATATTTGAATAAATTCAATTAATATAATTTCTAAATCTGACCTTCCAAAAGTAGAATAAAATCAATCAAGGCAATCATTTTTTGTTGATGGTTGTGCCTAGATTCAAAACAATCAATTTTTGTTGATGGCTATATTGAATGTGAATCTCAACAAAAGAATTTTACTTTCAAAATTAAGTTTAAAAGTCTATTTATAAATTCAAATGATACATATTGTGAACTCGATCCTCTGTGAGAAATATATAGTTGGCAAAGTTTAGATTAAATCATGAGTATTTTTTGAACCTAGTCCTCTATAAGAAAGATATAGAGTTGATAAGGATCAAATCAAACAATCAAACTAAATCACCGATCATTAATATCTGAAAGCATAAAATATTTAAATAAAATAAAAATCACTAAAAATTAAAAGCAAAATCTATTCATCCTCCACACCAATTTGTCAAGGGTAATAAATTTATAATTAACTTAAGCTTATATAGAGCCAATGTCACGTAAAATATATTACTATATTCACTCTCAAATTAACATACACCAGTAATGATGTGACCAATATCTTCTATCCGTGAGTTGGCCAGTTGACTTCACAAAAGAAGTGATTAAGATCCGAGTCTTCAGACGTGTTTTTTGTCGCCAAATTACCATTAAATTACTATCATGGTTGTAGCCCGTAAGTTTCTCAATGGATCTTTGCTCTTTGAGATGCGATTCATAGAATATATTTGATAGGTAAAAAACTCTTTGTTGTCTTAATCTATAAGGTTATCTTGGATAAAACAATTCACCATAACTAACAAAAATCCTTAAATCAAGTTGAGTCGGCCATCTCCTCTAATTAAGTAGACTAGGGTCCAAAACAACTCAAGATGATAGAACTATAGAATCATGATATGCTTTAAAATCTTACAATGATAAATTCCTACAATATAAAATTCAGTCAATTTTATACAACATAAAATCCTAAATTATTGATATTATATGCCGACTAATCAGTGGATTAATGACAAACCTAAATTGAAATGCTCTCCTAATATCGGGATGAGTAATTAACCACAATGACACATACCTATGGGAAACCTCTAACCCAGATAAAAAAAAAACTCGCTAAATTAGGGGAAATCTCTGGGTAGTGTCATATCTTCAATGCAATCTGTCATATGCTTTAAAATCTTACAATGATAAATTCCTGCAATATAAAATTCAGTCAATTTTATACAATATAAAATCCTAAATTATTGATATTATATGTCGAGTAATCAATGGATTAATGAAAAACTTAAATTGAAATGCTCTCCTAATATCGAAATGAGTAATTAACCACAATGACAGGCGCCAATGGGAAACCTCTAACCCAGATAAAATAAACTCGCGAAATGAGGGGAAGTCTCTGGGTAGTGTCATATCTTCAATGCAATTTGTTTTCTAAAAATTTGACTCGGAGCCTTAAATAAACTCTCTCTTCATTCCATTTGAGAGGGGCAGGGGCATCAAGTTTTCAGAGCTTGTAATGATCTATATACACTTCCATGCAGTGAATAAATAGATATCTCCATTGCATTGCCTAGACAGTTGCTCGATCCAGACAACTATAATCCTACATACATCCTACGTTAACGGATGCAATCGTCTTTCCAGAGGTCGTGGTCGCACCAATACAAAACCAAATAGTAACAATTCCACAACTCAACCAAAATCCAGCAAACACTTCTTCTCAACCATCTGTCAAATATGAAATAAAAGGGGGCAAAGCCTACAACTATTGGCATTTTCTTGATCCTAATTACACGGCTATTGCCCGATCCAATAACAAAGCTTTCTTTACCACCTCCAACTCCAGTACCAAATATTGGTATCTCAACTCAAGAGCATCTACTCATCTCACCCATAGTTTGAATAACCGACACCACAAAACTTTATTTTGGCAAAAGCAAATTTGTCATCGGAAATGGTACTTCAATTCCTATGCAACATAATGGGCAAGTCTTACTTTCAACTCCAAATTGTTAGTTGCAATTATCTCCTCTACTACATGCACCTAACTTATCCCACAATCTTGTATATATCTCTCAACTTGCAGCTAAGAATAATTGTTCTATCCATATTGACTGCAATGGCCACAAAATCAAGGATCTGAAGAAAATCAGAAAAATTCTCCAAGATCCCTGCCATAATGAACTCCACCCAATCTCCATACCCCACACTGCTCTTATCTCCACTTCAATAGCTGCTAATCTATGGCATCGCTGACTTGGTCATCCCAACTCCAAAACTACAGCCATTATTTCAAACCACACAAAAATTAATGTATTCATAGTTGTTTCTCTTTCTGCACCTCATGTAAGGTTGCTAAGAGCCATCATCTTCTTCTTCTTCATGCAATCGTTCATACAAACAATTAGAATAAAAAAACTCAGATGTTTAGGGGCTGCACCAAAACTCACTTTGCAAGGTTTTATCTATTATGTTATCTTCATGGATGATTTTTTACTTTTCTTATGAGAATAACCAATGTTAACTAAAGTTGAAACCACCGCCCATTTCATTAATTTCAAACATAAGATTAAAAACAAAATAAATCATATCAAAATCCTAGGAATAAATTGTGGAGATGAATATAACAGTAATCAATTAAGTCAATTTTTGCTCCAAAACATCATCCATCAAACTGCATATCTTCACATCCCTTAGCAAAACGGACTTGTCGAAAGCAAGCAGCATCACATCCTTTAACACCACAATAGCACTCCTTACCAAAGCAAACCAACCTCACATATGGGTTGATACAATACTCACAATAGAAACCCTTAGCAAAACGGACTTGTCGAACGCAAGTAGCATCACATCCTTTAACACCACAATAGCACTCCTTATCAAAGCAAACCTACCTCACATATGGGCTGATACAATACTCACAATATTTTATCTAATTAAACGCCTACCATCCACAAAAACCCCTTCCAAATCACCATATCAGCTTCTACATAACAAACCACCAAAAAACTCTCCTCTATATGGGTATGCTTAGAAGATACCCACCCAACAACAAAGGATGCAATGTTTTTATCTTCAAACACACGAAGTAATCCTCTCTAGACTTGTGTTTTCAGCCTTCAAAAAGTAAAGTAATCCTCTCTAGAATTGTGGTCTTTAATGAACATAAATTCCCATTCAAACATCAATTAGAGATCCTTACACCGCCTTCCATAGAAACCATGCCTACTACCCTCATTCTTACACCAACTACTCTCCAAAATCACACCCTTATAATCCTCCATCCAGTACAACTAGCCTATCACCATCTCCATCCATTTCCCACACTTCCTATGCATCTTGCAAAACTTAGCCACCACCTCAATCCAGCTCCAGCCAACCTTACATCTACCTCTCCACCATCAGCTACCATCCCACCCATTCATGCTCGCCAGATCCAAAATTGGTTTGCTTCCTCCCAAACGCATTAGTAAGAATAGTCATATCATATGAAACGCCACACAGATGATTCCATCGCCCGCTTTAAGGCTCTCCTTGTTGCGCAAAAACATTAGTAAAAATATGGCATTGATTATGAACAAACAGTCAACCCAATAGGCAAAATACACACAATCTGCTTTTTTTCTAACTATAGCTCTTCCCCATTAATGATCAAACCCCCAATTAACTGCATCCAAAGTTTTCCTCTATGGTACCCTCCAAGAAATTATCCGCACGAAGCAGCATCTAGAACAAAGACTCACAGTTCCCCAACCATGTTTGCATGCGTAAAAAAGCCATCTATGGCCTCAAACAAGCTACCAAGCAATGCTATAATAAATTCTCCAACCATTTATTGCAACTTGGGCTTCAATTCAGTCAAGCAGACACCTCCATATTAATGTACCATTGCAACAACATTCACATACACCTCTTCATCTAGGTTGATGGAATTTTGCTCACATGTAAAAATCAGTTAAGCATCTCATTTTCTTAGAATGCATATTCACCACACTATTGCAGATACACTTTTTACTCAAGAACAATATGCCCTCAATCTTCTCCACAAGGTAGGAATGGATAACTGCAAACCAATTTTCAATCCTCTCCATTCCACATTCAATAACTTGAGATTCAGATTTGGCAGCTGATTCAGTTGACAGGCGGCCCATCACTGGCACACTTACATCCTAGCAAGTCAAAAAGGAACCAACTATCGCTCATTCCTCTACTAAAATAAAATACAGAGTCTCTACTGCTACCTAAATCATTTGGCTTCGTCGTTTACTTCAGGATTTTTGTCTTCCTATCACACAGTCAACCAAGCATACTGTGACAATACCTCAGCCATGACCATTGCTGACAATCAGTTTTTCATGCCAGAACCAAAAATTGACCACACTTTTATCAGAGAGAAAATTCAATCCAAATATAACTAAGTTCACTACATCACCACCAAAGATCAAGTGCCAGACATTTTTACAAATATTCTAGCAACTACTCAGTTTACTTCCATAAGGGACAAATTGACACTTCCCTTACGAACTATTTATCTAGGGGTGGTAATAACAGCTCAGGCAATATACCTATGGCAAAATCAGCCAGTCACTCCTTACCGTTGGATAGCAACCATCTTAGCAAATCTCGACCACATATCAAAAACTAGATGATTTGCTATATCAGAAAAATATGCTCCTGATGAGATTCCTGCAAATCTATCTCTATTTAAAGCACTGTATTCATAGTGTATAAGTTGAAGAAAATATATATCTAATTAACTTCTGAATTCCTGTTTATTGGAATTCCAATACATACTGCACAGTCTGTTCACCTGCTGCAAATTACTATTTCTTCTTCATTTATATACCACTATTAATATGTTGATTCAAACGAGAGCTGGGTTGATTTAATCTACACCACATTAAGAGATGGAACCAAGCAAAAGATGCAGCAAAAAGCTCACCCATTTGACTCAATTTAAGCTCAATACAACAAAAAATAAAACTACTCTTCATGCTAAACTCTCAAACATATATACAAAAACAATCCTCTTAAGCAAATGCTAAGATTGAATCTCAAGTAAAAAATCCCAAACTCGTACCTTCTTCTTTGCATGGATTAGATCTTCACAGGTCTGTTTATACAATGCAAAAGCCTTCTTCAATTCAAGCTTCCTCCTAATAATTTCAGTTGGAGCCTCATGCTGCAAAGATGAGCATTCCAGCATATTTTTAATCCACTTTTATAAAGGATATGTTACATTTGCAAAAGGATAACATAATAACAAAAGAATAATTAAGCCATTTATCATAATAAAGAATTATTAAGAAAATATTGGAAGGGACTATATAGAAATTTACTTGCACATTATCTGCAGTGGGAATATTCACAAATAGGATGTCTTTTGTAGAAGTATCTGATCCCTCACATCCCTCAGACTTGTTAACCTGTGTATTCCTTCCATCCAAACTGCTTTCTTCTTGGACTCCCACAGAAGATAATGATACAGACCTTTCAAATTTTCCACTAATATCAGAATTAGTATCCATATCTGATGGTGCTATCAAAAAATCATTGATTTCTGAACTCGTCGAAGAAGACTGTTTTTTCGATATATGGTGCCCTTCTGCTCGACTAAATACCTTTCGACTAATCATTATAGGCTCGATACTAAAAGTTGTTCCTGAATGAATTATTTTGAAATTAAGAAATATTACCCAGGTAAGAAACTTAACTTGATTCATTGTTATAAATAGTGTGCTTCTAAATCAATATCAACAATTACCATCAGTAAATAACTGATCAGCAAATTTCAAAGTAAGTTTGCATCGTGAAACAACGAAAATGTTGAATGAGGTAGGAGCTGATTTTAGAACTCGAGCTGGAACATCTGGACCCTTCAACATCCTGAAATGATTGCATTTGAAAAAGGGATACCTCAGTACCATTAAATCAAGCATATGATAAGAAACTAATTCATCAGATGGGAACAAAATTTTAAAATAAGAAAATTTTCTTCATATGATTCATTTTACCAATTTTTAAAATAATTTTCAAATAGAGCAACAAATCTAGCACAGCATAAAAAGACATAGAATGGGTATCCTCTCATATGTCCAGCCACTAAATGGGTGAGCTTTTCCCGCTGGCTATTGTAGCAAAAACTTAAGGACTAAAATTTTTAGGACAATAAAAATAATGATGGTGAGATTATAGCAAAAAAACATGAGCTGATAATTTGTCTATACCAAGTAAAAAAATTGATCTAGCAAATGTTTTTCATCTGTAAGCAACTTAGCATAATAGATACAACAAAAACTTGGCATTATCTATTAAATTTTTTAATTGATAGACTCTTTGGATCCTTAAATGTTTTCATCACCCAAATCCTAGCAAACGTTGGCATCATAACAAACAAAAGAGATGATAATAACCAAAAGAAGAGTAGCAGATATATTTTCAGCTTAAATGAGGTTTATAACAACATCAAAACCATTATGCAAAATCCCATAAAATGGTTGTTTATCATCATGCTCATTACAAAACAAAGCTCAATGTTAATCATAAAACAAACAAAAGATACAGGCATCTGTTAGAGAATATCCATTGCTAAGAAGCCCAATGCATGATAAAACACAGTGAATTCTCCATATGCAGCCTTTTATCTTCCACTTGAATGTTTATATATCAGATCAAAAAGCAGAATACCAATTTATGTGGCTCCACATGCTAGGCCAGATGCTTTATAAAGTATCATAATTATCAGGGTAATATAAAATTATACACTACAAAAATAAAAAAACATATTCTCATGTATTTATGATTTTATATATGTGAAAGTGCAGCCGGCTCCGAATAGTTGAGATAAAGCATCAATCCCCACAATAATCACAACATTCAGTATTTATTTGGAATGACTGAATTCACTCTCAAAAGAATACATAACCCATGGATCTAAAAAACCAAAATTTTCAACTTAAAATGGTTAAGATTTGTATAGAACTCATACCTTCTGATCCATCCGATCGAGGATGAACCCAAGACTAAGTTTTTAATTCCTGAATCACGCATATACTTCAAGATAACATCCGCTGTGCTCCTCCCATCCAACACCAAACTCTCAACCTTTATCCCAACATTAATCAAAACATCAAGCACAGTTCAAACACAGATAAAAAAATGGAAATATACAAAGAAAAATAACCAAAGCTCACATTTTTCGAATTACAAAGCTTCCGAAAAGGCATGAAAACCTCCCCAGCCTTCGCCTTCACATCCTCAACATACAAATCCACCACTCCCTTCTCTAGTTCCTTAACCGGTATACTCCGCCCCGCTGCCATATGCCAAGCAGTAGAATTAGTTCCCCGTATCGATAAGACACACAAAGAAAAAGTGAGAAGAAAGGAGAACTTACAGGGAGAAGGAATGAAGGAAACCGAGGGGATAACGTGGAGAAGAAGGACGCGGTAGGCATGGGGGGTTAGCTTTCTAGCCGCCCATCGTACGGCACGGCGGCTCCGGCCGCCGGAGCAGACGGCAATGGCAACGGTAGCCTCTGGAAGCATGCTGGAGATGACCATCGCATCGACGTGGCGGCGGGGGAGTTTTGCAGGAGACGAAGACCGGTTGTCCTCACCCTCCAAATCAACGCAAGGGGGAGGGTAGGCGCCTGTGCCTGTCAATAAATTGTGTTTTCATTGGGTGATTTTGTGGATTTAATGTCTTTTTTTTTTTTTTTTCAAAACCACTAAGATTGGAGCTAACGCAAGAATTCAGTTGTGCTTGTTATTTGGTCGAAAAATGCTTCCTTTTTGGTGCGTCTGTGCGGTTTTCGTTTGGAATGACTTCGCACTTTTGAGAAAGATTAAAAGTTTGGGAACTATTAACAACATTCTTAGTAGGCGGATTGGTGGTTAAGATTGAATGTTATTTAAGTTAAACCAACAACTATGATAGCTCATTAATATAAAGATATTTAAAAAAAAACTCAAATAACATTATTATTAGTTTTGAGATTATATAATTGTATAATTAGCTCTAATGATATTCAGAAGTTCATAATTAATAAGATGGACTTTCATGCAATCTTGTGTGATTTAGCTAATTGATACGGCATCCACAAATTTCTAGCATCCGCACGAATCTCGATGTAATCTTTTGAATAAGAAATATTCAAACTTCAATTAAAAGTCATCTAGAGCTCTGATTTCAACAAATTTATAGTCAAACTGACTGACTCGATGAGAGTCCTAATGATATCAAAGTTAGTCTAATCCGAGTCAAATCAATCATAGATTAAGTCATTAAACAACTCTTGGAAGATTTTTGAACATTTTTGTAAAGTCAAACGGTTGTCTAATATGACAAGTTTATACTCAAATCGAGCGTCTCGATAAGACAAATCCAACGACCTTAAGATCACTCAATTCCAACATCATTTAGGCACTCAAATGTCCATTACACAACGTATGATTGAGGAAAACTCTCTAAACCGTCCAATCAAAATGGTTCATATTCATAAATTAATGACACTCATAACACTATAAATAGAGCTCCACCCCTCACATGAGAGGGGAGACTTGAAGCTTCAGAGAGAACTGGAAGTTCTGAGAAGAAGCTGAAATCCAGCACCATCCAGACCCTCATCGAACACTGCCAATCATCATCGACCACCGACGACCGTCGTTGACACTCGTCGATCGTCGTCAGCCACTGTCGACCGTCACCATCAATCACCACCAATCATTATCGATCACCACCAACCATCTGAAGTTCAGTACAATCCAGACCGTCGTCGAACACAGCCGATCGTCATCGACCACCGGCGACCGTTGTTGACACCCTTCGATCGCTGTCAGCCACTGTCGACCGTCACCGTCAATCACCACCAATCATCGTTGATCGCCACCAACCATACGTTGTCCATCATCGTCGTCGGACATGAGCGCATCACTACGATCCATGTGTCAACGACGATCTATGTGGTTCATAGCTCGTGCAGCTCTGGACTCCGACCCCCGAGGCCTATGAACGTCATTCATACTCGTCCCTACGGACTACAGGGTTCATAGCTCGTGCAGCTCTCGACTTTGACCCTCACGGCTTACTAATTTCATTCATATTCTCCCCTACGACCTTCCTAGTTCATAGCTCGTGCAACCCCCGACTCCAACCCCCACAGACTACGAACGTCATTCATACTCGCCCCTACAACCTACGTGGTTCACAGCTCGTGTTGGTCCAGACTCCAGCTCCCGACTTTGGCACCGGCTTCTTACGGACGTCATTCATACTTGCCACTACGACCTATGTGGTCCACAACTCTCGTAACTGCTTACTACGACTTATTTGATCAATCAACGCTTCTGGAGCAACCATCTACAATACTCACGACGAACTACTCTCTCTACAACAATCAACAATGACCCCTGCAACCTACTGTCACCAAGAATTGCTTCATAGTGAATTATTTCAACTGGGCTAGACCCCGTGGTTTTTCCCCCTTTCAAGGGTTTTCCATGTAAAAAGTCGATGTGTCTCCTCCTGCTTACTTCTCTTCTCTTATCTGTGTGTGTTGAATTCTCGTGTCATGCTAAAACGATAATCCATTACTCAACTGCTGTGAATTTTCTAGCACGCATCACTAGTTATATTCTTTTTATAT
The DNA here is from genome assembly GCA_003013225.1 of Phalaenopsis aphrodite. Lineage (NCBI taxonomy): Eukaryota > Viridiplantae > Streptophyta > Magnoliopsida > Asparagales > Orchidaceae > Phalaenopsis > Phalaenopsis aphrodite. The sequence goes on from NEWO01000062.1 coordinate 711,136, forward strand.
AAATTAGTGAAGCGGCGAATTTGAATCTAATACCATTGCTCTCTCAAATTATTTATATGAAGGAATACAGTACGTGTCTCTTGACACATAGCTTCCACTACTTATTGTTCTATTTTCAACTGGTGAAACCTTGCCATATGGACTATCTCTTCTTATGTTGTTTGGATTAGCTTCAATTTTAAAAAAATTGTACCCCTTTTTATCTTGTTGATTGTTTTTGTTTTTGTTTTTGTTTGCACAACATCATCCCAACATTGAGATTATGACAAATTCACCCTCAGCACATGATCCCATCTTCAGATTATAACTAAAATTTATTCAAAATACTTAAAAATGAAAAACTTATGTTATACAAACGCACACCACACGCACACGCACACACGCACACACACACATATATATATATATATATATATATATATATATATATATATATATATATATATATATATATATATATATATATATATATATNATATATATATATATATATATATATATATATATATATATATATATATATATATATATATATATATATATATATATATATATATATATTATGTTATGAAGGAACACCATCATGGCCACTCTTGTAGTTATTTTATTGAGGCATTGAAAGAGTTGGTAATGATTAAGAAAATAACGAGTATAAAAATGCGGTCTAAACTAGATACTTCATAGAACTTTCTCCTCTAATTATTGGTCATGAATTCCTCTTTGAATTAATTATGGGCGTAATTATATAGGTGAATTGATTGAGTCAAAAAGTTAGAATGTGGATGGTCATTGGCCAGTTGTTTAGAAGATTTTGTTCACACTATATTTCTCTTATACTGACTAGGGAACTTGTTAGTCAACATAGAAAAATAGGCAATCCTTAGTGGCATTGTTGCAGTTTAAGATTAACCAGTGTTCGTCAATATGAATCTGATAGTTTAACCACCAATTATTGTTACTGGTGCCAACAAACTAGTCACCAAAAATTTCACCAGATATAAGTCAATAGATTTCTGGCAACTAAGCTAAGAAATGCCTACTAATGATGAAACTTATTCTGCTTGCATGAGCATGAGCTATAAGCTTTTCTTGTATCTCTCTCTTGACTGATGGCAGATTTTACAACTTCATCGCCTTCCAAACACTAAAAAACATCCATTGAGTTTGATTCTTCTATAGATTTAAATGTAAATCTCTTGCTTTAGCTTTTCCAAGTATAAATTTATAACTTTACCTGTGAAATATTTCAATCTCTTGGATTTATTTCTTAGGTTAAAGCTCACAATCTAACGCTCGATTTCCTCAAGAAAAATATATAATAAGTGATATGTCTCGCTAATTTCTCCTTTAGATCAATGTAATATTGTATAGATTTTAGAAATTTTATATTAAACATTTGGTTTTCTTAGCAGCAAATATAGAAAGAATATACTGTTTTAGGTTGAACCAAAACTTCTAAGGGGTGGCGAAAGTTGAACAATTTGTGACTTTCAAATTCTAACTAATTTAAAATTTCTTGTCAATATTACAATTTATGCTAAGCTAGTTTTATTATGTAAAGTCTAGGAAACTAAGTGAAATGACAAATATTTTTGTCTTTGGCATGCAATTTTTATCATATTTTTTCGTAACTAATCAAACAATCAGTAAAGTCGGCCAATAGTTTATAATAAGACTAAAAATCTTGTATTTATATAATAGATGAATATTCAAAATCTATGATTATGAACTTATGATAAACTATTAACGAAACTAGAAAATTTTTTTTTTGTTCTATGCTTATGTCAAGAGTAGAGATTTCTAATTTCTTTCTCTTTGCACTTTGTTTTTCATGACATATGAAATTTGTGTTTTGTTGTATCTTTCTCATGAAGTCTGAGTTGTTTCATTTATCTTTCTTCCTACTCTAAGATATGAGATTGATATTTTTCTCATAAATTATATGCACTTTTTTATTATGATAAATTTATATGCACTCATATAATTCTATTTTGTTGCCTTGAGCTCTTTATTAAGTTGATGAAACAATTCCTCATACATATAATGAAAACTCATTGTCAAAGCAAATCTATTAGTTTTGGACTAAAATTTGATTTGGCATTGTTGTACATGACGTGTGGCTTTTTTTTGTTTAATATGGGGGATGTAATTTGATTTGATGATGTTGTCTATGTGACTTGTGACTTGTTTTCTTACTGTGGTGGCTGAAAATTGATTTAGTACTGCTATTCATTTGGCTTATGGCTTGTTTTGCATAAAATGGGAGCTGAAATTTGATTTGTTGTTGTTGTTGTTGTTGTTGTTAATATGAACCTTAGCTTATTTTATTTATTGATGGTTTCATTTGGCTCAAAATTGTTAGTTGACATTTGAATTGGTGTTATTATTCATATAGCCTATGACTTGTTTTGTTTTCTATAGGACTTTAAATTTGATTTGGAGTTATTATCTATAAGGCACATGGCTTATTTTCGTTACGACGGGGATAAAAATTTAATTTTGTGCTATTTTCCATGTATCTGTGACTTTTTTTGCTTATTTTGTGGGTAAAAATTTGATTTGGTACTGTTGTCCATGTGACCATTAGGCTTGTTTTGTTTACTATGGGTTTGATTTAGCTTAAAGCATGGCTTATTTTTGTCGTTGATATCTTTCTAGGATTTCATTTTTAGTTATGTTCTTCAGGTTGAGATAGTAGGCATGTTGACTAACGAACAATTGTTAGCTTTTGATGACCTTTATATGTTCTATTTTTTTTTTTTTAATTTCATCCTGAAAATGAAATCACAAAAGCAGACCAATCAAGGTCTCAAATGAAATAAGATGTTAAAAAAGCAAAATAATTTTAGTAAATATGTGTAATTTGTAATTGTTATTTGTCAAAATATGAAATTATAATTTGCAAATTTAAAAAAATGAACTGATTTCTATCTAAGTTTTAGTTCCCTATGCAATTAAATTGTACAACTATTTAAAATTTTTGAATTTTTTGTTTCAATCTTCTCTATTCAAATTAATTTCGAGCTGTCTCGATCTATATTACACTTATTCTCGAGCATGCTCATTATAATTCTTCAACCAGAACAAACTGTTTGAGCCATCTTGCGCTTTGATTTTGAGCCAGTCTGAGCTCAACTCAATTTCAACTCGAGTTAACTTGAAATCAAAAGCAATGAATCACGAGCCGGTTTTGAGCTAACAGCCCTACTTGTGAAAGGTCATGTGTGCAATTTTCTTTTATCACTTGAAGGTCAATGAAGTGAGTCAGCACTATTTGAGTAGCTAGAATTGATTAATTGACTAGTGAAGTCGCATGATGTAATAACCTAGAATTGATTAATTTAAAAAATGCACTCATCATAAATTTATATATATATATATATATATATTCTTAATCTTAGCTCTCTTTATTTTATTTTATTTTATTTTATTTTTTTGTGCTCAGCCCTAATGTTCTCGTTCTATATAGTGAAGGCTTGTAATATTTTCACTATTTTTAGAGAAATTATTTTTTTTACTTTTTTGTTTATTTTTATTTGCAATAAACTATATTTAATATCTAAATAATGTATTCTTATTGAATATCAAAAATATTGATTTATGATGTGATCACATCAATCTCTGAGAGGATAGTGACAGTCAAGAAACATGGTTGTAAAAAAATCGAATCGGACTGGTTGTTTCGACTAGTTCAATAGGGAACCGGTTATTCAGTCGGTTTGATCCAAACTTAGAAAGTTTCTGAATAAAACTACGATTGAACTAGTCAAAATCAATGTTGAACTGGAAAACTAGTGATCTGGTCTTATTTCTGAAGATTTGGTCGGTTCAAATATTGTCTAATTTTAGCCTTTTAATTCTGATTGAATGACTATAAATAATATTTGTAAATTAAAAAAAGAGGAAATGCAATGTTTTATCATTTAAATATTTATTATATTTTTTGGTTCAACTTAGGGTTCAACCCACCATTAAATCTTGAACTTTTTTTTTTTTTGGTTTGTCTGATCTAAGTCTTACAACCTTGTAGACAAAACTAGTAAGGTAATAATAGCAACATGTGATGATGGCTATAATCTTTCAAACACTCATAATAATTAAAAATTTAAATATTTTTTTATAATAAATTGATTTTAATTTAAAAAATAAAACAAAATATCAAAATATTTTCTAAATAAATATATTAAAATAATAGAAATGATTTCAAACATGCTCTTTATTACTAAGACAAATTTGTAAAATAATTTATTTTTTTTTTGCAATAAAATTCAATCACCCTATGAAATATTATTATAAGTTAAATAGTTCCATAATGATATATTTACATTTTTTTCTATTTTCTTTACTATTATTCCATAATGATATATTTACATTTTTTTCTATTTTCTTTACTATTATTACCCCCTTCTCTCACTTTTCCTTCTTTTTTTTACAGTGATATATGGTTACACTAGAGAAAGAGATTGTGATTGTAATTATAAAATTTTCACAATGTAATTGAAATATATTTCAACACACATACCTAAGTATTTTTAATATTGAATATTAAGAGTCTGTGTAAAATGACTCCTTAATGATTTAAAATGATCATGAGGAATTAGAACAAAATAAGTTATTGAGATCATTCATTGGAAGATAAATATAAAACCTCACAAAAAAGTTAAAAAAGTATTTTGTTTATTCTAACCTCAATCAAACATGGTTGAATATGGTTTAAGAAAATTTTGAACTCTTTTGATCATTGATCTAACAACTTCAACTTCTTCTGAACATACTTGAATTTACATCAAATCCGTTTAATTTGTTGATTGAACAAATTCAAATCTTATTTAAATAAATCTGAATGTGTTTAAAAAAGATTTGACTGATAGCCATATATGCACACCTGCATAGCCAACAAAACAATTCAGATTACAATATTGCAATATAACTCTCAATAGAAATTGTAAACATCTGTGGTAGAATCAATGATAACGAGGAGGCTAGAAGCTTCTATAAGCTATATAAATATTGTTGTACCTATACTCACAGGATTTTGACAATAGTTGCACTTACACTAAAGAATCTACCAAAATATTCTCATTTGCTTTCATGTTTTCTCTATTGAATATGTAATATGCAACTTCTCAAAGTGTATAACAGGATGTTCAAAATGGTATCAAAGCTGAGCTCAAGATAGCTTGAGCTTCATCAGGATGATATGGATCATCAATATCAGTAAGTAAACATCAGCTGAATCTCTCATTTCCTAGAACTCTTCTTATTTCTTTCCTGAAATGGCAAATTCCCAAACCTCTAAAATGTATGGATCATTTTCTTCTGAGGCAATGCAAATTACAAATATCCCTCCCTCACTCAAATGTTTTAGGATATCCCTTCCTCACTCAATTTTTTTTTTAGGATATCCCTTCCTCACTCAATTTTTTTTATGAGTAACATAAAGAATCTTACATGAACTCAACTCTCAGTTCATAAATATCCTTTATAGAAAGCCCGTGTATTGAAATTCTCACAACCAATGGGATTGTTGGATTCGTAGTTATTAGCGTACTTTGCCATCTAAGATTCAATACTAATACATTTGAATCTCCAACCTTAAATTCTTATTACATAAAATGGATAATAATCGATTAGAATATAGTTGCGTCATTATATTCTATCATATCTTCAAACATACTGCTTCATATATTACACTTTCCCACCACATCTAAAATCTAGAATACCCTCTCAAAATGGTTGTAGCCTAGTAATTATTCTAAACTAATCAAGCTAAAAAATGAGCTTCACAACCTCTCCATTAACAACCAATCAATGAATAAATAACTATCGAATGTCAAAGTTGTAATAAATAATTTTGTAGTTGTTGGAGGACACCTAAATTAAGCAGAGGTTATGTTTTATGCACTTAAAGGATTGCTAGTTGTATACCAATCATTCAAATCATCCATTTGAACTCAGCTCTAACCATTGGAACATAATGATTTTTACTCTCTTCTATGCAACAAGAAAATTAGCATTATCAATGATAATAAGAAATTGGAGCAATAGACCAACACACAACTAGCATTTACAACATCCTATGAAAGACAATTAATTTCTATTAGGGTTTGTGGAAAAAATTAAGCTCCACAACTCAATCCTCACTTCCCAAATAAATTGAAATTCTTCAAACCATAAAGCATTCCAATGTTATAACCAACAAATTGAGCATCATGTTGTATTAAATGAACATGAATTCTCGTTTGCTTCTAGTTCTAAAACCTTACTAAACTTAACCTCTGCATCATCTAAACATATTCTTATACCAACTTTAGTAATTATGAATTCACAAACCACTACAGCTGCCATTATTGAGCCTTACTCAACACACTTTTTACATCTCACCTAGTTAGCATCCTCATAAGGTAATGAACCTTATACAGCAACATCCAAGTCCACTAGCTAACTCCACCAACATTCAAAAAACTAGCATCATCCCATCCTATGCTTACTAGAGTAAAATCTAAGAAATTAAAACTCATTCAGTGCTTGAACCTCAGACATCAACTCCCATGCCAAACATATCCTACAACATAAACACAAGCAATTAAATTAAACTAACAGAGAAAAGATATGAATGATGAATTATTTGCTCTTCAAAACTAAAGAACATGAGTCTTAGTTCAAAACCTACACAAACAATCAATCTTTGGCTGTAAATGGACCTTCTGCATTAAGTTAAATTCTAATGACTCAGTGACATGACACATAACAAGATTTGTTGGTCAGAAATTTAGACAGATTATGACATCAATTACTAAGAGACTTTCACTTCTGACACAAAGATGACTTCTCTTTTCATATTCATCATATAACATTCAATAAAATTAGGAAATTTTGAAATTTGACATCTCTAATGCTTTTTTGCATGGAACTCTTCAAGGAACAACCTATACAACAACCCACAGGCTTCATCGATCCTTAACTTCATAAAAAGGTATGCTTGGTTAAGAAATCGATATATGGACTAAAATTTTAACCTTGCCAATGGTATTTGACAATATCAAATATTTTTATTAAAAATGGATTTACTACTAATAAGGCAGACCTTTCCCTTTTAATCTCATTTCAAGGTGATAAAAAAATCTTTATAATCCTCTACATCAATTATATACAAACCAAAGAATAAAATCTCATACAATTTTGTGAATTGATGACTAATCTCAACACCACTATCCAAATTAAGCACTTACTTCAAGATTTCTAACATTAGAGGTATTGTATTATTTCCATAGTTGTAACATATAATACCAATTATTCAAACAAAAGTATTTATAAAATATAATCTAAGTATTCTTCTTTAATGAAATTTTAAATTCATTCAACTAAGAAAAGAATAATTCAATAATAGATTATAATCAAGTCCATTCAAATATCATTAAATATAAGGAATGAATAGTGATAATAAATGGGATGATGTAAGGCAAATCAATATGAAAATACTTAATAATATATCATATATTAATTTTATCTTATATGAAAGGGATGATAAAATTAAGCATTGATGAGATATTCATAAGGTCGTAGCTCCATATATATATATATATATATATATACTCAAACGTTTATTAAATATCATAACCCCTCTAAGATTATATTGGTAAAACTTGCAAATAAGTGAAGCCTTAAGATTTTTCATGTTATCAAGAAAAAATTAACAATCAATACTACAAAGAATAGATAAATAAATCCAACCCTAAAATGGTTAGTGTTTGAAAGTAACTCAAGTGTGATGGTAATTAAATTAATGAACTCATAATCTAGTGTTTCCTCAATGCATATAAAAGTTTGATGATTTTTTAACTGTAAAAAGGATTTAAAAATTAAGTTACATTTGAAAACTGAAAAAGATATATGCACATTTTTTATACTTTTGAAAGATATTCATGGTACTAAAAAGCAAGACAATTGATGAACTAGACATTACAGAGATTTAGAACCATATAAAAAAAACATTTGTTTAATGGGTTTTAGAGGAAAAGGCCATTGCTTAGCTCAACTTTGATTTGTCAGAAGGACATGCTTGATGGATTAAACATAGTTTTAAAATAAATAATGATTATATATGTTAAAATAGATTATGTGATTGATATAACTTAATTTTAGAAATGCATGAGCAAGCTTTTACTTATGTAAGAGGATTCATTGAGAGAATTCTTTAAAAATTTATCATTATAACTTTTAATATTAAAAAGCAAAAATCTTGGCATAATTATTGATTTTTGACACTTATGACATTACAAATATGTATATCTTTTCTAGGTGTTTGTATTCAAGGCTTCAATGGTGTATGTTGTTTAGGATGTATATCAATGGATGTTTCCCAATGCAAAATATGAAAGTATTATATGTATATAATGAATGTGTTTGTGTGCTTGCGTATTTATGCATGTTTGTTTATATAAAAAAAATGATAGAGAGATTCTACTACTTGAACATGCATTAGCTACATTTTTAGCATCAACGATCAATTCTTGTGCTCAAAGTTTTATGATTAAGAAATATGACTACTACAAAAAACTAAAACATAAAGTGGAAAATATTTTGTGGTTCTAAATGATAAAAATATATTGTGTTAGTGCATTCATTAGTGAAACCAAAGAGTGGCTATCCAAAACCTAAAAGTTGTTAAAGTGAAAAATGTTGCACTTTATTTAAACTAAAACAAGAAAATGGAACAATAATTGTGAAAAATAATATTGTAAAACTTTTTCCATCTGTGCAAACATCTCAATAAAAATGTCTTTATTCTTATTATGATTGCATAGTAGTTCATAATATATATATATATATATATATATATATATATATATATATATATATATATATATATATATATATATATATATATATATATATATATANTATATATATATATATATATATATATATATATATATATATATATATATATATATATATATATATATATATATATATATATATATATATAAACTAAGCTCTCATAAATTATCTCTAATGGTTCATTCTATTAAAACATTACGGAGAACAATATTATTGAACTTGTTTTTATCAATTAGGTAATTTTCATTAATCAAATCTTCTATTATTAGTCATCTCCTTAAAATCCTCCTCAGAAAGACACTTAAACTCAATCCAATTATCACAGTGAATTCAAAAGTATCAAATTATACATTTTTATATCCAATATTGGATATAACTTAATATCATCATTTCTACATCATGAATCTGTCTTGGAGAAGCTAATGAGTTAAGGCCCCAAAGTATTACAAGTTACATGCAATAAAAAATTGCTCGAAGGGGATTGTTTAGCTATCTCTAATTGATCATAAGTTTCAAAATATGTAAAAGTATTTCCTATTACATCCTTGATTCTATGTGTGGACCTTTTAATGAAGGCCTATTTGTCAAAAAAATAAGTTTGGGCATGTATATTCATAGCAAAATAAATGAAATGAATGTTTGTGGATGCAAGATAAGTTAGTTTGAACTAAAAACTCTGAATAATTACAAGATTCGATCTACTAGTTCAATTTTTTTCAAGCCTAATTTTGAATCCCTATTTCAAACTAATATTTGATCCCTAAATAGATTCAAATATGTAATATAAGGTTAAAATAAAATTCAAATTTATTTCAACATATTTGAAAGTGAATATTCAACCCTTAGCTTAACAATAGAGATACAATTAGGCTAGCATGTTTGAAGATTGCTAGGTTAAGAAGTTTTAACATATAATATAAGGCTCAATCTTATTTGAACTCAATTTCAAGTTCCCATTTCAAAGATATATTTAAACCCTAGGTTCAACAAAAGTTCAGAATTAGTATAATCCAAAAATATAGAGTTAAGAACTTGTTAGAACCCATGTTGAAGATTTAAGCCAAAATCAAACTAGACTTAAACACCATATTATGAGTTTGTGACATGTTTGAATTCTGTTAGAACTTCAATTCGAACCTCATTTTATGTGTTGAACCTATTTTGTTCTTATTTTAACCTATTTTGGGGGAGGAAGTTATTATTCAATATCAATAAGCTAGGGCTTTACATATTGAAGATAAAAAGGTTAAAATAAAGAGCTAAATGCTCTTGGCTTTCTAAAGATGAGAACAATGTTAATTTTCTGTATGAAAAAAATTAAAGTCAATGTTAACAGAAAATTTATTGAGGAATTTTTTGCTAGTAATTCTAGTTTGAATACTCAAGAAGATATTATTAGAGAATCTATTTCTTATTTTGAAGAGGATTTCAATACTCTTATTTCAAATAATGATTATGACTCTAACCTTTATCATGTTAATTCTATGTTATGGATCGTCTTCCTTTTTGAAATGGAAAAGTTTAATTTCTTCACATTTCTCAAATCTCTCTTACTTTAATTTGTCTCATCTTCTTTGTTCAAAACAAAAAGTCATTTTCTCTTAAGAGAAGATTGAAGATGGTCTTATACCTTAGAATATAGCTCTCGTTGGATAATCTCTTGGTAAGCATTCGTTCTATGACATTCTCTTGCAGGCAATTAGTAAGAAACTTTAAAATATTCCTATTTGGACTCACTTTTATAATCTACCTCTGCACTGTTGGTAAAAAACTGAAATTTTTAACATTGTCGGTAAAATAGTTTTGCCTCTTACTATTGATTCCTTAACAACTAAATATTCTACATTAACATTTGATCATGTTATTCTTTAAGACAACATTGATTTTATTTTTTATTTGTTTATTACTCTTAATTTTAAGGGGAAAATTATTTTACAAAATATTATTTATGAACTGAAACTTAAGATTTGTATACCAAGTTCTACTTTTACTTATGATCATGATGCACCTGTTTTTTATTGTAGACATTTTGTTAGCAATTATAAGTCAAATCTTCTCTATTTATTAAAAACTAAAATTTCTCTTCCTACTACTTCTGATACTTTTCTTCATAATCAATTTAATCTTTTCTCTTATGAGAAGAGTGTTCACAATTTACATAAAATTTGATTTAAATAGAAGTTTACCAAGATTAATTTAATTGTCTTGGATATCAATGTCTAATAAAGTCATGGTATTATTTTATTTCTTCAATTATTAACCTTATTGTTACTTTTATGTATGATGATAATAATGTTATTTATAGAGAATATTTATGGCATTTTGTCTTCTCTTTAGGGGATAATATTCATGAACCTTTGATTGCTTTGGGAGATTTTAGTTGCATTAGGGGATTTAAAGAGAAAATTGATGGTTCTCCTCATATTCCCAATGAACTTGTTGATTTTAATAACTTCATTTTTAATTTTAGACTTATTTATCTTCCTTATAATGGTCTTTCTTTTATTTAGTTCATCCAACAAAAAGATTTTCCTATAAGAAGTTTATTTGATAGAGCTTTTTGTAAGTGATCTTAGGATGAAAAAGTTCTCTTTTTATCTTTCTTAAAGATTTTAGAACCTTAAACTTCTAATCATTCTCCTTGTGTTTATCATTTTGGTAACTCTCAAAAGTTTTTTTGAAGGTTTATGTACACAAATTTTGGAGTTATTGTCAAAAACTTACTTCTACCGTGGACTATGCTTGAGTTATTAAAGCAAAGGGAGATCCTCTCTTTACTATTTATAACAAGTTGTAAAATGTTAAAATTGCCTTGAAAGATGTACTTTAAATTTTAGTAATTTTATTTCTAATAATATTAATTTATTAAAAAATCAGCAATATGTGGTTATGCCTTAATTTGATAATAACTCGAATGACAACTCAATTTTGGAGTTTATATATGATTGTCATAGACTGTCATCACTATGGTTGGATGTTTGATATCTGCTTCCAATTAGGCATTCTCCTTCTCCCGTTGGTTGTCGATCATCTTCTCTGTTGATATCTCCATGATTAATCATCTTTACTATTTGGGAGCTACTCCATTGCTCAATCCTCTTCAAAGTGCTCTTGTTATTTTTATCTCTTAGTTATATTCTAGTTGTTTGTAGGGGTTTTTTTTTAAATTATTTTGTGTTTAGTTTGTCCAGTATTATTTTCTAGCATTGTAATTTGTCTTTGTTTGTCTTACTTTGTGTCTTGCATTATACCTATTTCTTCTTATAATAAAGCTAGGCATGTTCTTCATGCCTTCCCAAACATATAAATAGAAAAATAAAAATAAGGGAAGCAATGTGGCAATGTCAACATTTGCAAAAACCTTGAAGATAGTTTAACTCAAATAAAATATTAACATATCTTATTTCAGTAACAGCTTGAAGGGTTTGAAATACTCGATCAAGGGTAGCTATATAATATTTTTGGAATGACCCGACTGGCAAAACAACAATAATATTTTTCATTCAAGGATTTGTCGGCATCTTGAATACTTTATACCTCAAGAAGTTCTGAAAAAAAAAACACTTCTTCATGGCAGAACATTATTAATAATTGTTGAGAAATTATGGCGAAGAAAAATAAGAATGTCCAGTGGGACTCTCAGTGAAGCTGATCTTTGACAAGGGCGTCACGTGATTGAGTGGAAAAGAATGTCACAGACAAAAAGTCTCACATCGACTAGGTGTATGACCGAAATGTAGTATTTAAGTCTTGTGCTATCTACCACCCTGAAGAACTCTTTTGAGAGACGACAATACTGACAAAAGACAAATAAATAATTAAAAATTGTGTTTGAAGAAGATATAGGTTGATCCAGGGTTCATCATAAACAAATCTGATGGTGTGCTTTATTTATTATTATTATTTTTAAATTTTTAACTGTGCTTGTTAGGTGACCGAATTGCTCTTCTGGCGATGGATGCTTGGGATTAGCAATAAGCTAAGAATTAATTACTCTTCTATGGGAAACGATGGCCTACTCATTTCTATTAGGCCGGCTCAAGTCCCATTGGCTAACTTTTCTAATAGATAAAAGTTTATTAAGTTGGAGCTAGAGAGAATAATTTAGTGGAACCAACTATTTTTTATAAATGTTATGTGGCACTATTTGGTATTGAATAATCTTAAAGATTAGTACATAGAACTTCACCTAGTGATATTAATCAAGCTTTTTTTTATTGGGATTAAATTTATTAGTTTGTAGTGTGGCTTAACTTTGTGTGATGTGTACAGAAATACAGATACACGTACATTTTAACTTATTTTTACATTGCAGAGTCAAGCGCACTTGCCGAAGTGGCTAAATCTAGTTCACCTGTTGAAGTAGCAGGATCGAGTCCAACTGTAAAGGTAGTTGGATCGAGCACTTGCTGACGTGGCTGAGTCGGGCCGACCTATTAAAGTTGTTGGATTTAGCCCACCTGCTGAAATGGCTGAATCTAGCCCGCTGAATTTAACACACCTGCCAAATTAGCTGAATGAAGTCCACCTGATGAAGTGGCTAATTTGGTATATCATCATCTTCGCCAAGAAAACAACTCAGACATATCTTCGTGAAGGTAGTAATTTGATAAAGCTATCATGACCAACTAGGGCATCCATCCATCACTCATTTAAAAGTGTCGCCCGACATTGGCCTCAGTGATGTTCGTAGTACAAGCATTATCTGACATTAGCCGACAATGCCTCATATTCAGAACACGGTCAGAGGGAAGTCTACATTATGGTCCTTAATGTCCTACCTAAATAATTTTATACTATTTTCTAGCTCATCTATAAAAGGGTCAACAAGAGAAAAAGGTGGAGACTCTTCTTTACCTTCTCAACTCTCTTTCATGACCGCCACCACCACCACCATCATCAGCCTCTAACTAGTTGTTACTTTATTAGTTTCCACCGCCACCTCATAAAATAACTAATTCAATACTTAATAAAAAACTGAATTTATAATATTAAATGTAATTTATTTCATGTAATAACATAAATAAATAAATATAAAAACCTTTTATTGATCGAGTTGTTTTATACCCATTTGCCTTAGGGTCCGTTTGGGGCAGCTTAAGCATTTCAGGATAAGCTATTTTCAGCTTATCCTGAAACGCGGCCCACGGGCCGACCCCAAGGGTCGACCCGCGACCTGCGTTTAGTGTAAAAACTCAAACACAATTTCAGATAATCTAGCGAAATGCGCGAACCAAACAGTACGGCGGCGTTTTGAAAACGCCGCCCACACTTATAAGCTGCCCCAAACGGACTCTTAGTTTCATTATATATTCTTACTAATGAATACAACTATTGCTAAACTCTCTAGGTCGTTTATTAGTCTTTGTCCATAATAGAAAAGTGAGAATCATAAAAAAATTTAAATTCAACATATATTACTTTATAGACCAAATAATACTAATATTTATGCGTTATATGTTGTTCTTCATATATATATATATATATATATATATATATATATATATATATATATATATATATATATATATATATATGTGTGTGAATTTTATTTGAAAAATAAAATAATTTATTTATTCAATCGCACATAGATGTTAAACAAGCAACTGAATTTTATTTGAGATAAATTTATTTTATGAATTTTATTAAAGATCTATTTCTAGTATATTACTTATTGAACCAAAAGGCAAATCTATTAACTCCTAAGTATTATTTAACTTGTTTGGCAGCATGAATATATTTTTGGAAGATTTACATACATGCCACACAATTCCAATATATTTACATATCTATCACCAAAACTTTAACATTTACATACATATCACCTTGCATGTTCATGAAAAGGTGCATTTCATCTTTAGAAGTTAAAATTGTGGTTTTTTATGTGATATGAAAAATTGGATGATATAAATGTATAAAAAATTTAAGTGTTTGATATATAAATACATGGGGATTGGGAGGTAAATGCCCCCATTCATTATTTCCATAAATTTGCATTTTTAGAAGGCTTCAATATATGTCAAAGACTCATAATCCCATAAGGAAGTATAAATTCAACTCCAAAACTTATTTTCGTTATCAAAATGTTTCACTTCCTCTGGGTTGTTTATCAAATCTTCACTATAGTTTCTTTTATAACTTAGTTTGAGATAAATATAATAGTTAAACATCTATTTAAAGCTTCAATGTCTCATACTCTTGTTGCTTGTCGAAAAATTCAAGGCGATAGAGTGATAATTTTATATTTTAGCATTGTACAAAGATTCAACACACACGTAGATAATAAAGAGTAGTAAGAGGAGACATCAGGATTTTTTATGTGGAAAAATCCTAGAAAGGGAAAAAACCACAAGGTCTAGGGCACTCAAAATAATCTACTATGTGTTTATAAGTACATAAGTCCACTTTTTGCATGATTTATAGAG
Source organism: Phalaenopsis aphrodite (assembly GCA_003013225.1). Taxonomy (NCBI): domain Eukaryota; kingdom Viridiplantae; phylum Streptophyta; class Magnoliopsida; order Asparagales; family Orchidaceae; genus Phalaenopsis; species Phalaenopsis aphrodite. The sequence goes on from NEWO01000062.1 coordinate 726,405, forward strand.
GATGGAACTTTAATGCTAATTTTACAATTGTACAACAATAGTTTGACTATAATAATCGCAATTCAGTTACAATAAATATAATTGATCATTAAGGCTGTAGTCGGTGGCTATAATGGTCACAATTTGTCATAGAGGATGTAGTTGAAAGCTATGATTGTAGTAATAGACCACAAAGTTGTACTTGATTGTTGCACGGGCAGTAGTTGCCCACAAAGACGGTGATTGAAAGCTGCAATATCGTCAATTGACCACAATAGCTATAGTTGGAAGTTGTAATAATAGTAGTTAGAATAGTAAAATATCAAATGAGCCAAGAATTTAAAATAATGGTAGATTTGTCATATTTTGATAGCCACATAGATCTAGAAGAGGTTATCGAGTGACCTTATACCTTAGAATATGTCTTCGAGTGTCATGAAGTCCCAACAGATAATGGTAAAACTAGCCGCCAACAAGTTAAGGAATAGTACATTTCAGTGGTGGAAGAACTTGAAGATTCTTCAACTGTGAAAAGGGAAAAATAGAACTTTCTCTTCCAGTGCCTCATTTTATTCACCAAACCATGGAGTCAAATCTAGTTTTGGAAAATTAAATGAATCTCTTTTTATAGGTTCTCAAGAAAAAAAGGTGATCTGAAGGGATTGTCAACCATGAGTTCTTCATTCATCTCAAATACACCACTAGCTTCATAATTCCAGTAAAAGAATTCAACATCACTTAAGCCTGAATTATTTCAAAGAAATTAAAGACGTCCACCAACACTTGGCAAAGGGGCAATCAAAGTCTGAGTCTAAACTAATCTCGATAGAATAGTAACTCATTGTCATACAATGAGGTCACACTTTCATCCTTTTCTGCCACCCTCATCTGAATGATAAAGTCACATACGTATTCCAATTTAACTGATTGAATATGTTCATAGGTCTTGTTCAAAGAGCTTAAATACTCAATCATGATGAATGCAATAGGATCAGTGCGAGATGAGTTAGGCTTGGTAAAAAATAATGAAAAAAGATCTTGGAGACAAATGAAATGAAACAATCATGACAAAAACTTTTCCATAGAGGGTAAAATTGTAATCACATTAAGGGTAAGAAGGTAAAACATAGGGAGTCAGATGTAGAGAGTCACACTTGTTAAAATAATCTAGTTATCATAAAAATTAAACTGATAGATTAAAAATTTTATTCAAAATAAATATTAGAAATTATTATGTATAACTCAATTCCCATAAGTTCAAATAATTAAGGCAAAAATAAAAAACCCACGTAGGGGTCCAAAACACTCTCAGTAGGGAGATGATCTAGCCTAATGAGCCTTTGCAGTAAGAACTCCCCTCCAACCTTGAACTGGCACAAGCAGCATGATTTGCTTGGTACTGGAATAACAAGTACTTGTACTTCACGTCCCCTTGCTCCCTTTATAGACCTGTGACCATTCTGTTCGAGTCAACGACCTTTCACCCCTGGTCAACGAATTGCTTCGCTAGCTCAACCACTTTCGTAGCAGAAGCAATGATGAAAGGGTACAATAGTAGAATACCAACCTTCTTAATGGATGGTTGGAAATGCCACTACTACTTGATCCCCCTCTACTTTTTTCTCTTACTCTATGAACCCTCCATCCAACATAGCTAAAAGAACCCCTTCAAGAAGTGGCTAGCCAACTCAATCAAACACCTGCTTCTCTCTCCCCATAGAAGCATTTGACACCACGTTCAGGTTCAATTGCCCAACATTCACCAAGAGCAAAAAACTCTATAAATAAATGAGCAATAACAAAGCATGGCATGTCCTAATGTGCATAAGGCTAACGTGTTACTTGACATACCAATTGATTTATACAAACCTATGATTTATTAAAGTATGGTGCCCTTTTTCACCTATCCACACCATGGCTGAGTGTATCCTTAGGTGACAGAACATTTGGCTTGCAAAACAATTCTTCGGTCGGATCACTCATTGTAGACTTAACTTACAAGATAACTACTATGACAACAACTTTTGTAGGAGTTGTCAGGCCCATTTATCCATTTCACCACTGCCTTGTGGCCTATCTCACTGATCGCTCTCTTCCACTTTTCGAACATGCACTGCAACAACTCTTTATTTAGGATATCAATGCATGATCGGTTAAGGATCGCCAAGACGAACCGAACAAGCAAGAAACGATCAAATCTATGAAGCAATGGAAGGATGTTAAAATACAAACGGGCTTGCTTATTTATAAGCACCAGAGTCCTGAATTCAAGGGCGTATCCACATCATAAATATCACTTAAACAAAATAATCATTTATTGCATTTAATTTTTTCATTCGTATTTCAACGCAACTTCCTTAGAGGAGAGAATCAAAGAATTAAATTTGTTTGATCGAAAGTAACTACTCGAGCTAGCAGGAAACATAGCTCACTTAAATGGACCTTTACCCTAGTCCAGGCCTACTAAAGAGTAAAACCTAGGTGAAGATGACAAGAGAGGCCGGCTCAGGACACCGAACACTCAAACAAGGTTTGACTGAGTACAAATTGTCGAGTGTGAATTGTAAAATGCGGAAATTAAATGTAAAGATCACCAAGAGCAAGGAACCTCAATCATCCGCTAAATCAGTTGACTTTAAAGCGGGGGTTTTCAAGAAGATATTGACTTTAATAATTGTAGGGTCAGTAAGACAACTATATACCATTAGAAGCCTAGGCATAAAAATGGCATATACTTGTCATCATAGAGAAGGCAATCACTATAATGCATTATATATATATATATATATATATATATATATATATATATATATATATATATATATATATATATATATATATATATATATATATATATA
>NEWO01000062.1:742905-775977 GCA_003013225.1 Phalaenopsis aphrodite
ACACCCTCTCTATTTATAGAAGCAAGAGAGTGGTGGGTGGGAGGTAGGTGGGAGGTAGGTGGGCGGTAGGTGAGCGGTAGATGAGATGTGATAGGTGGCGGTGCCACATTACAAAATTATACTTTTACCTTAGTTCAATAATTGGGGGTTAAAATAACAATGATAAAATGATTAATGAAAATTATTAAAAACATCAGTTTAATAATAAATGCACTGAGCTGATCTGAGGATTACACTATTTAATCACTTTTATTAATTTTTTTTTAACGTGTTTGTGGTTGCGTTTGGGGCAGTGGTGGCTAAGTGTGGTGGCTGCTAGAAAACTAGGATTTGACTTATTGAAACAAAAAAAATTTGTAATAGTCACCATAACTTTTTGAGCAGCAGCTTCTTCTGCACTACGCCAAACAAATTATATTTTGAAAAATGAATGTTTTAAATCTTAACCACAGATCGAGCATTATTCTTACCTGAGCAGCTTGTTCAAAGTTTCAGATGCAGGTGAAGGAGATAGTACTTGAAGGCGCCGATATTTCAAAGACCATAGTTGATTACATCAATACTAATTATATCCAAAACATCGTTGTAGGGGTCTCTAACAAGAGTCTGCTCATGAAGTATGGCTCCACCTTTCAAAATCACCAATTTTATTATCATCAATTGTACTGAGGCAAAGGCCAGAGCATAACATAAACTATTGTTTTTATCATGCAGAAAATTCAGACATCCTGATGTTCCAAGCTGTTTGATTAAATTAGCACCAGACTTCTGTACAGTTTATGTCATTTCCAAAGGTAAGCCAACCACAGTTCGATCAGCAAAAAGTCCATCTCCTTCAATTGCTATTCCTCCTAGACAATTGCCTCTCCTAACTTCTCAAAATCTCAAATCTGACCCTGAAGGCTCAGCCAGGCAATTTCCTCTAACCGTCTTAAAACATTTGTAATTTCTGAATTATTTTGAGCACATAGTATTAATTGCACTTTTGGCCTCAAACAGGATATCAGCAAAGGTGAACTGGAGAGGTTCAGCTCCAGCAACTCCACAACATGAAAGGACAGAAAGAAGATCACTTGATAGATTACCAGATTTTATGAAGACAAATTTAAGGGATGGGTCTCTTTCCATTGGTCATTCAGCACCTGATAGTCAGATTTTGGATAAACATGATTCTTCGAGCAGGCCTCGGAGATCTGCTGACTATCATGACTTGCTTCCAGTTGAAATTGATCTAATGGGAGGCCTTGGCTTCAGTTCCATGGATTTTGGAGACTCATTTGAACATTCTTCGGCCTCCATGAATAGCCCAAGAAGCAACCTCTCCCCCATTGCTAGTGTAAGATGATTCAACAAAATGGCTTTATTATGGTTTAGCATTACCTAACTATAGTTATGAAATTTGTAGCATAATCGAGAGCTTGAGACTGAGATGAGAAAGCTGAAACTTGAGCTCAAGCAAACAATGGAGATGTACAGCAATGCTTGCAAAGAGGCAATTACAGCTAAACAGAAGGTGAGAGTACTAGAAATTGCATCCTGAAACTATATTTTCGGATAAGCTAACAAGAAAAAAGACATTGTGATTGCTGGTATGAAGGCTATGGAGCTTCAACAATGGAAACTTGAAGAATCCAAGAAATTTGAGGAACTGAAGCAAGCTGAAGAAGCAGCTCTTGCAATAGCAGAAATGGAGAAAGCAAAATGCAAAGCCGCCATTGAAGCTGCTGAAGCGGCAAAAAGGATTGCAGAACTTGAGTCACAGAAGAGAAAGAATGCTGAAATTAAAGCTCGGCGTGAGGCAGTGGAGAAGAAGAAAGCATTGGAAGAGCTGGTTCATAATGATATCAGATATAGGAAATACACAATTGAGGAGATTGAAGATGCTACTAATAAGTTCGCAGCTGAAAAAAAGATTGGTGAAGGTGGCTATGGACCAGTTTACAAAGGTTATTTGGATCATACACCGGTTGCCATAAAAATATTAAAACCAGATGCAGCACAGGGGAGAAAACAATTTCAGCAAGAGGTACAAATTCATCTAATATTTACAAAAAATTTTCAAATTGAAAGGAAGGATATTGACATGAAATGTAAATAACAAATAAATTTTGATGATACTAATTTTTTCCAATACAAGTGTTAATTAATTTTTGCTTGAAGCTGCAGCAGATTTTGCTGTATTTACTTGGAAACATTAGGAGCAAATAAACAAGAAATTATAGACCACATCAACTCCATTGTAAATCAGACACTGAAAAAATTAGTTTGCATGGAAATAGTACATCCAACATGAAGTTGTTCGTTCATCAAACAAAACAGCACATGATATTCATAAATTTCTCAACATAATGGTGTGAAAACATAACTCAAATCCCAATTGATAAATTAATAATGATTGATGATCATTCAGGTTGAAGTTTTGAGCTGCATTCGACATCCCAACATGGTGCTACTCCTCGGCGCTTGCCCGGAATACGGATGCTTGGTATACGAGTTCATGGACAATGGGAGCTTAGATGATCGGCTCTTCCGGCGAAGAAACACCCCACCTCTTCCATGGAATGTTCGATTCAAAATAGCGGCAGAGATAGCAACGGCACTACTGTTTCTGCACCAGACCAAACCAGAACCGCTTGTTCATCGAGATCTCAAGCCGGCCAACATCCTATTAGATCGAAATTATGTTAGCAAGATCAGTGATGTTGGTCTGGCCAGACTCGTCCCACCATCCATAGCCGATAGTGTGACACAATACCACATGACTTCAGCAGCAGGAACATTTTGCTATATTGATCCTGAATACCAACAAACTGGAATGCTGGGAGTGAAGTCTGATGTTTACTCTCTCGGAGTAATGCTGCTTCAACTTATCACGGCAAAGCCACCGATGGGTCTCACTCATCATGTCGAGAGAGCGATTGAGAAAGGAACATTTGTGCAGTTGCTCGATCCGGCAATCACTGATTGGCCTGTAGAACAAGCTCTTGATTTTGCAAAACTTGCGCTAAAATGTGCTGAATTGAGGAGAAAGGACAGGCCTGATCTTGGAGCGGTGGTCTTGCCGGAGCTTAACAGACTAAGAGAGGTTGGGAATGAAAATAAAACTAGCCACCAGCATAGTGTAACAAAGCAAAACTTTCCACCAAGACCGCATAGCTACAACAATCTGCAGCGACGATCCAGGTTGCTTGTGCAAAAGGTGATTTTTTTTTTAACCTTGAAACTAGCAAAACCATGTTTCGTTGCCTAAAGTTTAACTTTTGTAATGTTTTGACAGGAAAAGGCCGTAAACAATTCAAGCGGAGCGACGAAGTGGAAATTGGAATCTGACAGTGATTTTAAGGCCGGATAAATATTAAATATTTGAAGGAATGGTTGTATGTTGATGGTTTTGGGTTTTGAGTTTGGTGAGAAGTGCAATGTAATTTGATGGTTGTCGAGTGAACGTAGGACTGACAATCACTAACATTGAATTTGTTATATTTTTCTCTTAAATGGATTGTATGATCCTAAGCTTGCAATAACCACACAGTTAAAAACACTGTAACACAAACTTGTAGGTTTCAAATATCTATATTGGGACTAAGTGTAATGGTTTTACATGGTTTAGCAAATCTTTACCGCTGTGCAAAAGCTCTAAATTATCAAAGGTGACCCAATAGTCTCATGTATCATAATAGAACTGAAATTCAAACTTCCGATAAAATAAATGCGATTGAAATATTTGAATACTGCTTTAGTCCGATTAAACATATGGAGCTTATGAAGTTAACTAAGGAGGGGTGAAAAGATGATTAAAAGGACTTGAGAGGTCTGATATCAAATAGGAGTTAAGTTATTAGCACATATATGAGATTTTGAGTCCATCATCAAATGAACTTCAACTCACTTGAAGTAAATAAGAAAATAATGTGCAGCCATATTGTCTTCTACTCTATGGGAGGAGAAGTATAATTACTTTTGAAGTATGCCTTTCCAAGATCTTCGGTTTTAGACAAGCTAAAAGAAGAAACAGAGAAAAGTGGAGAAAAAAAAAGAGAAATTCTACTTTCAGCATTGTTGGAAATAATTGAAAGGGCAAATGAAGTCTAGTCATCTCTGAATTTCATAGCTTTGTTTTTACACGACCATTCTTCACATTCTACGACCAAATCCAACATTTTCAATGAAAAGGTCATGACAATATAGTTGGATATGTATGAGAAACTATTTCTTGTTGATAAGATATAATTATGAGTAAATTTTGTAAACTTATGATGTCTAAAGGATCCTCTGTTATTGAGCATAATAATGAGTTTAACTTGATCATAAGCCAATTAAGCTTTGAAGATATCAAATTGGATGACAAATTTGTTCGTTGAGTCTACTTTTATTGCTTCATAGACGTTAAAACAAACAAAATTGAAGTTATTCTTTTGCAGAGTGACGCTAAATAAATTGAAGTTAAATGATATTGGTGTTATTCATCTTAATTTTGATGATAATAAAAATATGATTGGACATTGTAATTTGTGTGCGAAGTATTTCAAGTACATTAAATCCATTATCAATCAAGACAACATTGCACAAGGATTATTTATTATTCACAATTATTTAAAAGCTAAATTGATCATACAAAATACAACAAATGAATCAAGATAGATGCAATGGAGCTCTGAACACATTCTTGAAGGTTCTACAAAGTTAGATGTAAGATTGATGCCTATAGAAATATGACTTGCATGATTGACCTAAAACTTCACTCCAATACTCTTAAAAATTGCTTGTTCATATATGTTCAATCAAAATAATAGCAAAAATTTGTTTACATGGTTTTATGTTAGTTAGCATACCTATTAAGGCAACATAACTGTTTTTTAAAGGGCATATATATGTCACATTTTTCAATGCAACTGCTTAAAAAACATTTTTAAATAATTAATAAATATACATTATTTCAAAATACTCAAAATCACATCACAAGAAATCATCATTGTATTCGAAAACTCTTTTCATGCAAAATAATGTAATTTACCAAAATTAGAAAAATAATATTTATTATGCAAAAGTGTGCTTTCGCATACCAACATCACACATTAGCACACCAATGATGCACTCTCACATCCCTATGGGCTAGCAGCGTGCATCTACATGTTGACTACATCTGTGCATGCAGACAACCATATTTGCACATCCTCATGTTCTCCATTACATCCTCTTCATCGCTTCACTTAGCAAAATGAATACTAACAATCAAGACAAATGGGTTAAACAAAATCAAATATTTTTTATTAAAGTTTGACCATGAATGAATATATAGATATTTGTAAATAATATTTGAACATTAAAATATTTTATAATATTTACTATTTTATTTTATTAAAAATTATCAAAATTGTATTTTTTATAACAAAATAAATTTAAAGATAAAAAATATCTTCAAATACCTTAGTAACAAATTTTGCGCACTATCTTCTTGAAGAAAAAAAAAGACTCATTTCATTAGCAAAAGAATTTGAGGGAAAATTCTTTTTTTCATTTGCTAAATATAACTTTTTAAAAAAATTAATTAATTGTGGCAAAAATTAGCACAAACTAAATTCCCATTTTATAGATCTAATATTTTGAATAAAAATGCTTCTATGTATAAAATTAGAGAATAATATATTTTTATCTTATTATATATTGGTGGAAAATATCTAATATTAATAATTTCTCATCAAAAATTTATTTTATTGGGCTCAACTATTATCTTTATAAAAATTAACAAGAAAAATAATTTTATTTTGTTAAAACATTATGTTTTTATACACTTGGATCTTTAAATTATTTTTTGGGTATAAAATTATCAATCCTTGTTAGTTCTTTAGGTTATGAGGTGATTAAAAGAAAGTTAAGAAATTACCTCTTATATTTTTAGTGCTTTACTTTATAAAATTTTTATCTAATTTTATCTAGATCAAATTATATATTTTTTTAATCTAACTAGTAATTGACATGTGTGCATCTTATGTTATATTTTAGTTTAGTTTGTATTCGCCTAGTGTATAATATCATATTGAGTTTCATTCATCCAAAATGAGAGTATATTGATGTTGAGTGTCATTTTCTCCTTAAAGACATTTCTACATAAAATATTAGGATATTGGTATTGGGAAGTGGCTAACATAATGTGCATTTAGGGGCTAAATCATGTAAAAATCATTTGTGGACATAGATTCTTATAACTCTTCATTAGTTCACTTTTATTACTTGCATAATTTATTAAATTAATTATAATTTCAAAAATCATAATTCTCCACTCACTTGGGGTGCCATAATCATCCTACAGTCGAAGACCAAATTCTTAATGAAGGTATTTGATTGTGCAAGATAGATGAAATTCCTTCTTTTTCCTTGAATATTGATAACATAAATAGATTTTAAAAAAAACAATCATTAAAATAGAGAGGATCAAATTCCCAAAATAAAAGACAATATTTTTATTTCTCACAAGATAAATAAATTTCTTGGTTGCCGAATTGCATAATTGACATATGATGAAATACTATCACAAAATAAAGTCGGAATAAAGGCAAAAACATAAATAAGAAACTATGAATATTTTACAAAAAAATTCAAATTGCAAAAATTCTAAATGCTAATAATTTAATAAAGTTATTGGCATTGGACTTAAGGGCATCATTATATTTATTTTCTCATAAAAAAATAATAATAAGTTATTCTTCCGACAAATTTTGCATATTAGTTTTTAGAGATAATGATTCATTGACTATTATGGATAACAATGATGTAAAATTCTAAATAAAAAATTGACTCACATAGAAGCAAAATGAGTAAAGGAAAGCACATTTATGGCCTTAGGAGAAACCTAATTTTTTATATGATGATTACATCATAAAAAGGAATATCATATTCAATACTTGTACATAAAAAAGTAGTAAAAAGAGTCATGGTGACTGATCAGGAAAATAAAAATGGTAAAGTCTACAATTCAACAAATATAAGAATTAAAGAAAATAAATATATAACATATTTGAATACTGAAATTATCATTTAATGTCAAACATTATGCCACATAAATAAAAAAAACCTACTTGATGTGCTAACAAAATTTAAAAAAAACAAAGAAGCCGAAAACAAAGATTGATAAAATTAAAAAAAATTTCAAAAAACACAAGTTTACAATATATCAAATATATATTTTTAGTGAAGATGAATTAGTTTCTTAAAAATTAGAAGAAAAACTAAAACAAAGAAGCAGGAATTAATCCATTGAGATGTTTGCTCTATGCAAATCGATGTGTTGTGTCACGTTCATAAAAGGTATATGCTAAAAATTTTATACGATGAAAAAAAATTAATTAAAAATAGGACTGATGTAAAATTAAATATCTATGATATGATAATGCTAAAGAGTATAAGGAAACAAAGTTTAACAATCATTGTGCCACTAATGAGATTTACAAGAAAAAAAAAATTGTCCCATAAACTCCCTATGGAATGAAGTTAGTGAAATAATAAATATGACTATGAATTACAGATTTAGAAAATGATATTATATACAAAACTACTAAAATTATTTTAAACTGATGTAATAAATACAACATTATAACCCATTAATCAATGTTGGTTTATCACTCTTGATTTTTTGCTCTTTGAAGAAACTTAGACATTATTGAGAGGTTTGATGGAGAAGTTCAGAGATAATAAGGAGGATCTATATTTGATTTTTATTGATTTAGAAAAAGCTTACGAGAAGGCTCTAAGAGATGTCCTTTGGAGCGTTCTTGAAAAGAAAGGTGTTGGTAGGACTTATATTCAAGTCATTAAAGATATGCATCCTAGAGCTGTTACTTGTGTTTGAACTGAAGGACGATTGAACAAATATTTTCTTATTTCTGTTGGATTACATCAGGGATCGACTTTAAGCCCATATCTTTTTTGCTTTAGTTATGGATGGTCTTACTAGACATTTACAGGAGGAAGTACCTTGGTGTATGCTTTTTGCTGATGATATTCTTCTCATGGATAATTAAGAGAGAAAGCCCATGAAAAACTTGAATTATGGAGGTCTACATTGGAGTCTAGAGGCCTTCATTTGAGTAGAACTAAAACTGAATACATGCAATGTAATTTTAGTAGTAGTAGTGCTAGTGACAGAAGTGTAACTTTGGGTGATCAAATTATTATAAGGTGTGAACGATTTAAATATTTCGGGTCTATTGTTCAAAGCGATGATGATATAGATGGAGACGTTAAAAGTACAATTCAAGTTGGTTGATTGAAATGGAGGAATGTTTCAGGCCTTTTGTGTGACAGAAAAGTATCGTTTGGACTGAAAGAAAAATTTTATGAGAGGGTGGTGAGGCCTGCAATACTCTATGGCACTGAATGTTGGCCTTTAAAAGAGAAGCATAATACTAAGTTAAGTGTTGCCGAGATGAGAATGATTAGGTGGATGAGTGGCTTTACACTTAGAGACAAAATGCGAAATGAATATATCCGGGATAGGGTTTGTGTAGCTCCGATGACGGGAAAAATTAACGAGAGTTGTCTTAGATGGTTTGATCACATTAAACGTTGATCGTCTAATGATTCGATTAGGAGAGTAGATGTTTTAGATTCAACTTATGTTAAGAAGGGCAGCGGTAGACCTAGGAAAACTTGGGCTTATTGTATAAAAAATGATCTTAATTTATTAGAACTAAAGGAAAATATGACACTAAATAAGACGCAATGGAGAAAAAGGATTCATGTAGCCGACCCCACGTAGTGGTATTAAGGCTTTGTTGTTGTATTCTTAAGAAATAAACAAATACTGATAAAGAAGAATTAATATACAATTCTCTTAAAATAAATCTACAGTTCAAATAAAAATTCTACGTAAAAAAGGATTCATGTAGGTGACCTCGAGTAGAAGTCCTATACTTCTTCAACCGAACTGACCAAGGATAAGTTTTTATACTTAGGTGGTTGTCTAGCATGTGTAGGATGTTAGAGACTTTCATAACCCATACAGGGAGTAAGTCATTTGTGGGAAGTGTTTTCAGCTTTGTAGTTGAACCTCTTATTTCCTTTCTTTCCTGCGGAATCCTTGTCACTTCAAAGGGTATAAGTCACACCTATTAGAGCTCTACCTGATAGTCATAAGATAAAGCTTTGTTTCTTTGATCTTTAGCCAACTGAGGTCCTTGTGAACGACGTAATTCACAAATTGCTAACCGGGAATCTTTGAACGTTTTAGGTAAAAACTAGGTAGACTTAAAGTCTTAGTAGCTTAAAACGATGGGAACATGACACCCCGATCCAGCTACCTCTACCTTTTAGGATTATTCTACTCTTCCTTTTTTGAGCCCCTTTGAGCCATTTAACTTCTTTTGACTTTGTTGATATCATTTTGAAGGCCCGATTACCAATGAGCTGCTACCCGTTTGGGATACAGTAATTCAACCTCTACCCTGATGACCCGATGAACTTTGACGTTTATGGATCTCCTTATTGAGGTGATTTTGGTTATTTCATAGGCTTTGAATGTTGATGAGCCGCTATCATTTAGGATGTGTGAGACTCACTCTTTGCCTTGTGGCATAGCCAGAACTTTGAAAGCATCAGGGTGTTTCCATACGAAATAACCATCATTTGATGACCTATTCTCCAGATTCATGATAATATAAGCAAAAATCATTTCATGAAGAGTATTGTTGAGTATCCCCAAAATGTAATTAACCAGAAGAATACATTTCTCTGGGAGGCTCTTGACACCAAAACAAAAATATTCTTTTTGATTCTCTTGTTACGGGTGTCTTATGTAGGGATTCTCTTCATTTTTTTTGTATTTTGAGGTATTTTGATATGATCCTATTCAAACATATACTCTCGACCCATCATGCGTGAATTACCCATATATAAGTTTTTCGTTTGTTTCTTTTTATTTGTTTATCTATTTGTTGTCATGTATCATTCTTTTCGATTCTTCTCCTTTTCGAATCATTAATATGATTTAGAAAGGAAATTTATTCAAATAAGAGAATTATACAGTTACATATAAATAAACAAATTGACAACTCTGAGCCTTTAAAAGAACTGAGAAAACAAACCTAAGTTGTCTGTGAATTAAACTAAGAAAATAAAGTGTCAATAATAACAAATAGAGAGACAGAAAGAGGGTGAAAATAATCTTTCTCGATCAATCACGTCTTATTCATACAATGATTCTCCTATTTATAGCGGAGATGTTACATAATTATGATATTATATTTTTGTCTCTGTCTTAAAAAGGTTCGTACTGAGGTATTTTTGGTATTTTACATGTGGAAGTTTACCGCCCGACTATTTTCTGAGTTGACCGATTCTCCTTAGTCGGCTTCAAGTCTGCATGATCAGTTTGGCTGATTGAGACCATCTTGGCTGACTGAACTTGGTCGATATCAGTTGGCTTGTTGATTAGACCCGACTATTAATTCTTGACCCTTAGTGAGGAGCCTTTGGGGCATCCCTAGGATGGTTGGAGATGATAGAAAACCAAATCTTCCCTTTGATCAGCTCTCATGTGGTGGTTGACTCAGATACCCTTTTATCTCTTTTTCAGTTGAGTGGTTTGTTCTTGTATCTTTTGGTCGTCTTTAGTCTGTCTCGTGATTCGGTTGGCTTTGGTCTTGCTAACTTGGCTCGTACGACTTCACTTGCTCCAATAAGTAGGCCTCATGATCTTGTTCCTTTTTGTGCTGTTGATCTCCTTGGGTCAGCGTCCACACATTTTCAATGTACAATTCTACAATCTTAATTATCAACTCTAAAATCATAAGTCTTTTAACATAACGCATGAGTCCGACTTGAAAATTTCTTCACAGATATAATCCCCCGCGACACAAATTCACATAGAAGAAAATAAAACAAACAGTTTCGAGTAAGAAAAAAAAAACAATTACGACAATTTAAACGAAATAAAACTAACTCAATGCCAGTCGCTCCTATTCAGCAAGAACTTGGACGATTGGCCTTCTAAAGCTGCAGACGAACACATCCGTGAGTCCCGACGCGCCTTCCTATTCCAGAGGCCGCCACTTTGCTCTGTCACCGTTGATTCACCGGCTGATACGTCACGATGGCCACGAGACAACGAGTCCGAGAGCTTTCGCGAGGCGAAGGAGGGAAGGCGAAGTGAGGTTTAGGGAGGGATTTTCTGTTTTTGCGAGCAGGTGGAATTTATTTTGAATTCGTGAATTAAAAATTTTTACAATTAATTTTAAAATATTTATGATATATTTTTTAAGTAAAATTAAAAGATAAATTTATTTTTTATTTAAAAGTTAAATTTATATTTGTAATTTTTTGGTCCTATTTCTTCTCGTCGACAAGTTTGAACACATTAGTAATTGACCAACGGGGCAGACGTTTTTTTTTCATAGACATTTTATTTTTTGAAAGAAAATATTATTCATTTTCTTTTTTTTATATTAATTTTAATATTTTATTTATAAGAAATGACTGAAATACTATTAGATAAGCCCGATCATCATCAGGTGTGTTGAATATTCGAATATCACATTCTACACATGAGGGATTCGAATATGTGACATAACAGGACTTACGACATTCATAAAGGCTGCTTTATCAACAGACCACCATAACATATTTTTAAATATAACATGAGACCAATAATATTTGTAACTCGGTGCTTAGTAGCATACTATTAATAAATTTAGTCATGAATTGAACTTAAATCTCGCAAAAATAAAAGTATATATAAAATTTAAATCAATTTTTTTTGTGTTCCGTTTTCTTGTTATGTTGAGACTTTATTATGAATTAAAGACAAATTTACTAAATCCAATTAAGCATATCACTGAATTTAATTGTGAAACACATTTATTCCGTAGTCCCCCGCGAGCTCTTTGATCGTATACTAGATTTGATAAATTCAGATTTATTAGATTTGATATATTCCATTTAATGTAAATTTAAATTGTAGCCAAAATGGTCAAATTATAAATATACTGCCAATGGTTTTAAACATACATAAAAAAATTATAGGACACTCATAAGAATTGAAGTTTAGGAGTTAGATACGTAAATACAATGCTAATTACATCTTGCTTGAAAGTTAAGTCTATTAATCTAGAGATTGGGTTTAATATATCGTATATATTGTGGTTAAAATCTCCCAAATCTCATAAGAAAGTGTAAATAGATAAAAATTACTGGTATGTCTGTAAATCTTCCAATTATAACTCGAAATTAGTCTGTCAAAAAATTAGTTGTTCGTGAATAGTTCGTGTTCAGTTCGTCAATGAGTTCGTGTTTGATTCATTCGATAAGTAAACGAGATGAATGTGAATAATTTTTTTTCTCGGTTAGTTAAATGAACCAAACACGAACAGTAATATGTTCGTTTGTATTTGAATCGTTATTATTTGAAATATAAAATAATTAAAAATAATTATATATAAAAAAATTATGATATTTTTAAAAATTTAATTTTATAAATTATAATATATAAAAGTTAATAATAATAATATGTTAATATACTATATTAGTAATATACTATTATAGATATTACATATTTATATAATATAAGATATATAATTAATATAATATATTATTTATATATATTAATATTAGGGTGTCAAACCGGCTTGTCGTTCGCAAATAGTTCGTGTTCAGTTTATTTTCGGCTCGTTTGTTAAAAAATAAATATAACAACGATGAAAAATTTTAAACACGAGCTTATTTCAAACAATTTCAAACAATAAAACACAAACACAAGCTTTTTAATTCGTAAGAGTGTTCGGTTCGTTTAAAACTGAACTTTCGAAATTCCTCTATAATGTCTCAAATTCCAGAAAAGGCCCATACTGATGCTAGTATTACCACAGTCAAAAGTGAGTCCAATCTCTTTGCGTTGAAGGCGAAGGAGAGGCTCTCTGCGAAGCCTGCTCTCAGATGATGGCGATTCGATGCATCACCTTCCCGTTATCTCCCAATCCGGTATATGACCATCTTTCTCTTCCCCTTGCTCTGTTCTTTCTCACCAAGACCAATTCAATCACAGAGATGGTTTCTAAACTGTATTCTCTCCTTCACCCTTTCCCTCTTTTCTGCTGCAGACTTACCAGAGAGTTCCTGTATCTAGATTCAAAGCCTCTGTTCGAACCATCAACCATTGCTGTATTGCCGGAGAAGGGATGAATCGAAGAGCGCAGTTGCTAATGAAGGTCAAGGTGTCAGCGGAGCGTGAGCTTCTGGTGGGGGAAGCCGAGTCTGCTATCAGCGACGAGGGTTAGGGTTTTTATTTTCAACCTTGTACAGCTTTCTATTACGGTGGCTTACAATTTGGTGTTAGAGTTTTGACTTCTTGTTATTTATTTCATTCAAATCATGAAAAAGGGGCTAATTTGGATTTTTTATTTGAGAAGGAAAAAAGATTTAATTTGGTTGGATTTTAAAGTAAGGATACCTTTGATTCGCTATAAATAGAAAATAATGATTTGTTTGAATGTGATATTTAATGCGTGATTGTGTTTGCGGAGGTTAAAATTGAAAATGATTTCTAACTACTTCTAGTTACATGCCATAATTTACTACATTCATTGTTTTATAAAATGTGATTTCTAACTTCATGCAACAAAACTGGGAAAGAACGGCATGCTAATTTTTACATGATTAACTTTAAATTATTGGAAACTAGGGTGACTGTTAATCCAGATTTGTAAAACTAAAATTTATTGTCCAAGAAAAAAAAAGCGAGAAATAACAATCATCAGCAATAAAATGAAACTACTATTAAAAGAAAAATTCTTAATGTACATAAAAAATGTGCCAGCGATAATTCTGAGGAGATCTAACGGTATATAATGAAAGAGTATGACGAAGGTGGGCCCATTGCCAGATCGTGAAACTTACTTGTCCAACCAAGTGAAGTTGTCTGGGCCAAAGTAACGCCAAAATCAGTCGAGCCACAAGATAAACAAAAGGACGACCATACGAAACAAGTCTGAACCAAATTGGCCAAATGTGAGGTAAAAGAGCATCTGAGCCAACCACCACAGGAGAGCCGATAAAGGAAAAATCCGGTTTCTTAGCATCTCCAACCATCCTAGGAACACCCAAAGACTTCTAATCAGGGGTCAAAGATTGACGAACAGAGCATACCAATCAACCGACTCATATCGACCAAGCTCAACAATGAGCTGATCTCAACCGTTCAAGCTAAACTCAACCGGCCAAGCTATTCCTGCCAATCCGAAGTCGACCAAGAACCGCCGACTAAGTTAGAAAAGAGCCGAACAGACTTACACATGTAAAATACTAGAAATATCTCAGTACAGACCCCTTTAAACCACGAGCAAAAATGTAATATCATCATCATGTGTCATCTACTCTATAAATAAGAAAAATATTTTACGAAAAATGCTTGATTGATCGCGACCTATTACTGCTCGTTACTATTTCTCCTCTCTCTATCCCTTCTTTAGACTCTAATTCATGGGTGAAACTCAGAGATAAATTGAAATCAACATCTTGAAATGTGCGGTGAGCGTGGATATTTCATGTCGACAATTCATAAGGATGCCGAGGAATTCTCGAGGTGTAAATAGTTTTAGAAGTACGCACCGCTGCAACACTAGCCGCTCACAAACTGCATCCATTGTTTGCCTGTGACCTTTCGCCGTCTGTGGACTTGATATTTTCGGGCCCTTTTTCCCAGTAACTAGGCCAACAAAAACTTTTGCTCGTTGCTGTAGATTACCTTTTCAAGTGGATTGAGGCCAAATGGCTCATTCAGATAACCACAAAGATCGTTCAAAACCTCATTTGGACTAATATTATCTATCGATACGGTTTATTGCTCGTAATCATCACAGACAACGAAACACAATTTGCCAACTAAGAGGTGAAATTTTTTTGTTAAAACCAGTTGATCAACTTGAAGTTTGCATTTGTTCATTATTGTTGAATGAATGGACATGTTGAGGCAGCCAAAAAAGATCATCATAAACCCGTCGAGGAAAAAAGTTGAAGGATCTAAGAGAAACTAGATCTAGATCTTGTCGTCTATTCTTTGGGCGGTCCAAACGACACCTTCCACGGTGACCTGACAAACCCTATTCATGTTGTCACATGGGATGGGGTTGGTGCTACTTGTTAAATATAATCATCATAGTGAGAGAGTGGTACAACTTTGACATTTGATGAAGTGGACTTAGCCGACTGGCAAGAAGCAAATGACAAAGGAGTGCTGCTTGCGCTTGACCTTGTGGATGAGGAACAAACCGACTCAGCCCTCAGGCTGGAAGAAGTGAAGAGATAGACGACTCAATACTACAACAAGCATATTTGAGTGAAAAATTTCGCCGTCGAAAACCTCATGCTGAAAAAAGTGAACTCAACCATGTGAGAACAAGTTGTGAGAAAGCTCGACCAAACGTAGACCGGGCCATTCATCGTCGACAAGCAGGTCAACCACGGAGTGTATAAGCTAAAAACCTACACAGGAAAGGGGTGCGTCGGACGTGGAGTTGAAACGATTTGAAGACATTCTATGCTAGAAAAAAATGTATCTCGGTAATGAAAGCACGTTATTTTTCATACCATTATATTTCATTGTTAATTTAATAAAAATAATTAATGTAAAATTTTTCATATTATGCACACAATTCCAGACCCGACCGACACTCGTGGAACTTGAAAAGTTTGTAAAAGGGATTCTCTTGGAACTTGAACTAGTTTGTGGGTGGTGGTTCCACCCGAGCGACAATCTCGATAATGATGAGTAATATTCAATCAAAAAAAATGTACAAGATCAGACTCATAATACTCATGCATCATAAAAATTTGTGCCTCATACTTTGAATCGTGTCAAACTCTAACAATAAGATATTCTACCCATTAGCGATAAAATTCTCGGTAGGTAGCACACAAATCACCCCAACAACAATTTTGGATGGTTACCCCAGCAAAGATCGCAACAGGATCTGCTTAATACTTCTAACATAAGGTACGATCTATCCAATGCGACGACCTAATCAAACGATCAAGACATAGAAGGTATAAGACTTGAGCCAGATGGTAACTTTGTGAACTGACTGAAAATATTCTTAAAATTGATCAATCAATCATCACGGTTGAGCGCTCATCACAAGATCATTCAACACAGAAATGCCAAAGAAAATACGAAGGTTTGACTGACCGAAAGATCTCATTTTCATTCATGATTGAAAACTTATAAAATTTTCGAACTTTTTTTACAAGTGTTCAACAAAGGAAAGAAAAGAGAAGAAAAATTCTTTAAGTTACAGGAAAAGACCGATAGTTGGTCACACACAAGGGATCTCTCTTGGATGTCTGAGAAAGAGTGGCCATCAACTCTTTCATCTTCTCCACGCGTTCCTAGTCGATCTTTGTCAACCGAGCAAAGGAATTCAATTAGACGACAGACAAGCAACCTAGGGGATGTCCGAGCCGGCTAGCTTCTTCCTCAAGCTCTTCAAGGGAGACTTTCCTCAAGCTCTTCAAGGGAGACTTTGGGGCGATCAACTCCGCCATTCTCACTCGAGTCGGCTGCTCTTGCCTTGCGCCTGTTTTGCTATCACTGGCACCTCACTCAGATTCTTGTCAATGCCAGCCAGGGCTGTAGTCTCATCCAGACTTCTCAAAATAGAGTCATTTGCATCAAGAAATAGCGTAGAGCAAAATAACTTAAAAAAAACTAAAATTCAACAAATAAGACCAAACCTCCTTATACCCAAAAGTTGATTCAACTCAGACGCCCTTTATCGACACAACACCCTCACCATGCAACGGGAAAGCACCAACAACCTCTTGCGTGCAATGTTCGATTGGCGGGTCTTCTTTTGTAGTAGAATGTCTGATGATCGGATCGATGGTCTGGCCAGTCGGCCGAGCATTCCTCCCCTTTTTGTTGAGGAAGAAATCAAACGATGTCACTTGATCGGACAACGAAAGTTCCACTGTTCTTCTCTTTTTAGCAATGAATTTCTTCTTCCTTTCACATTTCGGACGGTCCGGTTCTTTCTGTTCTTTCGGTTTATCGTAGGCAAAATGGATTAGTTCTTTGTTGGAGATATCACCCGAGTGGTTTGATACATTCTCCAACGAACACCGGAAAGCCGATCGATTCAAACAAGAGGAGTCGCAAAGCAAATAAGGAATGAAAAGTTACATCGCACCTTTTTTATAAGAATCAAAGATGCGAAAATAAAGGGAGTTCAATTATTGAGTCATTAATTAAACAATAAATGAAATCTATTTTTTCATTTAATGCTTTTATTTTTATCTCAACGTCGTTTTCAAGAAGTAGGAGAATTAGAGAACTAAATCACGTAAATAAAAAATTTGCCATTGCTAATTCTGAGGTCTAATGGTCCAAAAGGTAGAGTAGGGTGAAGATGTGCCCATTGCCAGATTGTAAAGCCTACTTGTCTGGTCAAGTGAAGTTATTCCAGCCGAGCTAGCAAGGCTAAAACAGACTGAGCCACTAAGCAGACAAAAGGACAACCAGATGACACAAGCCCGAACTAAAGTGGCTAGATTTGAGGTAAAAGAACATTACAACCAATCACCACAGGAGAACCGATCCAAGGGAAGATCTGTTTCCCTAACATCTCCAAACATTTCAGGGACGCCTAGAGGCTCCAAATCAGTGTCAATGATTGACAGCCTGACCATATCAATTGGTTGACCCATATTAACCAAGCTTAACTGACTAAAGCTGATCTCAACCGACGAAGCTGTTTCCATCGGTCCGAAGACGATTAAGGACAACTGACCAAGCAAAAATGTAGGCAGACGATTTGCTTACACATGTAAAATACTATAAATATCCCAATACGAACCCCTTTAACGCAACGAGAAAAATATAATATCATCATTATGTATCCTCACTTCTATAATTAGAGAATCATTTTATGAATAAGACACGATTGATCATGACAGAATATCGTTCTCTCTTTCTATCTCTCAAACTCTATTCTTTGGGCGTGATTTACGGACAAATCAGGAGTCAACACTCACCCTTATTTTATTGATTGATTTTTCTATGAGTTAAACTCTCTAAACTAGAGGATAGAAGCTATGATTGAGTTTATGATTAAATTTGAATTATTATTGTTATATTCTTATATTAGGGAGGAGTAAAGATTGTTGCTTTTGAAGTTATAATAAACATATGACCTAAACATAAAAGATTAATGACACCACAACATTAATTTGCTCAAGGAAGCTTTTTAATTGGATATAAATTTTGATCAACTACAAATTTTTTTGCACAAAAAAAATCTTTTTTCATGTTCTGAGAATTGTTCTTTCCCCATGGTAATCAAACATACGTGAATGTTTGAACTTTGTAACATTACTTTCTATAAGGAGTAAAACATATGATCCGTAGACATTGCACCAATCTCTAAAATTTCTACCAAGGATTATTTTTTTTGGGTCACCGAATAAGGCACAATGCAAGTGAGTTTCTAGAAAATTTGCACATTTATTATTGAAGATGAAGATAACAAGGATGATAAAGGGGTGATTTTGCATGAATTTGACAAAATAATAATTCATTATGATAACAATTTGTTTGAAAACTCTTTGACTGGCATGCAATACATTGTTACAATGCCTAAAGTCTAAATTGTTTGGATAAGAAAATTGATTTTCTGACATACTTTGAAAATCATGAAAAATTTGGAAAGTAGACATTAAGAGTTAAAATTGCATAAATATCATGATAAGCTATCTTCTGACCGCCTGAATTTAAAATTTGAACTGTATATCCACATCGTTACCAATTAGCTTGGCTAAATGAACTTGAGTTTTTTGTAGCAGAGATGCTTGGTCCTTATTCAACTTGCCACTTATATCGATTATATTTGTTGTGATATCTTACCAATGGATTTTGCATTTCATTCTAAGATGACCTTGATTGTATTATTTATATGCCACTCATTTTAAAAAAAAATTAATACTTATGTCTTTAAAGCCAATGACAGGAGGATCATTTTGAAACCTATCAAGCCTAAAATTTCCTTTATTTTAGTAGGATCTAATGCACCTAGTAAACTGAAGCCATCTTAATCTATTTTGAGCCCAATTTCTTTTGAAAATGAGAGTAGATGGAGTAAGCCGTGCTTTTATTACTTTTAAATTGAACCAAGATGTGGTTGAGAGCATATCAGTGTCTTTGAGAATGTTTCTGTTACATTTGTGCCTAGCTTAAGGGCAATTTTGTGAGCCTAATGGCAATTTAGTCTTTTATTATTTATTATTGTTTAGCATAAATAGGGCTAATATGCTTAGGGTTAGGATCATACATGAGATTAGGTCTTGAGTCTTAGAGTTAGGGTTTGAGAGAGATTTCCTACCTCTCAAATTGTATGATTTGGGTGACATCGCTTACCTCTCGAATTGTGGGTGCTTATCTTTTTTGTATTAGTGTTGAGTTATTTGGATTTGTGAAGAAAAATAATTGCTCAACCCTAAATTTTGTGTGGAAATCTATGCCAGTTCCTATCAAACGATATCAGAGCTCTCTATTCTTGGAAAATCAATGTCGAGTTTGCATATTCTAGCCACGGGAAGCACAGATGGCGACCTACTCGTAGTTGCGGAACAATCGCAACGGGATTGCGACAGGAAGCTGCTGTCTCTATTTTATATAGGAAGAAACTACGATATTGCAAGATGCAGAAGGATAGGGATCACAACGTATAGGTGACGGTTTTTGTGACCTCACTTCACCAAACAATCGTGATTGGAGCTAGTTGGGAAGCATTGTGGCATACAAAGACCAAAAACTCACATCCTCTCGCTTCGTCCAAGTAACACAGTCGCCATTAGATCTTATCGGGTGGACGCAAAGTCCGAGTCACAGCTTGTGTTAGACCTAATTGAGTCAAGAAGCATGATCTGAGAAGCTCGACGGTTTGATTTGCCCTAGCTGCGATATGAGTGACTGAACTGTGCATTCTGAGAGCAAGTAAGGGATTTCGACTTAAATACCTCATGGTACAGTCGTGACTCGGGCTACCGGTGAAGTTGACGACAAGATTTCGATGCAATGGAGTTCTTAGATAAGCGAGTAATGACGATAAAAAAAATAGATGCTTTGGAGGAGAAAATAGCGAAAGAGTCGAGCCACATTAAATATTAAACACACAAACATGTTTTTTCCATAGAGGTGCAGTTCGAGAGGAGATTCACGACCATTAAAGAGATGATGAACAAGATCATGGAGTTTCACAAAAAACCACCTCCGACCGCCGTGGGATCAAGCGATAGCGTAGGGAACTGACGCCAGCAGTAGCAACTAGAAGGATTCGTGCGACATTAGGACAGCTCACTGCTTTAGATGGTTGATAAGCTGCAGTATTGAACGAAGAAATCAGGAGAGGACTTGAGCGGCATCATTTAGAAGAAATAGTGTGACATTCAGAGGACTTGAACAAATAGAAGCAAGTAGGATCGAAGTTAAGTTGACAAAAATGGAAGAGATACATCATACGGAGTTGACAGAGATTCTGGTCATCTATAACTACAAGATGAGCTATTTGGGGCTGCGATATTGTCTAAGATTAACTGGAAGTCAAAACATTATCTGATTCAAAAGCGGTTGAAGGATGTGCACAAGACAACTTTTAACTTTTTAAATTCCCGAGGGTCGTTATGAATTTTTGATTAAATGGAAAGGATTGTCAGATGACGCTGGATCGTGTGAACCATACGACTTGATCCAACAATAGTTTTTCCTGCCCTGAGGAAAAGGTGTCTTTTTGGGAGGGAAGTATTATTTTGTCGGTGCCTAGCCTAAGGGTAATTTAGTATTGTATTAGCCTAAGTGCAATTTAGTCTTCTATTATTTATTATTGTTTAGTATTAATAGGGCTAGTATGCTTAGTGTTCGGATTATGCATGAGATTGAGTCTGGAGTCTTAGGTTTAGGGTTTGTGATAGATTTTCTACCTCTCTATTTTTAGGATTTGGGAGAGATTGCCTACCTCTTGAATTGTGTGTGCTTAGCTTTTATGCATTTGTGTGGAGTTATTTGATTATTGAAGAAAAATAATTGCTTGGCCCTAATTTCTGCGTAGAATTCTGTGCCGATTGCTCTCAATTTCTCAATTTCTATTTGAATGTAAGGAATTCTAACCTGATGAACTTTTTTGATGAATTACTGCTATTTACTGATATTCACTATGCCACTGATTTGATTCCTATATTACTTGTGTTTAACGAACCTATTAATTGAATTCTCTTGAACATATTGAAATAAAAAGAGAGTTAAATGAACTACTAAGAAATGACACACATAGTAAAAGATAAGTCCTTACGCAATGTCTACTTTACTCCCACCTAAGAAGGGCAGGAGTTGGAGAATGTTTGTGGATAGAAGAGTAATTGATTAAATCATTCTCATACGAATATTAGCTGAAATGCTAGATATGATGATTGTGGTTATGATATCTTCAATGATTGATCTAATGAGTGAAGGATGGGAGAAAGAGACAAATGAAGATTTCTTGTATGAAAAAAGATCATTTGCATGATTGGTTACTAATTCCTTTCAGTTTAATTAATTTCTGGAGGACTTTTATGAGAATTATGGACAGTTTTTTGTGACATTTTATTGAAAGTTTTTTATTGTATACTATAAAGCCACTTTAGGAAAGTATTTTGAAAATTTCAATATAAAAAATTTTCTAAATTAAAAAAAAAATCTATTTACTTACCCCATTTCTTATATTGTTGGGTTTTTTTATTTATGGATGGTCTAGATGTTGATGTTGATAAGTTTAAAGTCATAAGAGACAGACTAACACTTAACAAATATTTATATATTTGGATTTTTCACACTTCGGTTACCTTTTACTACTAATTGTTTAAATGACCTATTATATCATTACTGGTTATCTTAGAAAAGGAGAATCCAATGCACTAAATCTGTTGCCAAAAAGTGACTTACTACTTGCATTAAGATTATATAATTTTTATGAAGGTTTTGAGTTTTCATGTGATGCATTTGGCATAAGAATTGTTTTGTCAATGTAAAGTAAAAATACTCTAATTATAACATGAAATTCTATGGCGGTTCATCATAGAATCCATTTTCATGGTGTGTAAAATGTAGCCGCTCTACTTAAGGCATCACCAACTTTTTTTTTTCAGTTTCAGTACAATATTTCAACATAAAGGTAACTTCTTTTAAAATTTTGACACAATCAGTATACCTATGTCCTAGTTTATTTTAATAATTTAAATGATTCAAGGCCTAACGGTCCAAACGTAGAACAAATTCTGTGGGCAATTGGTGATGCCTCCAATGTTGTGCCATGGTAGTGTTATTATCTGCATAGCACGTAATTAATTCTATGGCATAGTGTGAACAAGATTTGTTGATGGATTTTTATGTTCGTTTAGTGTTTTTCTTGTTAAATTTTAGATTTTGGTGACTATTGAATTTTTGTTTAGGATTAAAGTAATGCGTTTGTTATTTTTACATTGAAAGTGACTGATTTTCCTTGCTGAAGCCAGTGGTTGGCAATCTCTGGATTCTGATTTTCTGTCATTTTATTGTTCATCTCATGTTATATTGTATTTATAAATTTAAACTGTCAGCTATCTTACATCAAACATTGATGATGGCGATTACCCAATCTTATGTGCAATTTCTTGAAGTCAATCTTATTTGATGTCATTCCTAAAGGCATTATCTATAAGTGTACAAATTGTGGGGTGAGGTCAGGAACAACAGAAGCGGAGGAATTGGAAAGTAGCAATTGAGAGTTTCATGAACATCTCATTGTCATTAAAAATTTATTTCTTGGTTTATGACCTACTTTATCCATGTTCAAGAGGTGCTAAAGGTAGAGAGTACAAAGAGTTTGCATTTAAAAATTCAAAAGATGTGTATGAAAATTTTCTTATTAAAATTGGTTTTTGAATTTTCTGCATGCACTTGAACTTTGGTTTACATGCAACTTGATATTCATTGTCGTAAAGTTTGTTAGCTCAACTTTTATTCTCATCAACATGACAGGTATATACCATAACATTGTATTTCATATAATTAGAAATATATGATTAGATCTTGAGAGTTGCGTACATGATTATTTCATGTGGGTTAGAAATTGATTACCTATAATTTCTATAAATCATCTAGTTCATATCTTTTTTGAAGGATTTTTCTGACATTTGATGCAGATGTCGGTTTTCTCAGCATTCATCATGTTGGGATTCTATGCGAGAACCTTGAAAAATCCCTTGATTTCTACCAAAATATTCTTGGTATGCACATATTTCTTCTGTAACAAGTTATATGAGCTCATTATTTTGCAAATAAGGGAGCATTAAGACTTTATATGTGATAGGACTTAAAATTAATGATGCAAGGCCGCATGATAAGCTTCCATTTAGAGGAGCTTGGTTGTGGATTGGTGATGAAATGATTCATTTGATGGAGCTTCCAAATCCTGATCCTTTGACCGGACGCCCTGAGCATGGTGGCCGAGATCGCCATTCATGTATTGCAATTAGAAATGTTTCCAAGCTCAAAGAAAAATTTGATAAAACAGGTAAGTGTGAAAATTTTCTATTGCACCTTCACAATTATCACCTTGCAATTTATTGTACAATATCTTAGCTTAAAAACACCTACTTCTTTATTTTTGTTAATGTAGAGATTGATTCAGTATAATTAACTTGCATGTATGATTTTCAGACTACAGAAAAATATGCCATTTCTAATGAAACAACCGATATAATAAAAATTAGAGCTGACGTTCCACAAGCAATCTTCTGTATAGTTGCTCAAAATGAAATAATTTTCATATTATTAACTTCTTGGTCTTCCTTGTACCATGGTAGATGTATTGGAGGATAATGCCTACTAACACGATTTCATATTTACTTTAGATTTTTGTTGATAATGGAATTAAAGGCCACAATTTAGTGAACAAATATTATTCAAATAGTAATGATTTAGGGATCAAATCGTGGAAATTTGAAAAAGGTTAAGCACTCAACATTGTGGACCGGGGGATTGGTCACATTGAGCTAGACCAAACTTAGTCGGCCATCGAAATAGGCTTCTAATCTCTCTCTCTCTCTCTCTCTCACACACACACACACACATGCGCGCGCGCGCGCGCATGCACACACTTGATTTGAGGAATCCTAGTAGGGGATTAAGAGTTTATTCAAAGGGCAAGTCCTCCATCAGATTATTTTGTGTTATGAGGATTGAATTTGGGTTGGTGATAAAATGAATCATTTGATGGAGCTTCCAAAATTTGAGCATTTGATCGGACACCCTTAGCATGCCGGTTGAGATCGTCATTCATGTATTGCAATTATAAATGTTTCCAAGCTTTAAGAAAAAAAATTGATAAAGTAGGTAAGTGTGACAATTTTCTATTGCACCTTCACAATTATCACGTTGCAATTTATTTACATTATCTTAGCTCAAAAACATGTACTTCGTTATTTTTGTTAGTGTAGAGATTGATTCAGTACAATTAACTAGCATGCATCCCAAATGATTTGTGGACTACAGAAAAAGATGCATTCTGATAAAACAACAGATAAAATAGAAGTTAGAGATCACACTCCACAGGCAATCTTCTAGATAGTCACTTAAAATGAAATAATACTACCATTATGAATTTTTTGATCTTCCTTTTACATGGTAAATGCATTGGAAGATAATGCCTAATAAAAAGATATCTTATTTAACTTATATTTTTGTTGAGCAGGGAATTAAATGCCACAATTTCGGGATAAAAATTGTTAAAATAGTAATGATTTACGAATGAAATCATGAAAATTTCAAAAAGGTTAAGCATGATTCATTGTGGACTGAGAGATTGGCCACATTGAGCTTGACCAAGCAGTCGGCAATCCAAGTAGGCTTCTTATCTCTCTCTCTCTCTCTCTCAAACACACACACACATACACACTCATCGTGATTTGAAGAATCCTAGTAGGTTTTTTGATTAAGGGTGCGTTTGTTTTGACCGTAGCTGTAGAAAAACAGGTTTCAGAAGCTGTTGTTAAAAATTTGTTGTTCAAAAGCTGGTGTTTCAAAAGAAGTTGGTCTGTTTGAAAAACACAATTTTGTAAGTGTTGTCTGTTGATATAATGACTGTAATACTCTTAAGTATATAAAAACAGTTCAATTTAAACTGTTTAGAAAACACTGTTCTGAAAAAGTTTCCTGCGAAATAAATCATCTGACAATTTATAATATTATTTTCACTCACAACAATATTATAGAGCAAATAAAGGTGGGCATTAACTAAATTATAGAAATCATCAAATTATGTCTTCCAACAACAACACAATCACAAAAAATTGTGATTGATCAAATGGTCCAAAAAAATAAGTTTGCTTACAAAATAAAAACTTAATGCACTACAATTTGTTCCCCAAAATACATGTACATAATCAAATCAGATACAACGCTAACAACAATGAAAGCAATGCTACAGTCACGAGATCGAACATAAGTAAAGTCTTTACAAGGAAATTCATGTCTCTAACATCATCTTTCACAGTATGATCAATTGAATGTATCATTTAACTGACTTGCTCATATGGTGCATCTCTCGGTTCATCAACCCACTGAAAAAATTTACAATCTCTATATGTTAAATTCTTTGAGCATATGTAAAATTTTCATTCTGCATTGTCTCATTTTTTAGCGGCTAAAATGATGCTTAATAGATTGCAATCGCAGAAAAACGGTCGATGTTTGGTCCTCTTAAGTGCTTGTTGAATTATTTGAGCTCATTTTTGATAGTACAATCCTGTACAATAATGATTAGCACAAAAATAACAAATTTTATTGCATATACAAAAAAACAGTAAACCCTTAATGCATGGGAACTTGGTTGCCAGAAACCCTTAAGAACAAATTTGTGTATGCATAAATGCATAAAAAGAAGGCCATCCATAAGAGCTCTTTGGAGTCCAAAGAAACTCAAAATAGAAACCAATAAACCAATACAGAAAAAAATCCAAGATAGCCACCAAAAAAGCAAGAAATAAAATACTACCGAAAACAAGACAACAACAATAAAGAAGCACAAGAAGAAACTCAAAAAGGAAAAGAAATTGAGCTCAGTACATACCTGATGAAGAAGACATTAAAATACCTTCCGAATATTGTAAATATTTTAGTACAAAAAAACATCAAGTATGGTTGAATTTTAATGCAATGACTAGAGAACATCATAGCTCAATCGACAACCCAGACAAAAGAGAAAAATCAGTAGAAATCTGAACAAATCAACAAGTTCGAAAAAACATGGAAAACAATTGATATAAAACACCCAAAATGTTTACACAGCTTTAGAAAACAATGCTTCAAAAGACTACTTAATTTTATCCATCACTATTGTGGGTAGAATGGCCAAAAAAAACTTCAAGTATCAAGTAAATAGTTAAGGTGGATTGAATGCCCATCTCTTGTAGAATAAATGCATCAAAATACATTTGGCACCAAAGATGCCACATCATCATCAATTTATCCATCATTATTGTGGATCAATTTATCTATGCAAGTTTGGATGCATCATATCAAAATACATACATAAATTTCCAAGCAAACTAAACTTGGTAAGTAAAATAAGAAGTATATGGATATTGAAATAGTGATGTGCATTTAAAGGATAGGGTTGAGAAGGTTTGTAAGGTAGTAGCGAGTTATCCAACCTAGAGGTGGCAGGGGGAAGTCATGCATACATAATTGTGTTGCGAATTTGAAAATTCTAATATCATGAGCACTAACTTCTCAACTTGTCATGACAAAAGTAAAATACATATTGTAGTCGCATACTGTCATTTTGTTCTATGTAGATGAACCACAACGCCCAATATATGCGATCTTTTTAATATTTAGCATATGTACATGAACATGTGTGCCATTAATGACACCAATACAGTCCTATATGAAATAGTAATAATTTCAAATTTGAAGATTTTTTAATTTTTGATGGAAAAAAAATCTCCATATAGCTTGAAGTATGACATATATTTATGATCGCAAGAAATTTCTGTAGGAATATTTGGGAAAGTTGGGTTTTCAGGCTTGATAACTCCAGAAGGCATATTTACCAATGCATTCAAACCAATAGAAAAATATATACTTATGGTTTCAGATGAGTGCTGAAATCTCTCATATGCTGACCTTATCGATTCATTTTGTGATGAAATGTAAAGTGTTATCGCCAATACCTCTTTTGAAGTCATTCTAGAAGAGCCAACGAGATCATGACTATTGTGCGGTTCATTCAACAACAACAAAGCCTTAATCCTACTACACTGGGTCAGCTACCTGAATCCTTTTTCTCCATTGTCCTATTTAGAGTCATGTTTTCATTTAGTTCTAATAAATTAATAACATTTTTTATACAATAAGCCCAAGCCTTCTTAGGTTTACCTCTGCCTTTCTTAACATAAGTCGAATCTAAAACATCTAATCTCCTAATCAAATTATCAGATGGTCGACGTTTAATGTAACCAAACCATGTAAGACGACTCTCTCTAATTTTATCTGTCACTGGAGCTACACTAACTCTATCACGGATATATTCATTTCACATTTTGTCTCTAAGTATAAAGCCACTCATCCACCTAATCATTCACATCTTGGCAACACTTAACTTAGTATTATGCTTCTCTTTTAAAGGACAACTTTCAACACCGTAGAGCATTGCAAGTCTCACCACCATCTTATAAAATTTTTCTTTCAGTTTAAGCGACACTTTTCTATTACATAAGAGGCCCGAAGTATTTCTCCATTTCAATCAACCAACTTGAATTCTACTATAAACATCCCCATTGCTTTGAACAACAAACCTGAGATATC
Organism: Phalaenopsis aphrodite; assembly: GCA_003013225.1. NCBI lineage: Eukaryota > Viridiplantae > Streptophyta > Magnoliopsida > Asparagales > Orchidaceae > Phalaenopsis > Phalaenopsis aphrodite. The sequence goes on from NEWO01000062.1 coordinate 770,765, forward strand.
TAAATCGTTCATACCTTTGAATAATTTGATCACCCAAAGTTACATTTATGTCACTAGAGCTACTACTACTAAAATTACATTCCATGTATTCAGTTTTAGTTCTACTCGATTGAAGGCCTTTAGACTCCAATGTAGACCTTCATGATTCAAGTTTTTCCTAGGCTTATTCTCTCGTCTTATACACGAGAAGGATATCATCAGCAATCATTTGAGTATAACTAATTACAAAGTTCATTCAACAGATCAATAAAAATTACTTGGCTCATACGAAACATGTTATGGAACCTGCTAGGGTGCCCCCCTACCCCCAAGAAGTTCATTGAACCATTTGTCTCCGATAAATGTTGACGTCATACATGGCATGCGAGAGATGGATGGTTCATAGTACGCAGTGAGTGCACATACAACCGTTGTAATAATTTTCATGCAACTCTCTGTCTTATCTCAGTGAGATTCATAGTTGGAAAAATAATACAGTAAAATATAGCAACATCTTAAGTCAGATTAGATCACCCACCACATTTTTTAGCATCAATAATAATAGTTCTATAAAAAACAGATCACAACATGAAAATAGAATAAGTCCAATTGTTCAACCGCAAAAAAAAATGTCCTTCACACAGGACACAAATAGAGAATAGTAATCAAACATTGCAATTTTCATAGAAGAGGCGGTAAGTAATGGACCCTCCGTTCAGGTGCCATGGATGCTAAAACATTCATCTTCACTGGATCTTCAGTTATAGCTTCAGTGAGCACGAATATAAGGGTATTTCTTAAAAAAATTTTGTTATCTATTCAAGTATTTTTATTACATCAGGAATAGTTGAAAATTGTTGTGCATTAGTGGAGTCAGATGATAAGTTCGTGCATGCTGTTACTAGCTCGGATATTTGGCGTCTTAGGTATGCAGGATCAATTTTTTTAGTACCAAATGATATCTCAATAGGATCAATTGGGCTATCGCTAGGCTCTTTTGAACCTTGAATAGTCCAATAATGTTCACCAGTCTCAACAACCCCACCAAACATAACATCTAGCTTCTCTGCTAGCTCTAGTTCAATTCCACCAAACTGAAATTTCTTAGCACTTTATACAGTCTGTCATTCAGATAATTAGAAGGAAGAAGTTATATATAACAATTGTGCATTAAAGGAAAATTTAAATACATGTCTTAAAATAGATCTGACCTTTAAAATAAAAATAAAAGAATCCCTCATCTCCTTCAGATATATTAAGCAATTCATTGCCAGTTTTGGGACCTGTGAATTGCTTAAAAGAAATAAAGGACAACAATATATAGTGTGACTTCATTCTAGTCAACCAAATAAGAAGGGTATTTACATACATAACACCCAATTCCTATGTATTTACATATCTAACACCTAAACTTTACTTTTTACACTTATACCATCCAAATCTTTCCAATCACATAAAATCTAAGATAAAAACCTGCAAGTTTAATATGTATTTAGAAAAGATCAACACTGCGTTCAACCTTCAATGATTTAGATTCTCAAGGAATAAGAAACATGAACAGATTTGCAAATCAAGGACAACAATCCATTTCTATCACTCAAAAAGTAAAAGTGGGGGGGGGGGGGGGGGGGTTGGGGGGGGGCACGATCAGCCACGAGCAGGTAGAGGGGAGACATCCCGCGGGAATGTCGAGGGCACGCGAGAGAGATGAGTTAGGGACGAGGGAATAATAGCGAAATGAAGCTTGTTGACCTCATTTTTAGCGAGTTCTAGTCTTTCTCTTAGGATTTAGGATCTAGCCTTAGGGATCTCCCTTCGACTATCTTAGAACCTTAGAAATGGGACCCGCCTCATTTTAGTTCGACCTACTTCTGTTCTCTCTTGTGGTTTCGCGCGTGTGGTGTCTACTTCTAGCACCTAGAAGGGTGAAACCGGCATGAGGAAACCCAAAAGGAATTCTTATAGGACTTCAAGTCTTAGGAAAATATCGTCATGACCTTTTCGTCACATACACACACCAAATGCACAAAATTCACTGAGTTGCACGAAATCTGACTTCAATTTAGCCTAGAGGAGGGTCAAAATGCGAACTTCTCCGGACGACCTCCGACGACAAATTAGACTGCGCCAACGCGTCCGGGATACCAATTTTGGTAGGAAAGGACATCCATATTGCCATATTTTCGACACGAGAAAATTGACACGCAAATCGATGAATTCATCAAAACAACCTCTGACGACAAAACAGACAGCGCCGGTGCGTCCGGAATGTCGAAATTACCTTGGAGAGGACACCCATTTTGCTGGGACACCGCACACGAATAAATTACACTAAATTTGATATTTTTTTTTATATTTTTTTTATATAAATAAAAAAAATTCTTATTTTAAATCCCTAAAACCCTAAATCTTTAAATCAAACACACGCGCCTCTCTTGCTCTCGTTCGCGAACCGACCGAGCCTCCTCCTTCCTCTCGTTCGCGAACTGGCCTCCCTCTCCCGTTCGTGACCGAGCCCTCCTCCTTCCTCTCGATCGTGAGCCCTAGCTGAACCGACCGAGCCCCCCCTCTCCGATCGCGAAGCTTCGGCCCACGGTCCCCTCCTCATACGCCTGCCGCCCTGCGAAAAGCTTCCACCTACTCCCTCTGGCGCGCTCCGACTTTCCCCTCCCACGCCTCTGCGATTCTCGTCGTCTTCTCCCGCGCGACTCTTGTCGCTTCTCTTGGCTCGACTCACCGCCCAGGTAAGTGACGGGGAATGCATCTCCTCTTCCTTTGCTATATAAACCCCATTTCGGGGAGTTCCTAGGGCTGACCGAAAATTTTTGGAGAGGGTGGAGGTGCTGCCAAAATTTCCTCTAAATCTCTTTGGTTCGATTTTCCTTACTTTGTTCATCTCTTGTATGCTTGAGGCTTTTTGGAAGTGCTGTGGAGAAGATTTGTGGAAGTTTCGGGGCTGAAATTTCGGTGGAGCTTACTTCCTTTCTGGAACTGTCGTTTTGGGGTTTCTCGCTTTTCTCGTTTCTGATTTAGTGATTAGTTGAGGTAAGCTCCTTATAATTTTCCCCTTCTTCGGCAGTTTAGTTATGGCGAGCTTTATACTATGGGAATCCTTCTTATTCTTTGCATAACTATGAACTCCCTTGCAAAAATCTGGATGAATTCGTGCATTTAATGCTAGATCTTTGGATGTTTGCATGTATATCATTCATGGCTTGTTTTTTTTTTTTAGGAACCATAACTTCTAAAAAAAATGATGATACAGGAAGGGTAGATATGTGTGAATCGGAATTCGGATAAAGGATAGGCTAAGCATATTATAATTTGGGGATTTGTATTTATGTTGCTTACACTTTCTGTTATTCCTGTATGGGCGCTCGTTTTCATTTATGTAGGAAACTCAGCTTCTTTTACATCAACGGGGTTGGAGGGGTCACATAGGTATATGAATAATGGGTTCTCTGCTTTTCTGGAATCTTTTTTTTTTTTTTTTGGGAAGAATATTCAAGGGCTGCTTTGAAAGGGCTTTAAACGCTCCTTTAGCTATGTGTATCCATCTTCTTGGGAAGAGTTAAATGCTGTATTTTGGTTTAACAAACTTGTTGATTTTGAGGATGTTTTGGTGTTTTTTGCAGCTATATCTAAGTTGACAGTTTTTTTTGAGATGGTTTATGCCATTTCATCTCTTTGCATGATTGTTGATTTGGGTGACATTCCGAAGCTTTAGGCTTGAACTTATGTATTCATATTGCAAGTTGTAATTGCTAATCGACATTTTATACGAGGATTACATATACTAATTTGCTAGCTCACGCACCATATGATTTTCATCTACTTGCATATTATTCAGAAATTTTCATGGTTCGTTGAAGCTAGACTCTAAAATTTTTGGAGGTGTTTATTTCCTTGCTTTGGTTTGTTGGACCCAAAACATGAGTTTCAACTCAAAAGGAAGGTTAGATTTGAATTGATGGGATTTAATTCTTTCAATGATGTTTGCATCTAATAACTTCTGCCTTCTTTTACGCACATACCACTCAATTCTTATGCGCATGGTCTGATTTTGGCAAGCTATTTGGAACATTTTAAAAACATATTTTAGGGGCTGAATTGGTTTCAGTTTAGAGCTTTTAAAAAGTGTGTTTTGTGGGCTGAATTGGGTTCAGTTTTGAGCTTTTCGAAATGCCATTTTTATGGACTGAAATGACTGTAGTTTTGAGGGCTTTTAAATGCATCTTTTGGCGATGTTTTGACAAAGGTTTTTTTAGCTGCCGTTTTGAAGGTTATAAGACTATTTGGGAAATTTGTTCTCTTTCAATTTCATGATACGAAACATATAGAATTATTAGAAATTGGAGATGCCGCCTTGGGCTTTGGAAAAGGTTTACATGTGATACTTGTGTGAGAAGTTGGAAACTTCGAGGAGTTCACTTTTTGGGAATAAGAACTTGATCGTTTTATTCATGAGATTTTTTTTTTGAAGCTTTGACGAGGTTGACCCTATGTAAAATTTGAAGTTGTGTGGGTTATTTTAATTGAGTTGGGATTTTTAGTTGGCTGGGCTTCCTTTGAGTTGCAGTTATGAGGCTCTGATGGTGGCATTTTTTTTTATCCAATGTGAAAGATTTGGATGATGTAAATGCACTATTTAAGTTTAGAGATTGAATATGTAAATGCATAAGTGTTGTGGGGCTACGTATGTAATCGTGGCATTGGTTTGGACTTGTTTCGACTGGTTTGAAATGTGGTTTGGAAAGAATACCTTTTGGTTGATCTGTTTGCGAAATTGGAGGAGGTGATACCCATTTCGGATTGATTCGGGGATTTTCGGGTCTTCATTTTCGAATCTTTTTGTCACGAGCTTTGAGGGTTGATTCATCCTTCGTTCTTTTCGATGTTTTGGGTGAATCGATCCATCTTCTCTCTCACCCCATTTTTGTTCTTTTCTTTTCCTTGCTTCTTGGTTCGGTTTTCGACGCTTATGTCCGACGCATTAGTGTCCACGTATAGCCTTTTGCTATACGTGAAACCATCAAATAAGATCGCAAGTAGTCGTTTTGGGACGTATGGTGTTGATGATAAAGACACACCGAAGATAGCAGAAAGATGCCCTATCATGTAACATCAAGATCCAGACATTTGATGAACAATAGGATATGATATCCTTCGCCTACATAAGTCTAGCGGGAGTTGACTCGAACCTCCTCATATGATTGGCAGTCCCACGCCCGACA
>NEWO01000062.1:777413-788311 GCA_003013225.1 Phalaenopsis aphrodite
AATCCTCCACCTTTTTCTTTAGGCATTCGTATAGCTCTGCTGTACGATTTAAGCCCTAACTCGTTCTAGGTTCCGAGGTTGTCGTCCGGTACGACATAAACCCTCATATCTTCTAGGCAATTTGTGTGACCATGTCACTCAAATATAAGCCCTAATTAAATAAAATTGGCAGGATGAAACATTGTAATAATTTCTTCTCAAAACTAGAGCCAAATTATAGGATAGACTGGGAAGTCACTGAAGTTCTCCTCAGGATTTGTAGCCTCCCCTAGTTTCTCTTCATTTGGATTCCTCAACATTGTTCCAGATTCGAGCATTTCCCCTTTCACACCTCTTCGTCCGATTTCGTTGAAAAGTCCTATCCTTTTGACTTCTTTGAAGATAGTATTCCCTGATTTTTATCGAGAGTTTTCTTAGATGACTTCGGTCATTTAAGATGTAATTAACTATAGGGGCTTGCCCTTATAGGAAGCTTTTCCGAACCCAGCCTAAAATAAACCCTATTTAGTTTTTTGTATTAAATAGGGGAGTCGACAAATAAAACGGTTTCACAGACCAAACGAATGTTATATATTTCTTAGTTTATTTGATCGAGCCTCATCCTCAAGTCTTGTGTTTATCCCTCGGGATAGATATAGGATTTGAGGTAGAGCGCTCTTTCATTTAAACTGCGAAAAATGTGAGGTCAGTTTGATTTCATATTTTTCTAAAAATTATATATATATATATATATATATATATATATATATATATATATATATATATATATATATATATGTAAATTAAAATGTCCTTCCGAAGCGAGCAACGAGATTTCAATTTCGGCGACCGACAGCTTCTTACGGGCAACCCACAAACTTTAACCACCAACTTTTTTGCTGCTGACAAAGCTCCACGGGGGTTGTTTTTTTAATTCGCGAACTCTGAACTCGGGGTTGAATCCATGTTTGAGTTTCTACAGTAACCCAAAACCCCGTTCCGGACAGTTTCATCAAACTAGCAAACCAAACGAAGTGGAAACATAGTTTGGGGGAGAAGCTGGTTTTAAAAGCTCGCACACTAAGAGTTTGTTTAGAGAGTAAGTCCCGCATGAGATTATTCCGTGTTATGAGGATTGAATATGAATCAAAGTTGGGGTTTATAAGATAACGGTTGAATTTATCTTTAATATATAAGATTTATCCAAAGGATGGGGTGTAACTACTTCGTATTTTTATACCAATGTATTTTTTAACTATCCAATGTGAGATAGTATCTAATATTCTCACTTGCTTTGCTACTCTCCTAATGTGAGAACTGTACATATTGAACATTAGTTCTCTTAGAACAAATGTTATTTAACATCATCATGTATCATGCATCAAGAGCATACTCAACTACATGGTGTTTATAGGAGTGTTGTTTTGAACCTTGTTCGACCATGATCCATGGGAGCCATAAATTGAATAAGCCACTCACTCTCAAATGAACCATTGGCTCTTGAACCACTTGTTAGGGAGTAATAATAAAAATAATATTTCATTTAAAATTCTTATTCTTAAGATACCCACAAAGTTATTAGTTGGTGATAGTCTTAAGCATGAACTTCAGTTGGGGGACCAATTGGATCAATTTTCAATAGTTTAGGGCTACGGTGGGGTGCATTTTGAAAGTTCAAACTAAATTGGTCACTTTTGGATAGTCAGAGGATTATTTTGGGCTTTCTCTTTTTTAATTTTTGTATGTATGTAGAGAGAGAGAGAGAGAGAGAGAGAGCTATTGTTTCATAGATTTCACGAAGGTTGGCATAAATTGAACTTTATGTGCTTGATTAGGTCTTAATTTGGCTAATTAATAAATATTTATTATTCCTAATTTTAATATTTGTCCATGCATAAAATGAATTAAATAAAAGTCTTAACAAGTTGGTTATGCATCAAACTCATCTCATTAAGCTATATTTTCTCCTTATGCGAATTTGACCTTAGGAGTTGTATGGAGATCCAATCCTTTCTTATTCGCAACCCACCCACAACTCTTGGATACTAACATGACTTGTTCTTATGACATGAATTGCTCACGCTATTATCCTTCTCTCACCATTATCGCCAATTGTTTCTTATGATCTCATGATCTCTTATTCTTATAAATTTTCTCCTCATACATATTATGCTTTCTTATGCTGTCTTTCTTTATCAATGATCACATCCACTACCTCCAACACAACTCCTTGACCCACAAATCTTGTTCTCCCTCAAAGATTCCAACACCCATCTCAACTTTGTATTAGGATTCCATGTCATCATTCCTTCTTATTTGGTGCCTATGTGAACCCTTGATCATTCCCATTATTGCATTGATATGCACAATCTCTCACTCATTTTCCTCTCACACTTTTCTAGTTCTTTCTTCTACTACATTAGATATTGTACACCCTTACTCTTGCACCTCTTTGATTTTATTCTCATAGGCCTCAAGTACTCGCTTACCTTGTCTTTTGTGCCCCCTTGCCCTTCACACACCCAGAGCATTTCATGCACATATAACCTTAAAATTTATATGCAGATCCAATTATTTTTTAGTTGCAACCCACAACTCTTTGATGCTAACATGACCTGTTTCTATGATATGGATATATTAAGCACATTGGCGATAGCAAGTGTAATTTCTCGAAAAAAAAATATTTGATCTCCAAGGCATAAATCACAAGGCATTCATTTCAGTCTCATTTTGTGTCTTATAGCCCGCCTTACTCCATGTATCACATATGCTCTACTATGGAATCTTTTAGAGTACTCATAACCATTTTGGCATGAGAAAAGATGTCTAAAATTATATGTAGATGTTATTTTTTTTTTTGTAAATTTGATTCACCGATCATTTTTTGGCATTGCATAAATAACAAACATAAAGTATTAGTTTCAATTTCTTGAACCTTAAAAATGGACATCACATTGCATCCCATCAGTACTGTTGTTCGGTTGCATCTTATTGCTCTTCCTAAGATGTATGTTGTGTTTTCATTCAGTATGATATTTTGGAACTCACCTCTTAGCATTCTTAACATGAAAAGATGAAATATAGTTAAATTCTTAGTCTTGATTTCTTGATTTTCTTGAGTGTTTCAAAACATCTATATAGTATCGCTAATTCATTTTCTTTATAATAAAAATCTAATTTTTAATTAATTACAATGACTTTAATGGTTCAATCAATTAATTGAAAAAAGAATTTCAAACAAACATTAAATTTGAATGTGTGGTTCTAGTACATGCATATTAAAAACCATGCTAATACATCTAAAAGCATATAGAGCACCAACCCTCCCATGGTGTGTTGATTTAGTGTTAGATACCATGAAATGAATAGAGGTTGTGAATGACTCACAAACTTGTCTTCAGGTTTATTAGTAAACATGCCAACGCCTAATTTAAGAGGAGTGTGCTGATGCTTCCTGAACTTTGAAATTATCTTAAATTTTTGCCTAGGAGTCCAATAGGTCACTAATCTAAATGTCCCTTATTTTCCTATATGGTGGCAAAATCATTGAAATAGCATTTGAAGGCTCAACTTACTTTAATGCCCAAGGTCTCAGTCAATTCAATATCAATTCAGGTGATTAGGCGGATAAGCCAAAACCTTGTGTTAGATTTCACACTTCCGATTGATTCAAAGGCCTTGGTAAGCATTTTCATTTATATGTATGTTAGGCTATGCATTACGTAAAAATCAATATCAAACTAATTTAATCATTTGGGTCGCCTTGCTTATATGACAAACGGTAACGTCATAAATCCCAATTTTATGGTTCATTTAAAAAACTAAAAGCATAAAGTCTGTATCAGGCCATAATTTTTTTTCCTCCTCGAGGTTGCATGTCTCAAATATGGACCTTCAAAGAATGTAAGCCCCATACAAATTAATGAAGCTAACATAAAGCCAACAAGCTCGTTAAGCCAAATTCAACTCTACCATGGTCCCATCTTGTAAGGTTGTATGGTGGATTGTTGGCCTTTCTTTATCCTTAAAGTTATAAGCCAAATTCAACTCTATCATGGTCCCATGTCGTGTTTTTTGATAGCTTCTTCGAGCAAAGTTTGAAATTTTGGATAACTAATGGTTATAACATACCTCTTGGATCTTATTGTTCATATTTGAGACCTTTGAACTGCAGACAATTGTGCTTTATGCCTCTAAATTATTTAATGGAAAATGGTAAGACCTACCTCCTATTAGGAAATTAATTGGCATTAGTCTCAAAATTACATCTCAGCAAATTCATGCACATTCATTCTAATCTACTTAGGATATTAGAAATGAGGCAACCTATGTGTTTTGATCATATTCTTTGTACGTTATGGTTCAAAACCATTTAACTTTCATAAACTAGGTTTGTTGGTACAATAGGGCTACAGAACTATGAGATTTTGATTGGGCTGCAGAACACTCTCTATTTATTTAAATTTAAATCTTAATATTTAATCTAATCTTAAAAGTTAGCCCATGAAATATCTTTTATTGATAGTGCTCTCCTACCAATGGAAGGGATATCTCATTATAGGGCCTTGAGCCTATGGGAAGTTTTGATCCTTGATATATACAAACCATAGCCTAAATATCAAAGTGGAAAAAAAGAAATATAATCCTTCTAATGAAGAATTATTTTCGAGTCCTTTTTTTTATACATCAAGGATGCTTAGATGAAGTGGTTAGCTTTTTTGAGTGATCAAATAACTAAATATTTGGACACTGATATAAAAAAAATGTAAGCATAAATATAAAAGGTAAATTATAGAAAAAAATAATAAATAGATAGTGAATGAGCATAAGCTTCGTTATTAAAATATTTTATATCAAACGACACAAAATAATTCATAAAAATAACAAAAAAATTGATTTATTTTATATAGCGATGCTTGACTTAATTCACTACCAAGTTTAAACTTATAAGCCCAAAATGTACCATTGAATTTTTTTTTTTTATAATCTAAACCTACTTTAAATAAACTTGGCATGGCGTGCTAGTTTGGTAGACCTCTCTTAAAGCAGCCCTAACGTGAAATTCTCTCAACTGCTCCATGCAAAATTTGGCACAAGCAACCCTTTTTCTATTATTATTGTGATTAGTGTTGTAAATGATCCAATGCACTTGATGAACAACTCGAACTCGACTCGATTAATGTTGCATCATGTTTGCTCAAATTAGTAACAAACAATTTTGGACATTTTTTTAAAACATGAAGTTAAATGAACCAAATCTGAACATAGTCCAGCTCGTTTGTTAATGTTCACGAACAAGAATAAGCTCAGTTATTGTTCAGTAAGCAACTTGTTAAATGCATCATACTTTTATGCTATATTATTTAAATAATATTTAATTAACTAGAGCTTATTTAATTAGATATTTAATGCAATTTTTTCTTTTTTTATTTCAATAAAGTAATTTTTTAGTACTTATTAATGTTATTTGATTGCAAAAAAGCTTACTTATAACTTGTATATTATCTTTTTTTTATGTAGTATAAACTAGATGATATTAATTTAAATTTTATTCAATTGTTTATATCTTTAGATTTATAAAATCTTTTATTTCTATTTTTATATAAAAAATAAGTAAATACTTGAATTTTTTAGCTTTATATAAAAATTTAAGTAGAATTCAAATTTGTAATTTTATATAAAAATATGTACTCATTCAAAATTTTAGTTTATTCAATTAATATAAACAAGTGTAAATCAAATATGAACATAAAAAAAGTTAAGCAAGCAAATTATGAACACTTATATCAAAGCTAGACTCAAGCTCAAACCGAACATGACCAACTTATGATTCAATCAAGCCATGTCCAAACCATGACATGCTCAGCTCGGCTTGGCTCAACTTGGTTACAACTCTAATTGTGATCTTGTGTCATCTCTATCATCTTCCTTGTCCATGATCATCATCCTCTATTTGCCTAGTGAATTTCATTAGTTTATTTTAGAACCAATCAAACACTAAAAGTGGATTCAACAAATTTATTTTACAAGAAACAACCTAAAAAATCAAAATGCAATGTGTTCAATTTACATTATCATTAAATACTTGCAAACAATTAGCATCTAAAACATTCAGTTTTATTTTGTGATTAGTGTAACACATGAATATCAATTAACTCTTGTATTACACTCATCTTAATGCAAAGTTAACTGTTTAAAAACCAAAATTTTATCAGAATATCCTCATTGAAGTTTTTCGTATCAACTCTGAATTATCCCTCCATTTTTCCTGGTCCATTAGTCATTCTAAAAAAAAAAAAAAAATTACGTATCCATCTTTTTGGCTCTCTATGAAAAGATGCATTTTTATTTTTATTTTGTCTTTTCATTATTTATTTTTTCCCTTTTTATTTTATTTTTAAAATTTTAATATTAAATTTTTATTTTTGGAAAGAAGCATTAGTTTTGCAGTTAGTCCTTGTGTTTTTAATTTGCTTACAAATAGGTCCTATAACTATTTGAATTAAGCTTTATTTGATTTAAATTACTTGACAAGTTTTTCAATTGTTTATTATTTTTCTTTCTATAGAGGAACTGATCAATCGAGATTTGTTTTACAGTTTCAATTTTCAATTATTAAAAATCAGCTGACTGAAGGAGTTAAGACTTTTTTTTTTTTGGTTCAGGAATCAAATATACCTTCAGTAAGTCTGGAAGGCCAGCTATTTTTACCCGTGATCCAGATGGAAACGCTTTGGAGTTCACCCAAATAGAATGAATAAGTACTCCTGTTAATAAAGAAACTTACAAGATGAAAGAACCACTCAATAAGCCAAGTAAACTTCACTTACAAAACTAATAGTTGATGTTTGTATTGTTCATTTTTTAATAATCAAAATATATTTCTACGTCTCTATGCTGCAAATCTTTTACCAGTTTTGCAATATGAGTTTTTAAGAATGGTATTAACAGTAAAAAATTTGACCGTTTGTTCTGCTTAATTGATCTGGCGATGAATTTGACCTTTCAGATTTTCTCGCACCTCGTCAAATTACTTGCAACAAATCTCTAAATTAACTGCATTCGTATTCCGTATTTTGCAATTTGGGGTCTTACTTGCAGGTTCTCCTTCTCATTAAGTGTAAATCTCATCTCCTGTCTTGCTGATTCTCATACTCAGGAAGGCTAATTTTGTCTCCACAATGAAAGGTAAAGTTAGCATAGCGCACTTCATATATTGCGATGATCCATCAACATTTAAAAATACATTTTAAAGTACGGAAATCTACATACATACAACAATTCTTATGTATTTACATGTCTAACACCTGAAGTTTGATATTTACACTTAAACATATTGTTGTTTTATTCCTACGCATGGATAGGCCCTATGCATGGAAAGGTCCTAGCACTTTTAAAAAGGTAGTGATAGTGGTATTTTTGATGTAATGTTAAAGTTTTGAGTGGTTCACATGTACATATGAATATTTAGGTGTTAGATATGTAAATACATAAGAATTGTGCGGTATGTATGTAAATTTCCCTTTTAAGGTAATTTCTGATGTATTTATTCTCGCCTACCTAAACTTTATCTCGTTGTACTGATTTGAACTTCATTGTTGGGCATCATTTTATCATTTTCTAGGGTTCTCTTTTGGGTAGAATTCCTTTTAAAGATTGTCTTTTAGTCTCTGCGACTGCTAGATAAACTCTAAAAGCACTTGTTTGTTGGAAAAACAAGCTTCTTTCTTCCAGATAAGGGTGCCTAAAAGCCCTAGACCACTGTTTGATGAGAAGAATCTCTGGTTATATGGGTAAAGAAAATTTCCTAATAGATCAAAAAGCTAATGTTAGGGTTAAAAGAGATTGGATGGCCTTTAATCATGGTGTCGGTCATGATTAAATAAGTCGAAGCCTTTTATCTATCAATAATAAAATGCTCCTCTAAAAGTGCCTATCGAATTTTTTTCGATGGTCTAGTTGATATCAAATCTAGTTGTAAATACATAACAATTCTTAGATGCTCCTAAGTTTTTAGAATTTAAGATAAAACTTAGGAGAGAAATCCTAGAAGTTCAAATCAGAAATTACCTTAAAGAATTAACTGTTAATCAGAGGATACATAAGAATGATCCTTTAGGAAATTCTACCCAAAAGAGAATTGAACTTCTAGGTAATTTCTCCTAACGAAGTTTATCCTATTAAATGGAGCTGAATTAGATAACCATAGTCTTTTCAATTTTTGAAAACAAGCTTGAAAACAACTATGTTAAATGATGGAATATTTTTTTACATCATTGGATTGGAGGACTATTTATTTCCCTCCAAAAGAAAAAAAAATAGAAGATATCCCGAAATTCCCTAAAAATATATATAAAAAAATTGTATAAAAATTTATTTTATGTGCCAACTTAGGGCACCAAATTCAAATTTGATAGAAGCAAAGGAATTAATGTTGCATCAAATGCTATCAAACAAACCAAGCTCAAAGTTTTGCACTTGTAAAGATGTAAAATATTCCTTTTGATTTTGTGGTTAGCTTGAAAAGTACTATACACTATCACGAAGCATGTAATGATGTAACATATGCCTTTTGATTTGGTGGTTAGCTTGAAAACAACTATACAACATCATATTATGATTATGATCCAAGTTTATATGTTTTCTAATGAAATTCATTCTGGCTTGCAGTTCTAGACGCATTTATAGAGCATAAAATCGTCTATCATTTTAAGTTGTTATGGTATTTGCTACTCAATTAACTTCTACTCTCAATTTATGAAGTTCCTTTAAATGAAGTAACCTATTGGTAATGAACAAGCTGTTTGAGTCCGATTTGTTCAACAACCTTAGCTAATTGGATAGACCATACTTCATTGTCTCCCTGCGATGACAGAATTATGAGATTATGAATGTAAGAATTATCATCCCCCTAAATCAAATCAATTTCTGCAGAAGAGTTGATCATTTATCGATCGCACCAAGAGAGCCGTCGCAACACTGCACTTATATGAGGGCATATATTGTTAGTCCTAATCAAAAGCGTGCTCCCTCACTTAGAGGAGGTAATTAACCATGGTGGATGATGCCTATGGTAGACTTTCAATCATGTAAATGAGTTCCTGGTCAAGAGAGAAACCTTTGGGTAATGTTTATCACTGTTTAATCTACTTCTTTAGAATATATTTTGAAATCGATCGAGCCGAGTGGCACTTTTTAGAGCCCATAATTAATATATATATATATATATATATATATATATATATATATATATATATATATATATATATATATATATATATATATATATATATATATATATTATTTAGGAAGATTTCTATATCTGTTATCTAATTCGGCTCCATTTCTCATCCTACTTTGAGGATGCCTGCTACACTCGGGACCACCAGCCAACAATTAGCTTATAACTGGTTGATAGACGTCTGCTATATGAAGGGCATTTGGCTAGAACTAATGGCACTATCGCTTAAGTTTTGATTAGGAGGGCCAAAAATTATGACTACTCCAACACTCTCCGTGCATTTGCCTCCTACTTAAGGAAAGAAGCATAGAATGATAATTTTTAGTGAGCCAAAGTGCTAGTTAACCAAGTTCTTTATAACTAACATCTATTAACAACACACTTCAAAATGTGCTTTACGAGTGAAACGAAGTAATGCGCTCATCACTTGTATTAGCATCTGCCACAATAACTACGTGCAAACGTTTAATTCTTCTATTGTTTTTCGCAGTCATTGAGTCGCTAATCACTCATTTTTTATTCTCATTTTGAAGCTATTTATTTCTTGGCGGTTCTTCTCATCGCACTCTTTCAACTACTATTTTGTTATATATTTCTCTTTCGCTATTTTTGCTTGGACTCGGAACTTCTTGCTCACAGTCCTATTCTCGAGGAAAAATTATTGCTTCAGGAGTCCTGATACAGTTTTGCAGCAGGACTCTAATCAGGGCCCGATACATATACAAGCAGGCCCACCTTAGTAAAAAAAAATATATATATATACATGGGTGAGCCTGCTTGTACACGAGGCATTTACATAAATAGCACTCAATTCTTATGGATTTACATATCTCACATCAAAACTTTCATTTTTACGTGCATAGCACCAAGTTTTGTTCACGTCACATTAAAAATAGCACTAATCATACTTTTTAATGGTAAAATTCACCTTTCATACATAAGTAAAGTGCTATGTATGTAAATATGAAAGTTTAGGTGTGAGATACGCAAATCCATAAGAATTGAATGCTACGGATTTGAATTTCCCCAAAAATAGACTAGAAATAAAAATCACAAGGGAAAGGTAAGAAAAGGATGTTGATGTACACCACTTTATTATGTTTGGTGCATTATTTTTATCTAATATACAAATATATGAATTATTAGAAGGACAAAAAGTTTTTCTCCATATTTTATAAACTATTCTCTGATATTTATGTAAAAAATAAATCTTCCCTAAATTATATTTTATTCTGTAAATTTTAATTAAATAATGCATATTTTTTGTTTCAAATTCAGCGCTTTTATGCATATAATTGATAATATTTATTTAATAATAATAAATTCATGTGCAGAGTTATTAATAAACTTATTTTACGATCAATAGCGGCTTTAAGTTTAGAAACATGTACTCATCTCTAGGAGTGTAAACGAGTCGAACGCGAGCAAGCCTAGGCTTAGATTGTGTAAACGAGACGAATATGAGCGAGCTTAGGTTTAACTCGTGTTCGGCTCGTTTATATTTTGAGCTCAAAAAGTGTGTTCGTGTTCGACTCTTTTGCTTAGTGAGTCAAACACGAGCTGTTCAGGAAGAAAGAGTCGTTTTAACAACCCTAATCACATAGCTGTAAGATGCAAGGGTTGGGACAAGATTTAGAAATTATTTTTTTATGTCAAAACATCATTTGAATCTAATTTA
>NEWO01000062.1:793607-810784 GCA_003013225.1 Phalaenopsis aphrodite
TTATTATTTGTGTATCACGTCCTCTCTCATTTCTCATGGATGGGGTTGTTAACGATCTGATTTTGTGCTGAGCTGGGGTCGGCACTAAGTCAGCTAAAATAATTCGATAAAAAATTTTTGGCTCGTATCTCGATTTGTTTATTTCGATCCGATCCAAAATTCAAATCAATTTTCAAGCAATTAACGATTTTTTAGCTAAATTAACTAAATTCACAATCATACACTATTGACAATCCGATTTCAAGCCGAGTTGGGGCCGTCTTGAAAAAAATTCGATCCAAAATTTTGGCTCGTAGCTCGGCTCATTTATTTCGATCCGATCTCGATTCGAGCCAAAATTTGAATCAATCTTTGAGCGATTAACGATCTTCGAGCTAAATTCACAGCCCTACTCATGGACATAATGTTGAATCATATAAGTTTTAATATTTGATTTCTTTTTTCGAACATATTTGCTCTAGAGTTGACATTTTTGAAGTATATAGTTAGATGTGCGCTTTGTTAAAACTTGATATCTAAACGGAGATTTTTAAGGAATATGATAATCATGAAGTTCGACATGATGAAATTTGATTGCTGGGAGAGTTTTGTCCTTTTGAGAACCAAGATGCTTGCTGTTCTAATTCAGCAAGAGCTTGAAAAAGAACATACAAGGTATACCAAGATGTTTGAAACTATGAGCAAAGAATACATAACAAAGATAGATGAGAACATTCTGTATGTGATTCAACTATATTTGATGGATAAGATGACTTAGGGAAAAAATGATGAAGGGATTATGACTCAAACTGTAATCTTTGTACATGGTCAAGAACCTCTTCTATAAACTCCATCAAAAGCAAAATATTTTTTTTCTTTGCATGCATGGTGTTCTATGTTCTGAACATTTAGAAACCAACCAAATTAGTGAATGTTAATTTTATAGAAGGCGCAATCAAGTCAATGTAAGATTATTTTTATCACATTTTTTTAACTTAAAGTAAAATAAAAAAAAAATATTTTGTTAGTGGCTATTTTGATTGTTTGGATGAATACTTTTATTAATTAGTTATCCGAGCATTTGTTTCCACCTTGATAATTCTAAATCACTAGGTTGGGTTGTGACATGCCTTGATATCGTTCTAGGGCTCTCAAATGGTATTTGGGAAGCGGATTTCACGGAATGGTGGTTCTGGAATAGTGAGGGAATGTTAGTATGTGTGGTTGTTGGTGTTTGGAAGGGATTGCAATGATAAATCTGCTATTGGACAACATTTGGCTGAAATCAGGAAGTTGGACGGCGAATTGGCGAGATATGAGTGGTGAGAGGTTTTGCCATATGTTCCCGAGTTAAACACAAACACAATTGCAAAAAAAAAAAAAGACCTAACACTCTAAAGAGTATAAAATGGAGAACAAAGTATCCCAAAACACAACTTAATAGCTTGATGTCCCAAAACATCAAAATACAAACATATATAGTCTTCTAACAACAATAACTCTAATTAGAAAAATAGAGAAATAAGAAAGAACCACAAAAATAAGTAACCTTGCTGAAAATAAAAAAAATAAAAAAACCTCAGCAATAGATAATCTGCCGACTGCGAAAGTCATGGACTGCAGAATCGTGAAAAAAAAACCCAATTTGCTAGAAAATCTTGTGCACACATTAAGATCACAGAATAGCAGAAATCTCACTATCATGGGAAATCTTGCTTCAACATGCAACAAAACACAGTTTCGCCTTCACCCTTACTTACCATGTTCTTGTCACGTCCTGCATCATTCTCCCCCGATAGAAGGATCTTCTTCTTCTTCTTCTTCGTAGGAAGCTTCTTAAAGAGCCTTATCATAATCATACCAAACACATTGTCTTTCCACGTTGAGGCAACTCTACAAAATATATCCTCATGCTCTTCCCTGACAACTCTGAAAGACCTACAACATTTCAAAGCACATTTTGATAGAATAAATAATCATCATTCTTTAGCACAATTAGGACTGAAACTGCATATAGAAGGATACTCCCAAATCAAGTTTCAAGTCCTTAAATATGTGAATTGTTTCTCCCGCTCATATTCAGCTGGATTCATCTAATAAATAAAATTGTCTAAAGAAACCGACCTAGGAATAGTATTCATGTTATGCTTAACCATTCTTAATAGCAATCACCTAAGAGAGAACCTGTCGGCCATAATATCCAACAACTTCAAGAAGAGATGCCTCTTTTATGGTATTGAATCTTCAAATTTGCTACATTTTAGAACAACCAATGCTAATATAGATGGAGTCTCTCTCATGGAATTGGTTAGAATCATCAGTGTCTCTTTCTCATTACTTGGAAGTGGACACTCTTATCTAAACTCTACATCCTCTCATGTGCCACTGTCTATTTATTCAACTCATCCCTACTCAGTAAAAGAAATCATACTCTTATCCAAAACTGTTGCGCTTGATGCACTTCTTGGTTGGGATGGATTTTTAAGTGTTGGTTGGCTTCACCGTCTGTTCTCCATTCTGAACTAGTTTATCCTTAGATGGGATTGCCTTGAAGGCTTCGTTGGATATACTTTTGCTATTTAATCTTATGGTTAAACTCTGCTTGTAAGGTGTGTCAGTTACGTGATGATTTTTTTTTTGTTTTTTCGTCTTTAAAACTATGATCTGAACATTATGTAATATCCAATAGGTTTGTAACTGTATCGTGTTGCCAGGATGTTCTCATTCATCCTAGATATCAAACTAAGGTATTCTACTCGAGCTCCATTAGTCCAAACTTCAATATAAGCTGCTCAAATTTGGTGTACTTCTCTACTAAAAGATTTTCTTATTGTAAGTGATTAAATCTAAAAAACACATCATGTCTATAATGAACTGATAAGTACTCATGCTGCATCTCCCTTTTCACCTTGAACCAGATAATGATTTTGGATTTTTCATAACACAGGGGTAGATGCTTCAAGTTTTTCAACCATAAAGATCTACTCTTGTTCAATTTAATGGAGGCCAACTTTACCCTTATGTTAGGTGAGATGTCCTTATATTCAAAAACTTTCTCTACTCTTTGGAGTTATTCAATAAACTTGTCCAGGTCCATGTGGCCTTAAAAATCTCGCAGATCACCTTGTCTTCAAAATCACCTTCTCCCATATATTCAATGTCGAATCGACATGGCATCAACACTTCATCACTTGAAGCTTCCTGGCGTAAACGTTTTTCTTCATTTTCTTCAACTGAGTGTTCACCGTTGTTGTTGTGACTTCCTCACACTTTGTTCTTTCAAAGTTAGAGAGCCTCTGTTGTAATTGGATGATTTCCTGTTCCATGACTTCCATGGTAATTTCTTGAGCACCTTATTGATGTTTTCTTATTGGCATGGTGTCTTGTTCTTCCAACTAGACTTTCAGCTAGATCTAAGTACTACATGATACTATTTTAGGGCTCCTTGAAGGTGTTTGGGAAGCAGATTTCATGGGGAGGTAGCCATGGAATAGTGATGGAAGTCTAGTATGTGTGGTCAACAATGTTTGTAAGCAATTGTGAGGATAAGTTTGTTGTTGGATAGCATATGACTGAAATCAGCATGTTGGATGATAAATTAGTGAAATATGGGTGGCAAGGAGGTGTCACCACCTATTCCTGAGCAAGATAATGACACACCATTTGCATAATCATGTAAAAATTCTGAACTTAAAGAAAATCTCACACCCCACGTTTCTTGTGATCACGGAAGCCTTAGATCGCGAAGTAGAATTGATAAAATCCCACGATCACAAGAGTTTTTGTCTCTACATGTGACTGAACGTGGTTCCGCTTTATCCCTTGCCTCCCTCGTTCCCCTCGAGTCTTGTGTCATAACCCCTACTTTGCTTTATTTTAAATAGAATTAGTGTTTGATTTAACTTTAACTTGGTATTATTATTATCTTAGGCAAAGGAATGTACAAGAGAATGTGGGAGACACAAAAATTATGAGATAAATTTCCGTTGAATGTTGCCATGAGCATCAATGCTATAACTCAAATGGCAAAGGCAATGCTACATATGATTTAGGAATTTTGATCATAGTTTAGTGGATGTGATATTATTTTTGTGAATAAATACTTGATGATGTTTCAAGATATGTGATCACCTTTTTATATGGGAACAAAAGTTTGATTGAAACGGAGAATTGGCTAATGCATATAACAAAGATACTAGATAGCATGACATGTCTATATTTATTTGGGATAAAGAAGTAGAAAAATGGTTGCATGGGCGGCGTCGGGATATGTTAGGGACATGATAAATACATTTGTAAAATGGGAGTAATTTTTTGAACAAATTAGAGAGTGGTTTATGCCTTTATTTGCACGAAGAAAAATGTAGAATAATTTTATCAGTCTATTACGAAAAGAGAAGATAATCATGCGTCATAATCTAAAATTTATTGCATTTTCAATATCTGCATCTCAGCTGATATTTACTACAAAAGAGAAGTGCTATAGATTTTTATGTCGATTGAAGGAATTGATGGGGGTGGTCAGTAATGTATTTGGGGACCGATTACTACTTTGAGTTAGTGTAGAGAGTCGGTGGAAATAGATTTTCAAATTATTAGATGTCGTAAGAAGTTGCATAAACCAAAGAGTATTGATGAAGGAGAACATGTGTCTCAATCAGAAGGATTTAATGGAAAAAAAACTTGAGTTCAATACTGGTGGCATCAGTAACAATACTACTTGTAGTAATAATATCATGGGGCCTTGTAAAGTGTTAAAAATATCATACAGGTGACTATTTATTGGGCTTCAGTGCATGCTATTGGTGTTGTTAGCCTAGTTATTTTACCAAATATTGCCATATACTTAGCTAAAAAATTAAATGTTGTTGAGCTGAGAATGCTTAGGTGGATGAGTGGCTTGACACTTAGAGATGAAATGCGAAACAAATGTATCCATGAAAGGGTTGGTGTAGCCTCAGTGGCAGACAAGATTAGAGAGTTGTCCTAGATGGTTTGGTCACATTAAACGTCGATTTTTGATGATTCGGTTAGGGGAGTAGACACTTTACATTCGACTTATTCTAAGAAAGATGGAGGTAGTCCTAAAAAGAATTGGGCGTTGTTTAAAAAATGATTCAAATTTATTAGAATTAAATGAAAATATGACACTCAATAGGACTCAACGGAGAAAAAAGGATTCATTTAGCCGACCCAACTTCATTAGTTAAAGGCTTACTGTTATTTTTGTTGTTGTTGTTGTAGACATATACCTTCTTTGACCTTCTACATTTAGCTTGCCTTGGACTTCACTCTTAGGTCATAAACTTAATTTTGTCTAAGATTTGCTAAGCTAATGCACACCTATTCCAATATAATACGTAAACTCTAACCCAAAGTTTTCATGTTTACTTGCATAGGTTAAAATCATTTGACACAAATTATTATTTAGTATATACAATTTATTTTTGATGATTATCCATCATGTACCAATGGTGTATGATTTTTCACACCTACACTCCCACTATAAGAAAATAACAAAGATACAAAATACATGAGATATTTAGAGATACAGAAACTAGTAGGAAAAACATTGGAAACACAAAAGAAAACTTTTATTAATAGGGAAATAGGGTTACAACACAACTCAACCAGACACAACAACTCAAAACATAAACAACACAATCAAACACCTTGAAGATGTATCCTAATGGGTAGTGGGGATCGACTAGAGGGATAGTGGAGATTGAACATGATGTGGGTGGCAATGAGGGGGAGGTGCAAGACTATAGGGACAACAAGTAGGTGGGTCGTAGGTGATCGAGGATAGGCAGAGAAGCGGTTGGAAGGTGTTGGACAATAAAGGTAGTGGTAGTGGGGTGAGAAACAATCGGTTAGGACTGCTGGAAAGTAGGGAGAAAGCGGGACTACGAGGCATGACTGCATTTAATGGCTGGTTAGGTGTTGACGTGATAGAGGGGAAGGCCGGTGGCTGGGAAGAGGGAGAAAAAGATTTGGGGAAGGTGAAAAGGAAGGATACAACACCGCCTTGTAGTAGAATACAACTGGAGCATCACCACCTCCTCATGTTCAGTCCTAGAACATATAGAAGGAGTCCACAGGAATGTGGAAATAAGCATTGCCAAAACTGACTCCCACACAAAAAGGTCAACAGTTTATAGGCTCCTACTAAACAAAGGCAACTTCTTCACAATAGGAAGGAGGAGGAAGGCAAGAAGATTCCAGAATACACTTCTCAAATGAAGATGGGTGTGCTAGAATCACGATGCATCCTCCAAGATTGCGAACTATCGTGAACCTGCTTGCGCCTCTCAATTTCATGTACTTTTGGAGCATTGACCCTCAATTTATTATGTCACTTTTAAATCTGGAATAGTGGATTTTATCAAGTGGAAGAGAGTTGATATAGGATAAACAATGAGGAGACTTCTCACTAGAACATAAATAAGAAGTTATTTTGCACGGACACTCCTAATTGTGAAGTCGTGCAGTGTCGAACACTTGTTAAACACGTACACCTCTCCGACACGGCTGGGACAAGTATCGGATACGACACCAAAGTGTCTGAATTAAATAATATTAAAAAAATGTGGGGCACAATTCTCGGACACCGCTGTCCTAAATTTCAACAGAGATGTCTTAAATAAATGAATAAAATTTTTTTTTTAAGATTATAATTAAAATAAAATGTAATATATAGGAATGATTTGCATATATACCACTCAATTCATATGTACTTACATATCTAATATCAACATTTTCATTTTTTCATATATGCCAACTTACATATGTATAAAAATTATTAAAAACAAAATTTTCGTTTGATTTGATTTATATGTTTAGATTTGATATAAGATATTTGGGTGGATCGAATTTTAGTTGTAAGATATATAAATACATATGAATTCGATGGTGCGTATGTAAACACCTTAAAATTCACAGTAAATACCTATCATCTATTAATTTGTTACTTATTACTTATTACTTATTAGTTATTAGTTGTTAATTAATACTTATTAGCTTTTTTCTTTCATTTTTAACTGTTTTGGATTTTGAGGTTTAAAATTCAGCTGACAGTCGTCTTCCTCACTTCTTCAATTTGCTCTGGCTTCACTATCTCGCCATTGAGATCCTCGTTAGGGATTTGGTGCTTCAGCTTAACTATTGTTGGCTCGCTAGTCGTTGTCGTTGTTTTCCTCTTCTCACTGACCGGATATAAATTTTGAACTAATACAAGATAATATATGTTCTTATGCTTACATTTTGTATCTCATAAATTGAAGATATATCTATAGACATCTTAGTTTTTGAAAGTTAATGTTACTCTTTCTCTTTTATTTATTTATTATATACATATATTTTTAATAATTTTTATTACAACAGCGTGTTCGACACGTGTCCGTGTCTTACTTTTTCAATAAAAGACTTGTCACGCGTCCATGTCACGTATCTGTTTCCTCGTGTCTGTGTCCGTTCAACATAGATTAGAGGCAATCATGAGAATTAGCATATTTTCTCTTCTAATTTATTTTATTCTATTCTATCTAATGGGTTGTTGACCTTACTTTTATGAGTACCAGAAGTCTATGATCTAGCCTTAGGGTTTCCTAGTGACCTTCTTAGATGCTTAGAGATGAAGTTAATCCACATAGAACTTCAAACCACTTCTATATTCACTTAGGGTTTCATAAGGTTAAACCCAAATCTTTAACTACTCGTTGAGATGATGAGGGTTAAAACTGGTAAAAGCTCAAGCTAAATTCCTATAGATGGAGGAAACCTTAGGCAACCCATCGAGCTTAGAGTCCTAGGAATCCCAGTGATGACCTATTGACCACCTCTAAATCCTCTTTGGTCAGGAAGGAGCCCATTGGGTATGAGGCGAATTCCAAATTAAAGAAAGGTTCACCTTTTAGACCAAAATCTTAAATTAAGATAAATGGATGACTAAAACATCAAAATTTAAACCAGAAAAGAAGTTGTGTCACCACAATTGGACTTGGAATCTTTCCAATCACCTTCACCAAACTTAAAGAAACTCTAAGAAAAAATAACCACTTACTAAATTTATCCTTAAGCTTAAAATAATGAACTCCCTTAAAGGAAATTAAAATCAAACATACTTGATAGAAAATCAAAATTAAAAAATAAAAATTATTAAACATCAAACCACCAAACACTACCAAAAACCACTAGTCAACTTAATCTCATACCGAAATCACTTAGATTATCAAGTTGAATTTGGATCAAACTTAATTATAACAAATGAAATAATAACTTAAAGAATCTAATTAGCTAGATTATTTAGTCCTAAGAGGCTTACATGGTAGGTTCAACCAACCAAAGGCAGACCCACCTTTCAAAGCCCAAACACAAAAGCCTAAGGCCTGTGACCCAAGCCCAAACCATGGAACCTAAAAAAGACCCAAATGACCTAAAGTTACCCACCATGACAAAACAATCTTATCATAAAATAATTAAATCAAACTAAACTCAAGACAAACACAAAGAGACAAAATTTACACACTTAACCAAGAATGGCAAGACATGGCGCTTAAGTCTAACCCACCCAAGTCCAATCCTTGGGGGGTCAAACTCAGGTTAAAGCTGAGTCAAGCCACTCAAAACACACTTGCCCCAATCATCCCAAAGCCTTGTCATGCCTCCTCCTTCCCCATTGGAGCTCCATGGTCATGCACACGAAAGCATGGAGAAAAGCTTTCCTCCAATGCTTAAAGCCCCTGAAATCCCTCTACCAATTAATTGGAAGCCACCAAAGCCTCCCATGCATGCCAAGTCCTCTCTCATGGCCTTCTAAGGCTATTTAAGACCCCAGCTAGAGTGCCTCAAAACACATGAAAACTCCTTAAGCTCTCACTAAAACGGTCTATCTTCAGCACCAACTTTGTTCCCATAGACCTTAGCGACCACTTCCCACCATTTCCATGTCACCTTAGCCAGCCCTTAACTCTAATTTCACCTCTGAAACCTAGATATTTTTACGACTTTAACATCAAACTCAGCAAAACTCCATCTCAACCCTTTCATTAGTTTCACAAGGGCTTAAAACCTCACCCCCAATCAAAATCCATCCTTCCCACACCGTTTAACCTAGCTTAAAATCAACCCGAGCCCCCATTTGGCCTATCATATACCTAGTGTCAATTTTAGAGCAAATTGAAGCAAGGAAAAGGTGTGCACATCTAAGGTGATCATAACTTAACAAATATACGACGGAGATCCATACGAATGATGGAACCACGGAGAGAAGTGCACTGGGTAAAGGTCAACTCAACGACTTGTGTGCAAAGCGAAGTAAACAACAGGACGACACGTGGATGTTCGACCACTCTGAGGCTGGCGCGGCACTGACTTGGTTAAGTGTGAAAATCCATTTTTCCTAATTAATTAAATTCAAAAAAATGTATTTAAACTTTAAAAACTCATAACTTAACAAATGAAAATGCCTCTAAACACAGTGAATAAAGGAGAAAAAAATAAGGTTAATTAATTTATATTTAATTTTTAAATTAATTAAATATCCCAGAGAGTTTTTAACTACTAAAATTTGAATATAAGACCTAAAATTATGAAAATTTGATGGATCATTCCCTCCTTCCTTAGGAATCTCCACTAATTTTTCCTAGGATAAAGGTCCTCCATAACACTAAAATTTTTAATTTTCTACCAAAACTATAAGTATTTTGAAAAATAATTACAAAAAAAATTAAAATATTAATAAAATAAATATTTTCTCAAATGAAAACTAATAAGGAAGCTTAAACCCACGCAACAAAATTATAATTTTCATATTTGAACATTTAAAAATGAAATTAGCATATTAATGGTAAACTTATAAAATTGCAAGTTTAGCATATTTAGACCAAATTGTCTCCTAAACTTAATTAAACATAAAAATTAACTTGAAAAATTTTAGGATTACACCTAAATGAAAACATTAAATCAAATTATTAATTAGAGAAGATCAATTTCATAACTGTCCCTTTAATTCTGAAATATCCTTAATGATCAAAACTTTAAATTTAACATAAGTCTAACCAATCCTAAACTGAAGCCAACCTAAACTCATACTAAGACTTAACTTAGGTCAATCCCAACTTAGATCATACTTAATTCAAATTTTAAAACTTAACTTAGGTTTAACGTAATTTGGACCTAACTCAAATCAAATTCTAAATTCAGCTTAGGCCTAACCCAATTTAGACATAACTCAATCTATTTGACTTTAAACTTAACTTAGGTCTAACTCAACTTAACTCAAATTTCAAACTCAGTTCGGTTCTAACATAACTTAGACCCAACTCAACTGAAACTTTAATTTTATTTTAGGTTTAATTCAACTTAGACCTAACTCAACTAAAATTTTAAACTTAACTCAAGTTTAACTCAAATTAGACTTGACTTAACCAAAAACTAAGCTCAAACTTTAAGAAATTAACTCAAGTCTAATCCAACTTAGGCTTTTCTTAACCAAATCCTAAACTTAACCTAAAACTTAAATCAGTCTGACCCAACTTAGACTTGACTTAACCAAATTCTAAACTTAACCTAAAACTTAACTCAAGACTAACCTAACTTAGTCTTAACCCAGCCAAAATTTAAACTTAACTCAAGACCAACCTAAATTCAAACTTAAACAAACTTTGGTCAACCCAGCCAAACATGAGCTAACCCAAATCAACTTAAATCTAACCTGGATCAACCCAACCTAACCCGAGCTAATCAAATCAAACATAAACAATCCTTGGTCATCCCAACCTAACTTAGGCTAGCCTAAATCAACTTAAATCTAATTTTTGCTAGCCCAAATCAACTTAAATCAATTCAGGCTAACCTAGGTTAACTTAAACTAAACTCAATATTCATAACTCAATTAAATAAACCAAGTTAGGGAGTGTTTGACCTTTCATAAGAGTGTAAAAGCACAATTGAATTAAAAACAAACTCTAGAGATAATATGGGTTGAAGTGCAAAATTTGAGGTAAACATAAAAAGCACAACATAAAATAAACCCTAAAAAAACACACAAACTAAAACTTAAACTTCAATTATAAAACACAACCCGCATTGAGAAGGAACTTTGAAGGAGGCAACCCATGACTGCTAACAAAGTACATTCTAGTCATCTGTGACTAATCAAACTACAAACCTCAATAACCCCGGGAGGACGAAACCATGAGATCTTAATCGGGTCATTTTAACATCAAATATAAAATAAAAATAAAACACAAAATTTAATTGGCCATGAAGTCTTAAGCAACCAAAAATTTTTAACCACCAAAAATCCCAAAAAATCACTAAAATTTAAATGAAAACTAATGAAGAAAGATCATTGAATCAAACTTTTACTGTGATTCGCGGGTCTACGAAGATCTCTTGGATGGCGCAACCCATGGTTGTTGACAATAATCTTCGGGTAACAGTAGGCTTGGCCACCTCTCAAGACTAAGTAGATCAGAAACCTGACAACCCTAGGACAATGAAGCCATGAAAATTTTGTCCAGGTTCTCCTAAATAAAAAAAAATATATATTAAAAAACTCATCAATAATCAAACTAAATATGTTTATTTCTCTTACATTAAAATAAGGATTCTAACTTTGTTATCTAGGGCTGATAAAGAAAAAATACAAAATGCTGCCTTAGATTTACTTTACATTTTATTAGAGTGTGCTAACTCAATTTTGCATGGGTTATAAAATACAAAATGTTACCTTACATTTATTTTACATGTTACTAGGGTGTACTAACTCTATTTTGCAGGGGTGCTATAATGAAATAAGCTGCTGCAATAACCTAAAATCTTTTGTTTTAATCTTCTTTTCTTTTATAGAGTTAGGATGTGTTATGGCCTATTGATTACAAACATCAAAAATATCCAAAAGAAGACGAAACAAAAACCAAATGATGAACCTCGACTAAACCATCAACGGTAGTTCAGATGATGTCAATTGAAGAGTCTGACATAGGTTAGAGTTGGTACTCATACTATTAGTTTATCTATATTCATTAGATAGGTCTGCATAAATTATAGGTCAATATTTACATTTCCACATTTTTACTGGATTATAGGTCAATTCCAAACAATAAGATAGTCCGAGATATTACTGAGGCTTCCTCGGTATCTTTGAGTGTCCCCTACCTTTCCTCCCTTTAGCCTTCGTTAACAATTGTTCAACTCTTGAGCTTTTCT
The DNA here is from genome assembly GCA_003013225.1 of Phalaenopsis aphrodite. NCBI lineage: Eukaryota > Viridiplantae > Streptophyta > Magnoliopsida > Asparagales > Orchidaceae > Phalaenopsis > Phalaenopsis aphrodite. Next base: position 805,800 of record NEWO01000062.1, read on the forward strand.
CATTTGAAAATCTAATGTCCATCAATGTAAACTTAAACTTAAATATTTCTTGAGTATAAAACTGTAGCTTTAATCAAGAGTTTTCTTATGTAACTTTGGTTGCTTAAGTTGTAATTAACTATAGGGGCTTGCCTTTATAGGAAGATGGAGATCGAAGAACTAATCTAAACCCTACCAGCCTTCATATTAGATAGGAGAAATAATCTATCGGGTTTAAACAATAGACCAATAAAGATATCCAATGTTTTCTTAGCTCAAAATAAGCAAACCCGTCGTAAAAATTGTATTTTAAACTTTTGAGGTGGTTTACTACTTTCGATGACACACTTAATTATTTTAACAACAAAAATTTTTGAGACTACATGATATTCAAAAACGTCATATTGGAGCGAAAATAAGACCCGACATGGGCCAACAATGTAAAAGCATTGAAATAATTTTGGTAAATGTCAAAATCATTTTAAAAATGTTATTTTAAAATTGCAATAGAGTTCTTTATTGGTTCTCTCAGATTTGGAGTGAATAACTTGTTTACAAAATTGTAGTTTATATAAGGACTGACCACATTCCTTTTGGGGACTAATTACGTAGAGAAATTTTAAATTAATTACATGTAATTTAGTTTTATTTTCTTTCCTGCTCTCATGTATTATTTATATCTTATGATTCAATAAATAAGAGGCTTTTTAGTTGAACACAAAAATTCTAAGCTTGTGTGGTATTGTGCCACCAACTTTAATGAATAGTTAGCTCTAGGGGTGTAAACGAGTCGAACACGAGCGAGCCTAGGCACAACTCGTGTTCTGCTCGTCTATATTTGGAGCTCAAAAAGTGTGTTTGTGTTCGGCTCGTTTGCTTAGCGAGCCGAACATGAGCCGAACACGAACAAAGAGTCATTTTAACAACCCTAATCACGTAGACATAAATGTTAAGGATTTGGGCAAGATTTAAAACATCATTTGAATCTAATTTAATAATTTTTATTTTATTTTCTTCATTAATACTTTTAATTTATTATAAATCTTTGTAGCCTTGTAGTCAATTAAATTTTTTGAAAATACTACTCATCAAAGATATACATATAATTGATTAGTGGTGGTTTGAGTCAAAACGAGCCGAACACGAACGAACAAATATTAGTTCGTGTTGTTCGTGTTCGGCTCGTTAACTTAGCGAACGAGCCGAACACGAGTTGTTCGCGAACAACGAGCCGTTTTGACAGCCCTAGTTAGCTCCATCGTGAGATGATCATAAAAGCAGACCCAAAGCCCTTGAAGAAAGAAAAAGGTTGGTTTTGAGCTAGGGATATTAATAAATTTTAATGTACCAAAATGTGCATTTACATTTAATACGAATTTTGCTGATGCTTGAGCTTCATTTAAAGTTAATTTGAAGAGGTTATGGCAAAATTATCCTTTTCTCTCTCCTACTTATTGTAAGTTCAAATCATATTTATGGTTTGAGGGGCTTAAATATCCTCCTCTCCCTCTCTACTTGCTATCCCAACCCTTTCCCACCATCTCAATTCTTTAAATCCTTTCTCTCTCATAAAATTGAGGCCCAACATCACTCAAAAGCCTAGAACTTCTTCTCGCTCTATTGTCATCACTTTCACTTCCAAAGTCTATATAACTTCTTTCAAAATTAATCACTTAATCCACTAACACCTCTATATGTTTCCTAAAATCCTAAATTGCCAATTTATTCCTCTTGTAAGCAAAAGGAAAAAAAAAATCATTTTATTCAATGCAAGGAAGATTCATCTCTAAATCTGCTAACTAGTCCTCACTAATATTCCTTTTTACAAACTTTAATTAGTCTTAACCTTCCATCATATTTTCTTTACCGACCTTAGAAAAATTTTCACCAACACATCACCACAATACCAATTAAAGCCTTATTGTCTAATGTTTTGGCCTTTTAGTGCCATTCTCTTGTTACAATCTATAGAACCAAAGAATAGGTGAAGAAGGTGTGTTACAATTTAGTTGCACTCCTATATTGGTGCCATTCTCTTGTTTGGCTTTTGCATATCTTTTGTTTTACTACTTTAAGCTAAATCATGCTAAAGCTGCACTGAGAATATGATTACTGGTTCTTAATTATAAAGAACATTCCTCTAGTCTGGCTTTTTAAGTGAGAATGTAAAGAATAAGAAGTGATGAATGATCTCCAATTTAATTTTTCTTCTTTCCCCTTAATTGTGAGGATGATTATGTATTTGATGCTGTAGTTTATGGAACATTTTGAAATAATGTATGAAAATATAAGAAGCATATTACTGCTGAAAAGAATGATTTTTAATAAGGTTAATAATTGCATATTATAAATATGGCTTCCCCATTGCATCGAAGCTGCAATAGCTTGATTGGGATATAAGCTGCAAAGTAAATGCTCGATCCTTAGTAGGAAAGATTGTATATACCAGAGAATGTTGGACCGGAATTTGGTCCAATAACTGAACTCCTTGAGCGGATGCTCAGTACTGAACTTCACCCATTAATAAATGGCGTGCTTTTGATGTGGACCTGGACTTTTATGGGATTAAGCATGACAGATCTAGGCTACATTTTAGCCCAACCAAGCTGAGAATTTTTGAGTTGATGCTTTATCACTAGCAGCGTGCTCTTCATGTGGATCTGCTCTTTAATATAATTATTTATGTTGGAAAGGCTCAGATCACATTAAGTTCAACGAAGGAAGTGAAAGGCTGATGGAGATGATGAATTGTAAACCAATGGTGAAATGAAATATTTTCAAAATATGTATGAAAATTATGATTAAAACCTCTTATAAAATTCAACTCAAATGAATTGAAAATGAGGGTTTCGTAAAGCTGAGATTCTAAATAGCTGGGATTAGAGTAATCATGATGATTATAATGATGGAAAGGCTGCTTTACTATTCTAGGATATGTTGGTAATACAATAGGATTATTTATAAAATGCAATTTTGTCACCTTTTGTTTCTTACTTCACCTCTTGTCATAGAGCCTAATTTTTGGTCTATGTAGAAAATGAGTTAATGCCAATTTAGTCATGAGTCTTACTTTTGTGGCTATTTCATTAAAATTATATTTTGAGAAATTTTTTATTTTTCTTATGATCTTATTTTCTTGACAATCACCATTGTTAAATTAGAAGTGGTGGTAGTATGATGTTGTCAAAATTGGCTGAAACCATCTAGAATTCTTATGTATTTTTGTATGCTGATCTTTTTTTTCGTAACTCTTCTTTTCGCATGCTGTATTTGAATTATGTTTTACCTTTCTCCAAACACATCCCCTGACATCAAAGGAACGATAATAATAAACTCACTTAACCAAAAGAGTGATTACTGTGAGTTTCCTTTGCTATTTAATGAAGAGGCTAAGATTCAAATTCCTTCAATAAGAAAAACATAAGTGTCTCAACTTTACTACCATGCCCTCAATAACACATTAAATAAAAAATGGGAAATTTACATTCATACAACACAATTTTTGTGTATTTACTTATCTAACACTTAAATTTACAAATTTACATTTATTACACTGTGGTTTGATAAATCTATACATGAAAATGTGTATTTCATTTTTAAAAAGTAGATGAGTGTGATACTTTTGATGTGATATTAAGGATTTGAGTGTTATGCACATGTAAATACATAAGAATTGTGAGGTATGTATGTAAATGCCCGGGTAGATTGGTGAGCTGCTCATACATGGAACTGACGTTTTCAAATTGTAAGCAGTACTTTTAACCCAAATCATGCAGCACTTCCCCACCATCCTGAAGGCTTTGCAGCTGCCTGATTAGTACCCCAATCATCCATGTTTTTTACCTTTTGGACCACACCTAAAACTATTAATACATATCTGAAGATCCCGAAGACTCCAGGAGAAGCTATCTGCTCCTTGTTCCCTTGATTCTTCAGATCCGCCTTTGCTCAGCTCTCCTCGATTCAACTCTTGTTCAACACATTAGGGATTAGTATATGTAAATATACATTATTGTATTATTTTGTATATTGTATCTATTTCCCTCAAGGGGTATTTATAAGTATGCCATTACATGGCTGTATATTGAGTCACTGTAACAGTAAAGAATGAATGAAATAGCTTCATTTACTTCCCTTTATTCTCCTCTTCTTGGTTTATGGTAACAGAGGTGGTCTCATTTAGCTCAAGATTCAAGGATTTCTCCTCCTCCACCAATCCAAACCTCATCCAATCTTCTCAGGACCCCTTAAACAGAATGAAGGTAATCAATATACCTCCTCCCCTTAAATTTCTAAGGCAGCACATTAAAAGTGTTGCTTCCATTCCTGTTCTTTTTGAAAATTATACTATCTGGAAGACTCAAATTCAAAAATTATTTCTAGCTAATGGGTTTAACACCTTTCTTGATCACTCTATCCCACCTCCCCCTCAATACATTCAAGATTCTAATGACAAAACCACCAATATTCGGATTTTCTTCTCTGGAAAATTGTTGACCAAAATTTGGTCGTTGCTCTCTTTTCAACAATCTCTTAACGAGTTCTCCCTAGCGTCTCCGTCTCACCCACACCTCTGATATTTGGACAACTCTTAAACGCTGCTTTCAAGCAAGAAACAGTTAACGGGTTATTCAACTCAAGGACAAATTGCACAATGTTCAAATGGGTTCACATAATATGACACAATATCTTGCATCTAGTAAAAATCTTGTTGACAACATTGCAGTTGTTGGCTAAAAGCTTGACAACGAGGATATTATACTTTATACACTGAATGGCTTGCCGCCGCCCTCATATCAAGGCTTTAAACCAACGATTCACACTCAACTTACTTCCCCTTGCTCTTGAAGATTTATATTCTTTACTCCAAAGTGAAGTAACCTACTCAATGAATCATTAAGGAATACTCAAACTACTGCTCTTCTTTCCTACAAGAACAAATCATCTTTCTCTAACTCCTGTGCTTCTCCTAAACCGTCAACATCTGTTAAGCATAACTCCCCCCC
>NEWO01000062.1:810896-823078 GCA_003013225.1 Phalaenopsis aphrodite
CCCCCCTCAAATTCTCAACCGAACTCCCTCATTCTGGGTCAAATTTGCTACAAAAAGGGACATACGAATGATTAGTGTTGGCATCCTGCCAACCTCCAGTACAAACCCAAAACCCAACCCAACATCCGTATTCAACACTACCGTCAACAATAAACAACAAGATTGACTTCTTAACATTGGTGCAACAGCACACATCACACCAATTTTGGACAATCGGCAGCAACTATTGCCATATGATTGATCAAGTCTTATTCTTATATGTAATGGTCCAATCAATAATATTTCACGCATTGGAAATGGAATTCTGCCAACACTAGAATGCAGGCTAAATCTACGTTCTATTTTACATGTTCCGAACATTACTCATAAACTCATATCAATCTCAAACTTAACTAAAGATAATCACTAATTAGTTACCTTTAAACCTCAAGGCTTTCTTATACAGGACCTTCGAACAAAGAAGCCCCTCAGTGGAAAAATTAACAATGAGCTCTACCCACTGACTGCCTTCACCATGACAATTGTCTTTGCTGCTTAGCATAATTGACTAGCCCACCCCCATCACACTGTCATTTGAACTATTGCTAAACCACAACCTCATTTAAAATTTCCTACCACTGCTGCAATAAGTAATGACTGCCTTAGCAATAATTCTCATAAACTACCATTTCCTGTGTCTACTCACACTTCTACTGCCTTTAACTTCTTCGCTCAGGCTTTTGTGGTCCCTTCTCTCAACCAACACTTGACAGTTGCTCAAACTATATTACACTTATTGATGATTATTCTAAATAGTGTTGGTGCTTTGCTTGATATTCAAAAGACGAGCTTCCCTTATGTTTTATCAACCTGCACAATCAAATAAAAAATTAGCACCATAATGCAATCAAAATCTTATGAACTGATAACAACTCTCAATGGAATTCTACTCATCTGAAAACATACCTACAAAACAATGGTATATATCACCAATTAAGCTTACCCTATACCCCTAAATAATATGGGGTTGCGGAACGCAAAAACTGCCACATTATTAAAATAGCTCATACACTACTCAACTCTGCTCACTTGCCTTAAATATTCGGGTTAGCAGTTGTTCACACTACAGTGTACCTTATTAATCCAATGCCAACACATAACACCAATCACATATCACCTTTTTAACAATTGTATAACAAACCACCTGAATACCAAAAATTGAAAACCTTCGATTGCGCTTGTTTTCTTTGGCATCCTCCTTCAGCCACTAATAAATTTCTTTGATATTCAGAATGAGCGTATCATTATATCTTGGCATTTTACTTTTAATGAAAATTACTTTCCTTTCAAATAGAATAAATCACCAACCCCCACAGTTTCCCTTCCTAACAGCTCCTCCATCACTTTTCTTCTACTATAACCAATTCAAAAAATTCTCCCCCATCTTCAACTCAGCAAAACAACAACTCTGCTCAAATTAACTGCCCAACCATATCAGATACTCATGACCCATCTCCTCTCAATTTCTCCCCTAATACATCTCCCATTCCTCCTCATACCAAACCAGCTCCCCCTGTTAAACTTCACCCAATGATCACACACACTCAAAAAGGAAAAACAAAACCAACAATAAATTTTTCACTTTTACACAACATCAATTCTGACTCTACGATAACCTTTAAACAAGCTATGCAACAAAGCATATGGCGTAATGCCATGTCTACAGAGTTCATAGCACTTCAAATGCAAGGAACCTGGACCCTTGTCCCACCAGCTCCCAATCAAAATCTTCTATGTTGTAGGTGGACTTTTCGAATTAAGTATCACACCGAGACACTATAGCATGTCACAAGGCTCGTCTTGTCTCTCAAGGCTTTAAACAATTACCAGGTATTGATTTTAACAAAACATTTAGTCCTGTTGCAAAGTTCTCCACCATTCGCATGCTTATAAAATTAGCCACCACTAACCAATGGGCAATGTACCAACTAGATGTTTCAAATGCATTTTTATATGGAAAACTATTTTGTATATATGTCTCAATCGTTGGGTTATCATGATTGTTATTTTGACCCCCAATTATTGAACTAAGGTAAAATGACACTTTTGTAATGTGGTACCACTCACCTACCGCTCACCTACCTCCCACCTACCACTCTCTTGCTTCTATAAATAGAGAGGATGTGAGGCTTAGGAGAGCAAGGGAAGAGATCTTAAGCTACCACAAAGTAGGAGAGAATAACTAGAGAGCTAGAGAGGAGGAGAGTATCTTGAGGCCTTGTATCAAGGTGTCGCTTGAGAGGAAGACCATAGAAGAAAGATTAGGGCTCATTTTTATGTATAAACTATGTATTCTTCATTTCTTTTGCCTTAGTGATCTATTTGATTGATTCCCTCCCGTGGACGTAGATCCAGTTGGATCGAACCACGTAAGCGATCTGTGTTTGCTTGTGTTCTTTGCGTTTCATTTCTATGTCAGGAAGTACATATCTCACAACAATGATAATAATTATCCTCACTACATTTGTAAATAAAATAAGGCTTTGAATGGACTCAAAAAGGCACCCCAACAGTGGTATTCAACATTTTGTAACTACTTGTAGACACATAATTAAATTAAGCTCTCGTGATCACTAACTTCTTCTTTATCAGTACAACACAACACAAATTTATCTACTAATATATGTAGATGATATAGTAATTACAGGGAACCCAACACTCGAAATAAATAAACTCATACAAAAATTAAGCCAACAATTTAATTTAAAACTATTTGGACCTTTAATAAATTTTCTCGGATTGCAAATAACAACCACTGATAAAGGCTATTTTCTACATCAAGCAAAGTATATATCTGATTTATTAAATAAAACTGGCATGATGCAAACCGAACCCACATTAACACCTCTCCCCACAACCCACTTAGATTGAAACTGCAAAAATTCCTTTTGAAAATCCACAACATTACAGACAACTAATTGGAGTGCTTCAATATTTAACTGTAACAAGATCTGACATTACTTTTAATGTAAATTTCTTAAGCCAATTCAGGCATGCACCAACTATCAATCAGTTTCAATTACACAAAAGGCTTCTTCGCTATCTTTAGGGTACAACCACCCACATGTTGCCCCTCACAAAAGGATCTCTCTCTCTCTTTCTGCTTATACTGATCCTGACTAGGCTAGCAATAACATAGTCAGGAAATCAGTAACATGATATTGCATATACCTTGGATCAACTCTTATTTCGTGGTCATCTAAAAAGCAGACCAACGTGGCTAGATCCTCAAAAGTGGCAAAGTATAGGGCTCTTGGTGCCATCACTACATAAATACCGTGGTTAAAAAGATTATTAGAAGAACCCATAAAACAAAAATTCCCTCCGGTCACAATGTACAGTGATAGCATATGCACAATCACCCTGACACATAATCCGGCCTTCCACACCAGAACCAAACATATCAATGTAGATTATCACTTCATAAGGGAACATATCAAACTAAAAGAAATTACACTGCAACATATTATGAGCCAAGATCAACCTCCTCATGTTCTTACCACAGCCCTATAATGAAAAAGCTTTATTTTACTTCCCTTTATTCTCCTCTTCTCGGTTCGTTCAAAAACCTAGTTTGAGATTTTCTGTAAACTGATTATTCATTGGCTTACTGGAAAGCTCTTCATCCATTCACTCTGGCTGTCGGATCATAGTGATGGGTTACTCAGCTTCTAACTCAGGTTTGGCAATACAAGTTAGTATGATTTATGACTTTTGCCTCATATTTAATGATTAATATCAGTAACATTTGATTGTCTGATGATTTTACATTACAGAATTTATATCATATTATTGCTTTATATAGCTACAGTTACATGTAGGTTTCCAAAGCTTTACTGTAACAAATTTTTGGACTCTCTTCCTCTATGTTGGCATTGAGAAATCTTGTTTACATTCTTTTACAGATTGCTGATATTAAAAGAAAGAACGCTGTCAAGTTTGCAGATTGGCAAAGCCGGGTTGGTTTAAAGTTTTCAGTGTAAGGAGTGGTTGATATGGAGCAATCAGTATCACAACAATGAGAAAATTTTGTCATTATTGTTGTTAGGTTGGACTTATTAGCAAAGGTAAATTTGTCTTAATATGGTATCCGTTTCCATTGATAAAGTTGTGATTTTTACCACTTTGTTGTTCTCAAGAAGGCAATTTGTGGCCAAAAATTCTGTTGCGTATGCCCACACCTCAATTTTAAATATATATATGATTTTTATGAGTGATATGATTGTTAAATATATATATATATAGATATATATATTGATAGATTGGTAGATAGATAGATAGCTCTTGTGTATTTATGTATCTAATGCTTACATTTTTATGTTTACATATATGATATTCTAAAATCAAAATGACATTAAAAAATATGCATGAAAATGTAGATTTTACTTCAAATGAATCGATGTCAGTATATTTTTTATACGTTTTAAAGATTAGAATTTTATAACAACTATACAAAATTAAAATTTTGATTTTAGATACATAAATATATAATAATTGTATGGTATGCATATAAGTTCATATTCATATTTGGACGCTTCAAATCTGTCAAGTCTTTAATTATTTTCTTAAAAGACAAGTTTTTTATGCAGTTGGCATCTCAGTGAAGAAGCAACCATTGGTGTCGGCATGTTGATCAGTCGTTTGCAATTAACAATATTATTATTATTAGAAGAAGAAGCTACAATTGATTTGAAATTCATGATTAATTTGACATGAACGTAGCCTTTCTGTATGAAAGATTCTTTAGAACATGGTACGTTTGTCATCTTGTAAAAGTACTAGACAGTATCAGCTGAAAAATCTTGATTCGTTAGCTTTGTATTCTGGTAGGTGTGTGCTGATCTAACTGGTGAATATCTAGACAATTATTGTCAAGATTTTGTGATTGAATTTAGTCTACATTAAGCATATGTTTTGAATGAAAATAAAAAATTAGTGTTTTTCTTGGAAGTTGAGCTCTAATGGTAACTTGGAGATTAGTAATGCTAAAAACAAGCCTCTTACATGCATGATATTAATATCAGTCAAAACAATGCTTTTTTTTGCATGTGTTCATAGTTTCCTTCTACATGATATTTTAGTGATATTACAACTCAGTATTGGTAATTTTGTTGTCGTCATGGTTTGTTTTGTTATGTTTGACAAAAATATGCTTTAATAACTTCAAGTTTAAAATATCCTTGTTAAAGATATACAAATTTGTGGCGTTTTTAACCACTACCGTTTAGCATTGCCGAAAGTCTTTGTGACGAATGACAATCACTAATCTTTTTTTTTTGCACTTTTGAAAAGAATGACCGGAGGCTATTATACTAGCTCCGGTTATCTCTCATGCGCCTAAGAATTTAAGTACCACACCCTAGATTCGGGAGAAAATCGAACCGCAGGCCATATGGGACTTACAACTAAATAACAGAAGCTCGACCAACTGATCTGAATACGAGACACACATATATATGAATATTTTGTTGTTGAAGCATTCAAATCATGGACTTTCGATTCAATTGAAAAGTATTACCACTAATTCAACTGGGTCATGATAAAGTAAATGATTAATCCTTCTCGTTTGCTTTTTTGTGATATCAGTCTTAAGTTTAATCAAAAAAATTATTTTTGGCAAAATGATTATCTTTTTTTTATCAATTGTCATTATTTTATAATATTTTCTTAAAATTAAAATGAAAAAAATAAATTGATTATTTATAATGCCTTTCAATGCAATACAACTTCAAAATATTGCTTTGCATCCTATTATTTTAAGAAAATTGTATGTCGGGTTGAGGTTAGGCGTCGAAAGCAAAATATTTCGGTTTCAGCCGGCTTTTTTCTGTTATTCTTTAGTCCTTGGTTGGGTGGCATTACTAAAATTAGAGTGCTGGAACTCATAAATGTATTAGTTAGGAAAAAAAAAATGTTTCACTAAATCAAATTATTTAGTGGTATGTCTTTTCTTCCTACGTTTCATCTCTTTTACGATGAAACTCTCGATTTACTAAATTCAATTGTAATGCGAATTTAAAAATTTTGTCCACAGTTACTGACGAGCTCTTTTCATTCACTAGAGTATCTGTCGAATCTGGGATTGTCTAAGAAACATGCCCAAGGAGTAAAGTGTTCTATGAGGAGGCAAATAAGTGAGTGAAAGAGAGAGAGAGAAGTAGTAGACAAGCAAAATGTGTCCTTTATCCATAATATGAACCCCTATTTATAGGCCTAGGTCCCAATATTACAAAAGTTCATATTAGCCCCCTAATCATCAACCTTTCAAGAAGGGGGGTTGGGGGCGGTTTGATAATTTAAAATTTTATTTGCTTATAATAAAGCCCACGACCTATTCAATTGATAAGAATCATCGACCGTCTAAAATGTCTTGTTTTGATCAATTCAGGGTCCGAAGGAGTGCCCCCCATCGAACGTTTTGAATGCTGATGATCGTCCTGAGGGATTTCTTTTTGTCATCTTCGGTTGATTGTTCGGGTAAGGTATTTTTTCTGTCGTCGCTCATATGGAAATGAGTTTCTATTGCTACCTCCGATCGATCGTACTTCCTTTATATGTTGCCCATTTGCTTTGAGATTTGTGCAGACATATTCTTAGGTGTACATATTTAGTTTTCCGATTCTATTGCTCCTTTGAAATTGTCTAGGAATTAAGGACAAGAGAACATTTGGATCACATATACATAAATGAGTAAATAAATAAACAATATTACTGCGCAACAAAGGACTTCTCTGGATTTCCATGCCCATGCCATTATAAATAGGCTTTGTGACAAGGAAAGTCAGCACCGCCTCTGTTCCTTTAGATTCCTTTGTTCTATCTTCCTCTCTACATATTTTTGGTGATGTCTGATGAAGGAGTCCCGCCTTCTGATAAGAGCGAGCTCCTCAAGGCGATGAGTGACATGCAGATGGAAGCCTAGAAGCTAGATGTGAAGCCCAAGCTTGTGGGTGAGGCATCTGTAGAAAGACTGAGTAAGAAGAGCGCTGCATCTAAGAATGGAGTTAGCGATAGTGAAGCTCATCCGGTCTCTTTTGGTTTCCTTGCGGGCCCTCCTCAAAAGAGAGTTTTGAGTCATTTGAGAGGTCGTCCAGACAACTCTCTTGCTGGGTTGTTCTCTTCGGATGAGTTTTTCACCAATGGGAGCAACACTACCTGCCCAGGAGGTTGCGGGAGTCATGATCACCCAAAGAAGTGTTAAAGAGGCGGTAGCCGAGGCCAAATCGTGGCTTCAACAAGCCAAGAGCAGCTTCTCCTCAGAAGGTGGAGGACCAAAAAAAGCGGGTGAGGATCTCTTTTGTTATTCTACCTTTGAGTGGGGTGGATCCTTGGTATGTAGTTTGATTAGCTTTTTTGTTCCTTTCTTTTTAGAAGCTGAGGTTTTCACTGTCGATTCTTTATCGATAGATATTGACGAGGGCCCCAAGGATTATGTAGCAATGTTGGACTAAGTTACAGTCCAAGGGATAGGAGTGGCACAGGTTGCCACGAGAGGAGACATGGACATGCCAACGTGTCAGAGCAAAGCACTTAGCAGGGTGCCAAAGGTCTGGGTGTTGGAACTCTAGAAGACAGCCATCAGGCAATCGCCAGTGCTGCGAGGCATGAGGAGGCAACTGGAGGGCGTCATGTGTCTTCAAACTTCATACTTCGTCACCTCATCAAGATGGAGGAACATTTCCTCTGCTTCATGCGGTACCCTCAAGGATAAGGTGATGTAAGGGTTGTCGAGGTCCTCAAGAGGGTCGAACAAGTGGATATAAAAATTGTGGGGTTGCGCGAGGAGCTCTCGGCCTTTCGGAGAAATGCTTACTAGCAAGGGGGAGGTCACCCTCTTATGCTTGGAGCTATTGAATGTTAGGGAGGCCATCACTGCTTAGCTTAGGGATAGTCTGAACGACCTCTTTAGATTGGTCGACAAGTTTGTGTTCGAACGGCTTCGCCACTGAGGGTTTATCTCAGGTCATGCCGCAGTTCTTTTCTTTCTCAGATGTAAACAAGGGTTAGGCCTAATGTGCCCCCATCTTTTGTATATAAATAATAAAATAAAATAAAATAAAATAATATTCATGTTTGTTTTGTTGATGATTACTTCCTTAACTGTTGTGTACTTCAGTCACATTAGTCGTATCAGCAGTGTTTCATCTTTTGATGTAGTTTGTGCGTGTATATAAATGTACAAGTATTGTACTTTGCCTTTTACAGCCCCCATACTTTTTACCTTTTCCAATTTTCTCTGCAACAGACTTTCCTTCTTTTATGTCTCTTTATCTCTTTCTTCCTTTTTGTCCAACGTGGTTGGCGTCATGGTCTGCAAATATTCCAAAGAATTGTTTGAATCCATCCTTGCGACTGAGGTTTTGGTTCTCTTTGCGAGGGACGTGAACGAGATCCATGATCGCTGCATTTTGGATCCTACCATCCTCCTCTGATCGGCTAAAAGTCACGAGCATGCCATAGGCGACTTCTCCCCAGACTCTATTTTTGACAAGGATCATTTTAAAATGGGTCTTCGATTGCTTTTCTATCTGGATTTGTGCTCCATCCTTAACCCTTACAACATCTTTCCTACCCAATTTCTCCCAAAATCAATCATTTCCATCATGACATAAATTTTCTTTTGTTGAAGGATGAGGATCCCATGGTTGATCGAGCTGTTAAACCACTTCTTCCTTTCCGAATCAGCTGTGATGGATATGATTAGTTACTGGGGATGGAGAATAAAATAAAGGATCAGTAGATGAAATTTCCGATTGCCTTGTGCCCAGGTTGATGGAGAATCTGCACCTTAACCATTGAGTGTGAGGTAAAGAAGGTGAAGACCCCGCCCGGGAAGGTTCGAGACTATAAGGCACTAATCGAGGGACAACGTTTCTCCCTACTCTAATACCTCGATCCCAAAGTGATCGAGTGGATGATCCATTTGAATGGTGTAGACACCATGATAGAGGAATTGTGGAGGTTAGCAGACGACGGGGAGGTCTCTCGCGAGAGGGCTATTGGGGAGCAGCTTGTTTTGAAGAGGCCCAGTGTGAGGGGTGGTCCTCTCTCACTTGATAGAGGTCGGGGGTGAACTAGCTTGGTCAATCTGGTCAAGGGGCACAATGGAGGTTGGAGTTGCCTATCTCTATGCATATTCATGTGTGATGTGTATTCTCAAAATCCTTGTGTGATTTGTTAGGTTCTTCAAAGGGTAGTGGTTCTCATCCACTCAGCTTTCCAGAGTCCGACTATCCATTGGTGCTCCCTTCGACCAGGGAGCTATTGCGGCTGGAGAAACTTCATTTATTCCCTTGCATAAACAGGGTGAGTCAAGTTGTGCTTCCTATCCCATTTTCATTGAGACTGACTTCGAGGATGGACTAGAGGTTGCGGACCGGTTCGAGAGCGATGTCCCCCGAACAGAGGTAAAGGCCCCCATTCCTGATGTCGCTCCATTCCCTCCTCTCATTCAAAAGGGTGCAGTTTTCCTGAGTGTTCATAGTCTCATGACCAAGGGGCTGACGTTTGGACAAGTGGCCACTATGCACTCATCAACCAGGAGGTCAAGTGGTTCTCTATGAACCCGCTGAATGGAGATTGTCCCTCCATGCTGATCGACATGTTCTCGTCTCGTGCCTTTCTGAGGAACTTATGATCGATGGAAAGGAGGGAAATGTTCTAGGAGTTTGATCGCCACCACGCTCTTGCATGACAGTCATCTCACTTCCAAGCCCACCTCTTGCACAAGGCCGAAGAAGATGTCGGTCGGTCCAATCATAAACCTAAGCATCATTGTCACCATAGATGTAAACTTGTTCACTTCATCATCCGATGAGAAATCTTTTTTTTATTTCCAAAATGGAATTTCACTTCAAACATTATGTTCTGCAGTGTCATGGACTTAATTTTTGAAGTGAATTTCCATTTTAAGAACAGATGGATGATGAAATGAACACTCTTTCATCATGTGAAATATTTCCTTCCAAGAATTTGTTCATAGCTGTACAAGTAATCTGGTAGTTGTTGAGATGAGAATACTTATGTGAGTTATTTGATTTGATCTGCTACTTATCTAAGACAAAATTAAAATCAATCAATTTTCAGGCATTTGTTATTGTTCAAGCTATCTAAATATTTACTCCTTGTACAATGTGTTGATTGTTATAAAGTTTGATAAACTATTGTTACATCTCCGCCAGTAGATCTACTACAGATATTGAATACATTATATTTAGTAGAATGCACTTTACGATGTGTTGATTATTCTCAATTTTGAAGAGATATATATATATATATATATATATATATATATATATATATATATATATATATATATATATATCAAAGTTAGGGATATACAATAAACTTTATCCAAATAGAAAATGGATCATTGAGGAGTTCTTGAACGATGTTGAGATTTTTGTGGCAACTATATCTCGACTTCTAGTTTACCTATCGGAGGGTAGGTTTTAGTGTACATGTTTGAAACATAAAAATTGAGCACACCTAATGCTAACAAAGTTAGATATGATTTATACCATCAGGGATTCCCGCGTGCTTACTGCATTTGGAATTCACATGGGGAGGTTGATCTTACAACTTTCAACTCCGCTCCTTCAATGAACTATAAGCTCCACCAAGATTTAACTCAAGTAGATTTGAAGAAATAATCTTTGATTAAACAATACATCATTATGCAAGCCAAGTGCAATAAGAGGAGGCACTAAGTCATGTGGCTCATATGTTTTATAATTTATTGATGCTGCTCAGAGGCCACATTAGGAGGGTAGCACGTCTCATTCTAAGTTATCTATAGCTCTCAGAAAGCTGAAAATCAAAACAGAGTATAACATGCCCCGAAAGTGCTTAAATAAGATAGCAGTCCTACTGAAAAAGACTAATCCTCCTAAAAATTTAGTCCCTGAAGATTTATACAGGATGAAAAATGTGGTCTGCTAGCTAGGGCTTAAAGCAGAGAACATTGATTGTTGTGTAATACTATATTACGTGACTAGTGTGATGTAGATTCATTACAGATTTTGTAATTCTCTCAGATTCAGACCTCAGAGTAGAAAAAGTAAGAGGAAGTTCCATTCAAGTGGCTCTTTTATCTACAACTTATTCCACATCAACAGAGGCTATAAAGTTCTATGTGTACTGCTCCACATATGACGTGACATTATAACATATTAGGAGAAAACAACTCAATGAGTCATCCAACGGAAGGGTAGACATGAAATTATTTTGAACGTGCATATCCCGAGTTTGTAGTGGAGGCACATAACGTTCAGCTTGGTTATGCTCTGATGGCTTCACACCCTACAATCAAACCGCATCACCCTATTCTTGTTGGTCATTGTTGTTACATCATATAATATGCTACATAAGATGTATATGACAACCCATTTCTTCTTCTTGACACTGATTATATTCAGTCCTATTAGCCCTAAAGGGAGGATTGATGTATATTTGTAGCCATTGATATATGAGCAGTAAATTATTTGGAAAATAGGTGGCATGATATATGATGTCCCCATGAAACACAATCTTTTGATGAAAATATCATTGATATGGACAATAAGTGATTTTCCTACATATGGAATGTTATATGAGTGAAGCACCGCAGAACAATTAGCTTGTCCATATTGCATGAATTCATCTAAGGCATTTATGCTTCAACATTGAATGAAGAAATCATAGTTTGACTGTCACAGTATGTTTCTAGTTATTGAACATCCCTTCAAAAGAAACATGAATGCATTCAAAAGGAACAAAAATGAAGTCATCGTTAGTTATAAGAATATCTGGGGAAGATATACAACCGATTGTTAGTGTCATTCCGAAGATTACTGTATGCCTTGACCTTTCTTCACGTCATCCACCTAGATTAGGCGTCACTCATAATTGGAGAAAGAATTCAATTTTTTGGGATCTACCTTATTGAAGGAATAACATAATCAAACACGACCTTGTTGTCATGCACATAGAAAAAATTCTTTCATAACATCTTCAACATTGTGATAGATGTTAATTGTAAAACTAAGGACACGTGAATTCTAGACTTAGTTTGAAGGAGATATACAAAAGGTGGGAGTTGGAGATCCAAAAAACTGCTGACGACAAGCTCATTAAACCTAAAGTAGAATATTCCCTTATTTTGT
>NEWO01000062.1:833014-843848 GCA_003013225.1 Phalaenopsis aphrodite
TTTTTAAGAGGTGTTTAAAGCAACCCTTGGTAAAAAATGTGGGAAATAGTTCATGGACACAAAAATTCATTCAATTGACTTTTGAAAGGAGGCAACTTCTAGAAGATTCATTGAATAGAGACACATTTTGAAGAGACACCCCTTGGATTTATATTAAAGAAGACTTGGATCATTAAAGGAAGAGGCCAACCAATCATCATCCATCCATCTAAAGTAATCACAGCCGACCACTTTGTTTATTTTATTTTGAGTTTTAGTTTATATTGTATGCAAAGGAAGAGAATTCAAATGAATTTCAAGACATTTAGTGGAGAGGATTTGAGATAAGTGTTTATCTTTGTGACTAAATTTGGTTTTAATTTAAGCTTCTTGCTTGTGTGCTGATTTCTATTTTTAAACTCAAGTGTGGTCGTGTTTTCTCTATGAATTTAAGTAGTTTTCTTTATCTTTTTTCTTAAAATGATAAATGATTAAGTATTGAAAGGAAGTTGTGTGAAGTATTACACTTTAATTTTGGAAGAAGCTGTGATGATTTTAAATCTTGTACTTGTTTTACTTCTTGATTTGATCAATTAAAATGTTAATACCTACTGTGAGAACATGTAAGATCTGAGATGGTATTGTCTCAGTAAACAAATGGTAAGAATCACATTTGATTTCATAGATGAGAATGTAGTTCATGGGGTTGAGTGCAAATAAAATAGGGAAATAAACTTTGAAGGGTGTAGAACTAGAGGACTTTAGAGTGACAGACTAAAACCTCTAATTTGATTTATAGTTTTAGGTTTTGATACAAGATGTTAGCCTTCAAGTGGAGAGAGAAGAGGGAACTCTAGAGTGAAAGCTAGTATCATCCCTACCTAACCTGTCTTCAAGACTATTCAAACTATAGATTAACCAATGTTCTTTATAACATCTCTAGTAAGGGTAAATAATATTATTGCTCATATTTGACACAACAAAATTAGAATACTTCTACAACATAATTCCTATACTTGTTACTGATTCATGATAAGGAAAAAAATATTTTATTTATATTATCTTCATCTTGTAAGTATTTAGTTAAGTTCATTAGTTGATTACTTTAATTTCAATTATAAAAAAAATACAAAAAAAGAATCGAATTTTAATTCCTATTATAGCATTTAGAGTTTGTAAGAATACTTTGCTAAGTAAAACTTTGTATTCTATATTCTCCTATTTTGTAAGTTGCATATTGTTAGTTATCCCTTTGGGTTCGATATACGAGGCTAAATCAAAAAGTCTTATATTACTTGATAACGATATGTATACGTGCGTATTATCCCATATTTAAATATTATAATTATATTCTTATTTGATTCATAGTGAAACATTTACTTAGCATTTGCTTGCTTGGGATCAAGTTTTTGGCTTTGATGCAAGATATGAATCCTTATTAAGGAAATTAAGCATATAATCATATACATCATATTTGACATCTATAAAGTGAATCGAGATTAGCAAAAAAATGTAGATCTCTTATAGGAGCACAAAATATTAATACATATATAACATAATGGCTAATAAAAACTCCCAACACGAATCTATAAACTTCATCTACCATGCCTTCTATAAGCTCTTTTTTTTATTAAACCAACTATTTATAACTCTAATTTCATAGCCTTTTATGAATCCAATTAGACCAGTGATGACTCCAAGACCAACCTTACATTCCTTAGACATCCATGAAGTAAATTTTATCAACGTTGTTAAGGCATATCCCAAACAAAAAACACATTAAACACAACTCATTGCCTTAATCTCTATTATTATTCTCTCGCACAACCAGTTTGGTTAATAATCCAAAATCAATTTTTTTAATCTTTGTAAAATCAATTTCTAGTTTTGCATTTAGTATGAAAAGTACTCTTTATATTTTAAGTGGATGTACAAAGAGTTACAAAATCCTTTTACTTTATCAACTTCTTGTAGTTCAATCCCTTTAAGAACTAGTTGTAAGGTTATGAAAACAACATCAATAATTAAACCAAAAGAAAAAGATATTCAAGGTTCAACCATTCAATCAAGTTTGAATTAAACGACATAATGAATACTAAATAGATTGTTATGTTACAAACTGAATGGGCTTAGTCCGACATAGTCTCATCTTTGATGCAGGTAGAGACATGTTTGATGACACCCGTTGTGTCACCTGAAACTGTGAGGCACATACATGTTACTTCCTCAGATGACGACCATCATGAGCAGGCACCTTCCGACTCACACTTGTAGCCCCTAGTGGATGCATAAATCAAGGCTGCCTTAGGTTCTTAGCAAGGTAAGACAGTATTCTATAGAGGTGGACCTCACCTTGAGGCATACAAATACATATTGTATCCTATGGGTTTGTCCCTTTGCTTTTCTAGCAGTTTGATGCAGTTGGAGATCCCCGTTAGTATATTGTTAAATTTCATGCGTTGTGTTGCAACTTTGGGAATAATTACACCTTGCTACTATGCATTTTTGTTACTAGCCTAGTTTGATTTGCTTTTGAGTAGTATGATGACCTACCAAATGAAACATTCAGAACATTCAACGAGCTTGAGGAAGGGTTCGTGAAATACTTTACCGGTGTATATAATCAAATCACTTTGAGTGATTTGATATTGGACTACCAAAATGCTCGTGAATCTTTAATAAAAATTTTTATTAATTAACATAACTTGAGCATGAAGTGTGAGTCACTTCTCTAGGAGTAGCAAGCTATTGCACTTCTTATCGGCAAAATCAGGTGACTAGTTTTTGTCTTGCTCAAGATTAACTCTATCCAAACCTTCGAGGTCTTGATATAGAATGTAGCGAGTCTATATGATACTGTAGAGACATTGCTTCTAAACTCTGATGATAAAATTAAACGCGAAAATAAATTTTTTAGCTGATCCTTCAAGAAGGACCGAAGAGAACTTAGTGTTGGTGACAATTGATGACAAGTTGAAGAAGCCTGTATTGTAACAAACAAGCTCACTCAACTAGAGGTTGAAGGTTTGGGCTTGTTCTGACGAGGCCTAAAGGGGCATAGCCCTGGTATGGGGGTTAAGTGGAGGTGAGTTGGTGAGCCCTCACAAAAGTGAGGTCAAAAATCCTTTTCTCGAACCTTTCTATCAGTTCATCTTTCCATTTCAATTGATTTAGAAATTATTGGTATATGTCTGGTGGAATACCTTCTTCAACCATAGTATCTTGAAAATCATCATTCTCATTGTGTTGTTCATTTCACACTACTTGGATTTTGATCGTCATAAGAGTGACACTCTTCAAAATTTTGATCGTCATAATAACGACAATATCTTCTGAAGCTTCTAAAGTTTCATTCTCTTCTCCAGATTGTATGATGTGAATTACTAGCCTATTTAGAACTCCATCAGTAGGATGACCTTTGATATTATTTGGGTTGATTGGGTGGTACTTGGAGGACAACAACTTCCTTCAACAGGGATACAAGGAAAGATGTCAAGAAGGAGTCTATGCTCAAATTTCAAAATTTTAGTAAATTTAAGATCAAGCTTGTTTGAAACGGGCCTTAGTTGTAGATTTTACTGTTGGACTTGATTCACTCAACAGAGTGAACAAGGAAGCATTTTAGTTTAAAAGATTCTTTAGTTTTAGTTTGAAATGTTGGATTTTATTTTAGATTTGAGGGAGTTTCAAATTTATGGATTCAATTTGATAATGGCTTTGTAAAGGATAGGGGTAGAATTGATCAATCAATTTAGAAGAACCCAAAATAAACTAAAATGCAGAATCACCACAAAAACCTATTGGTGGAAAATTTTCTTTCCATCAAATGCAGAAGGCACCACAGATCTATGAGAGGAACTTCTATCAGAATGGACAAGCATCACATTCAAAAAATAATATGATGTCCCGAGGGTTAAAAGTAACACATTTTAATGGGTTTGATCTTCAAATGAGGAAAATTTCCTTGACTCTTGGGTCTATAGAACCAAAGGTTTTTCCCCTATTTTAGCAGTGATATGATAGATTTTATTTTAATTATGCGGTTTGGATTTTTGTGTGAGGGGATCTCTCAAAGTTAATTACATCTTAGGAGTTGAGACTCTTAAGAAAACTCTTGATTTTGAATCTGGCTAATATTTTATTAAATCATCAGTGAAGGTCTATACGAAGGTAAGTAACTTAAGATTCAAAGGAGGGAGGATGGGATTGAGAACCAAGAGAATCAAAATTTAGATGGACTCAATCAACCTACATCATGGTAGTAGGGTTTGGGCTTGACAGTTTGAACTTGAAAATAGGAGCTTAAAATTGGCCTTGGAGCTAGATTGTGAAATTTAGACTTCAAAATTAGGGTGTAATTGGATGTGAATCAAAGAGAAAGTGAGTCTAATTTAAAAAGGAAAAACCTTAGGCTAAATGGAAGATTGGTTGGAGGGATTTCTAGATGAAAGTGAAGCCTTAATCCTGACTATTGAGAAAGCTAATTGGTGAACTAACCTAACTTGTGGGAATAAAGTATTCGGTCAATATCCCCATGACTTTCCATCATTCCATGTACATTGGTATCGTCAAAATATTAAATATCTGCATAACCAAAGTTCTTCCTTATTACCATAAAAATGGCAAACGTAGATCGTCTCACTATACATTGGTTTTGGTGTGCCTTCATTAGTAAACATGGGTTTCCTCATTCTTGAGCACCCACATAATCTTAGGGGTAGGTTAATTTATTTTATATGCCATACTCCTTAGATCTATCTTGGGTACCTAGTAAACTAACATAGGGCTTCTAGACTAGACTAATCTAGGGTATGTGTGTGGTCCTAGGTTTTCGTCTACATTTACTATTTTAGGATCATAGTTTGGAGCTATCTTAGGGTGTGGTTTGAAAAACTTGAAGTTGGTCAATTTTAGAGGTTCAATAGTTATTTGGTGATTTTTTATCCTAAATTTTTTAGTTATAATGATAAATCAGCTTTTTCTAATTTTTGTTTGGCTATTTTCCATTCTAAGTGTAGTTTTGTTCAAATATAAATCAACATGTTTTTGTTCTCATCCTTAAGTTTTGTTTTCTTCCTAAATTTTTTTCCACGAGCTTGTCTAAACATTAAAAGATTAAAAGTAAAAGACTTTTGTATGAGTTGATTAAAATTTTAAAGGTTTGCAATTTAATATCACATTTAATTATTAAATAATAGGGTTTATTTGGTGAAGTTATTTCTATTTTCAAACTAATTCACTTCGAGCACTTTTAATTTACTTATATATCTCTAAAAGGTTTTTTTTTTTAAATATTTTTCTTTTAGTTATTACCAAGCTCTATCTTCTTACTTAGTTTCTAGGAATCCTATTCATTCTTCTATATTTATCTCATTAAGCAATTCCAAATCTCAAAATTATTTCTTACTGGTACTCATTAAACCTAACATGCTCGATGAAAAGTAAAGGGCATAACAAGCAAGCATTCAACATGCAATCACCAGCAAAGTCATGGAAGTCATGCAAGTCACACAATTCATACAATTCATCCACATAATTTTCTACTTTTAACAAGACTTTAAAGGTAGAGATATATCACATTTATGAAAAGAGAACAAGACTACCTAAAAACAATCTAAACATGGGGCCAACATATGAATTATCCTTAGAGTTTTCATTGAGTGATTTTCACACATTCATACTTATAAGTATATATCACATACAAACATACACATATACATAGATGTGTGTATAAAACACACATATTATATGATTATACATATATGTTAATTAGATGCATTAATTCAAAATAATATGTGTACTTACATATATAAACATATCTCTCTCTATCCCTTAAAAGCTTTTAAGATTTTTTAAAAGATTTAATTTAAATGGATTACTTGATAAGTGAATTAGTTTATGAGTTATTTAATATATTTTTAAATGGTTACTTAAAGTTATTTAATTATAAATGATTTAATTTAATTAATTAATTAACTACTTAAATTATTAATAATTAATGTTTGGATTAAATTATTTTGTTACTTAATGATCAATTGTTAAATTAAATTATCAATTATTATCAATTTATCATTGGATTATTAATTTATTCAATTGTTAAATTAAATTATTATTTATTGAGTTTAAATTATTAATGACCTAATTAAATTATTTAGGTATTTAAGGGATGGATTAAGTTATTAATTATTTATTTCAGTTACTTAATTATTTAATTACATTATTAATAGATTATTAAAGTTATTAATGAATTAATTGATTTATTAATTAGGTTAAAAAATTTCTCAAATTCTCAAATTATTAATTGTTATTGTTTGGATTAAACTAGTAATTATTATTGTTTCGATTAAATTCTTTAGTTATTTAATTATTCAAATTTTAAAATTAAATTATCAATTAATAATTATTAATCATTGGATTATTTAGCTATTTAATATTTAAATTCAATTATTAAATGTTTAATTTAAATTATTAATGACCTAATTGAATTATTTAATTATTTAAGAAGCACTATAGGAATTAAACAAATTTTCCTCCGCCAATTCAATTAAATTATTTCATCTGATTTTTTCAGCGGGAAAATTGAGGGTCGGTAATGTTAATTTCATCAATTTTGTCCTATTAACTATTTATAATTGGATTACTTAATAATTTAATTAAATTATCAATAGGTTGTTCAAGTTATTGATGATTTACTTGATTAATTATTAGTTTAATTAAATCTTTTATAGGTTATTTACATTATTAATGGATTGATTGTGTTATTTATGGGTTAAATAAGTCATTAATGAGTTAATTAAGTTACTTATAAGCTAATATAGTCAATTATTAGTTAATTAAGTTATTCAATTACTTTTTAGATTTCAATTAAGTTGATTGAAGTGTTAGTTAGTTACTTATTGTACTAATTAATTAATTTATTTATTAATTCATTAATTAATTGAGTTGATTATATGATTATTAAATGGACTGAAAGTTGTTAATAGGGTTAGATTTTTGGTTAAGCCAATTATGATGGATTAGCAAAGTAAATAAGAGTTGAAGTTCTTAGCCAAAAAGGAGCATACACATTATAAAATTAACATCAGACATATTATGGCACAATTATATAACAAACCTTATGATTATTTCATACGAAATGTATTATTTACATAAGACACTTTAAACATAAAGTAAATTAAAAATTACCCAATAAAGCATAAATGTAAGCTCACGATTTGGACAAAGTTTGCATGGAATATGAATTATTTTATAGAAAACAAACATGAAACACTTCCAATATAAGCTAATATGATTGAAAACCTTAAATTTTATGTAATTGGATTTCAATTTTGATGCTAAAGGCAAGCAAATATGAATAATTTTGTAGAGTAAGATTAAAAACATGCATTAGAAGGCAATTGGATGAATAGTCCTATGATTTCATGTCAACTTCTTTTTGGTTTGGTCTAAATGGCCATAAAAGTGACTTCGTTCATGCAATAAAATTGATCAAATAACATAGAACATGTTAAGATGAAAATCATATGAAATTGGGTAGAGAACATGCATAACATTGAATATATTTTTAAATAAGATATGTAGAAAGAGACTTGACATATTGAAATATGGAAATATGAATAGATTGGAAATTTTTCTTGAATATAAATGATTAAGAAGATGTTATTCCTTTGCTTTATTTGAGTGCTCTTACTTGTGGATTGTTGACCTCACTTTTGGTTGATGTTTAGTTTTCCCTCTTTAGTAGCCTAAGGTCTAGCCATAAGGCTTTCCTTTTGACTATTCCTAGAAAACTAGAAAAGGAAACCCTCACCATTAGAAACACTAAACTCTTCCTTGCTCAACTTGAAGTTCCACATATTGGTCATAACCTCTGACACTTAATAGGTGAGGTCAGTATGGAGGATCTTAATGAAAGCACCCATAGGACTGCTTGACCTTAGAGTTGACCATGGGTGTTGTCTGGAGCTAATTCACTCACTTGCACTCCTATCACCTGGATCCACTCACAACTATAAACCCAGAATTGTTGACTTTGATCCCTTGATCTTTTGGGATACTCATGTAGATGGTTCTCTAGACCCACTAGCCTTAGCCTAGGGTTTAGCTAAGACCAGTGCATAGAGAACCCAAATAGAGATTTCATTGGTCCATAGCTCATATAAGGTGGTTGACACCCCAATTCCACCAAAATATCCAACTTGGCCTTTTGCCCCCAAATACACCCAAACTACCTAAATACCCTTGAAACCCTAAATTTGATCAAAATCCCCAAATTCATCCAAAGTACCCAAAATTCTTCAAAAATCTTTTCAAACCATTTCAAAATACCCAAATTTCCCAAAACCACCCAAAAATTCCAAAATTACTAAAATACCCTCAAATTTGCAAAAAATATAAAAATACCCTTGACACCCCAAACTTTCCCAAAACATCCAAAATCACTTCAAATGTCTCCAAAACCAATTTGGACCCTTCAATTCAATTCTAATTTGACCAATTTGACCATTTTGACCGAAACCCCCAAATTTCCCTTAAAGGCTCAATTTACCCAACTCACTTCAAATGTCCATCAATTTGGCCCAATTCCCCTCAATTTCAATTCTAAACTCAAATTTATCTTTTATGTGATCAATAAAAACCTAATTGACCCATGCTTTGAGCTAAATTTTGATCCAAATCAAAACCCAATTTTGGCCCTATGACTTAACCTCACCTAATTGAACCACAATGCCTACTCAATTTGCCCCAATTTGAATCATAAACTCTTTATAACAATCCTACACATCAAATTGGACCTTAAATTGGCCTTAGTCAAGCCTAAATTTTACTCAATTTCAACCCACATTCAAAATCACCAAATTTGCCCCAAATTAGCTTTGTCTCCAAATTCCACCAAATTGAAAGCCTTAACCCAAAAATTTTCATTCCATTCCTTCATGAAAAATTTTCATAAAATTTTCCTTGATCATTTGGACCATTCAATTGAACCAAATTACAAGCCTAGCTCAACCAAAACCGAAGTCTACTCCAACATGCCCAAATTACCGAAAATCCTAAAATTCTTTAAGTTGAGCTTCCAATTGAACTCAATACTTTAATCCTACACAAAAACTTTCATGAAAATCATTTACATAATGTTGATCAATCAATTGAGCTCAATTTCATGGCTAGCTTAACCCAAACCCAAACTCTAGTCATTTTGACCCAAATTGAACCCATACACCAAAATTGACTCAGCCATACATAAGCCACAAAATTGATGACACCACAGCCACCAAATACACCCTATTAACCAGGATAAACCCTCCTAAACCAGCAAAAGTGAGCTATGGACCAATGGTCCCTTGATTTAGGGGATTTCACCCCATATTTTGTCTAAACTAAAATATCTTGGCCATCATCACTTACCCTTATGAATTAACCATCATTAAGCACCCTCTGGCCTCCCTGAGCCAAGAAGTGACCATACCCTGGCCAACCACCTTCTCAGCCACCGTAAACAACCAGCGTAAGGGTGCCCCAAATGGCTAAAACAAAAAATTAAACCCCCTTTACTTGGCTCACTCCCATTGGCCATTATAGCCTTTCTTCCCTCCACCTCAGCAAGCTTTAGCACTCAATTCCCAGCCCTGAGCTCCACCAGACAACCATGGCTATAAATGGAACTCTCCACAGCCAAGGAAGAGAGTCCTTGGAACCTTAGGGAAACTCTGCCAAAATCTCACCAGAGCTTCTCCAAACCATCCCAAGTGCAATCCCCTTGCTCTCAGCCACTAATAGCCAACCCATAGAGCCAATTTTCCACTGAAATTAGCCCTAAAATGAGGATAGATCTCTCCACTCCACCATAGTGTACCAATCTTCAAATAATTGTGCACACACCATCCCCATAGTGAAAGTAGTTGATTCCCCACAAAAACCATATCTGAAACAGCCTCTAGGATAACTTTAGACCAACACCTGAAATAGAGTTTGATAAAAAAATATACCTAAACAATTCACCAGGGCACAATACTTCATCCGAAGGTTTGTTGGGTGCAATCAAAGCTACCACAACCATATGATTGAGGCCTCCCCTCTCAGACAAAGGTATTGAACCTCAACCCTAATCCAAGCTTATTTTGATTCTCCATTTCTAATGTCTTGATTTCATACATAATTAACCGTATAGATGTGTTCACCTCAAGTAGATAAAGGTTTAGAAACAAACCCCATGTGATTTGGTTGAGTCTAGGCTAAGATCTTAAGGTTTTAGTGTGAACGGTTCTCGGGTTAGGTCACTTGGGGATGATGAACGGATGTCTTCTGATCGCATGTTTATCCATTAGAAAGTCCTAATGAAGTCGAAGGAGTATAGGGTATGTGAACTGCGGGCTGACGAGGCGGCTACTGGCTGGCGACGTCAAATGACGGAGCGCCGCATGGAGACTTCGGAGCAGACGAGGACGAGTTGGCGTCGCGTGGATAAGTAGATAAATAGAGGAATTTTTAATTTGTTTTAATACCTGATCTTTGAAAATTCATAACTTTTCATAAGAAAATTATAAAAATAAAAGAAAAATATTCTCTTGCTCAATGAACAGAGGAGAATAATGTGGACTAAAAATAAAAATTATTTTCTTATTCCCTAATTTTAATGAATTAAATACCCTCTATGGTATTTCAATTCTCCATGACTAAATATTACTCACAATGTTCATTCCTCATGATAGAGGCCATGTCTTCTAATTTTTCCAAGGTCAGGGATATCTCTATGCTTCTAGCCCTAATTTTCAAGCTAAGGTGACCATTTTGGCTATTTTAATTATATAAATAAAAATATCATTTGGAAAATTAAGGGAATAATTTTAGTAGG
>NEWO01000062.1:864862-910022 GCA_003013225.1 Phalaenopsis aphrodite
CAGATGCATTTTCAAAACGTCACCGCACCAAATAAGCTGACCCTAGAGTGATCTTCAGAAATTATCCCTCGTAGGATATAGTTAGCTAAAGGAGTTTGACCTTATATGGAACTTGTTCCTTAGATTAAAACATAAATCATATTTCTTAAATAAGATGGGTGAAAAATCTCTACTTCACATAGATCAATAAATTTTGAAAACATTATTTAATGGCTCTTTTCATTATAGAGTAATACTCAAATCTTTCGGGGCTATATTAGTTTTAATGCAACATTTGACCACTAAACTTTTAAATTTGTGTAGTGGTAGATTCACTTTGCCCTCACCTTACAATCATCTAACCACTATTATTCTATCTAATTTAGGGAGATTTAGCAAATGTCTTATCTTGTGGCATTAAAAATGTAAAAATGTACAAGGGATAAAATTTAATTGTATATTTTTTTTTATTTTCAATTCTTATTTAAATAATTCTAATAAAGAAGGCATTGGTTATACTCCTATTATTTTTTCAAATTTAAAATCTTAATTTTTAGGGACTACTTATGCACCTCACCAATTTTCCTAAGCACGTGATAGCTGCGTCAACTCAAAGCCTAAGCTACAAAGCCACCATCTACAACCTAGCAAAAAAAAATATATATACTCTCTATAAAGCTATAAAAACCCACCCAAATTCTACATTTGGTTAACACCTTAATACCCAATAGCTTGGTACATTAACAATCCTCCAACCCTAGATTCATGTATTTACATAATATCAATTAATTACAACAATTTTATTTGATTATTCACCACTCAATCCTCAATAAGATTGACAAAAATTAATCATTTTGGAATATTATTCACTCCTAAATTTATATGTGTGTGTATGTGCTAGCGCGCGCCATTAACTTCAGCGTGTCGATTGGCACCCTTGGTGTAAGACCCCTTATGTCAAGGGTTCGAATCCCCCTCTGGTGACGTGAGCCTTAAGAAGGGTGCAACCCGAATTTTTAGACACATTAGGAGTGACTGGAGACTCATATAATAACCTCTGGCCATTCCTTTAAAAAACAATATAAATTTAATTAATTAATTATATATATATAGTTTTGTGCCGCAAGCACTGAACTCTTAATGTCTTGGTCACTTTATGTAAGCCCCGTCAGGTCATGGGTTCGATCCCACCGTAGCGTGGGGGCTCTAGAATTTTAGGCACATGACGCGGGCTCTCATAATAGGGTCAATAAGCGCATGAGAAATTGATATTTGAGTCTCTACCAAATACCGACTTTTNTATATATATATATATATATATATATATATATATATATATATATATATATATATATATATATATATATATATATATATATATAGATATAGTTTTGTGTCGCAAGTACTGGCCTCTTGGTGGCTTGGTCATGAGTTCTAGGGCCAATAACATCTTGGTGGCTTGGTCATGAGTCCCCACAGGTCATGAGTTCGATCACATCGTGGCGTGGAGACTCTAGAATTTTAGGCACATGATGCGGGCTCTCATAATAGGGCCAATAACCGCATGAGAAATTGATATTTGGGTCTCTGCCAAATACCGATTTTTTTATTTTGTGTGTGTGTGTACTTATTTAATTAATCCAGAATTTGGCTGAAATCATATTTAGAAAAATAATTTAAGTAAGAATGTGATTCAAATTTTATGATACTAATTTTTTATTTGTTAAACAATTTTTAAATTAAATATAATGCAGAATTCATTAATTAATTTTTTATTATATCTAACTTAAAATAAAATCATAAATACAAGATAAAGAAATTCATTTGGATCAAAATACTCAAACTCGAATACTTTCTTACTCCTCCTGCTTGCCTAATTATATGATTAAGACGTTTCTAGTGGCGGCATCATGTGGTACAAAAAATCCTTGGGAAATAATTGGAGCTATTGTCATAATTATCTACTTGTTAGGCATTAACATTTGATTAACAGCCTATAAGAAGGACAGCAAGCCAAACAAATTAGACATTTCGTTTCATTGAAACAAGTCGTTTGTGCAGGCAACTCATTAGCATGTTTTGATTATTTTATTCTAACCAATAAATTTCTGCAACTTGCACTTTGATCTGGTAATAAGAAAAAATTAGCAAAAAGTCTAAAATATGGTTCAAATTAATTTAGGGGAATTTATATTCGTAGCGCCCAATTCTTATGCATTTATGTATCTCATACCAAAACTATCATGTTTAAGCCGAAGCACCAACTTCTTTCGTGTCATGTCAAAAACAACACTAATACGCTATTTAATGTTGAAATCCACCTTTTCATGCATAGGTAATAGGGTTTTGCCTGTAAATATGAAAGTTTATGTGTGAAATACATAAATGCATCAGAATTAGGTGCAACGTATATAAATTTTCATTATTTTTATTTGTCAGTTCAAAATTTATTTCTATTGTTTGCTTCAGTTTATTTTATTTTATTTTACTTAAAGATCATTTTCATGGGGTGGGCTTTAGGCTAACTGCGAGAATTAGTAATATTGGTAATGACAAGCATAAAGGTCAGTATTGATGGTAGGCATCAATCTTGTTAATAATGGTGAAAGTTAAATTGATGGTTACATTAGGAGTTAACATTGCAAGAAAGACTAGACATCAATATTGTTGGCAACGATGGGGAAGATCTTTTGAGAGTACATGGGATTGATGTTGTTTGTAATGGTAAGTTTCACTATTGTCATAGATGGTAGGTGTGACTTTAGTGTCAATGAGGAATGTCCCTGTTGTTGGTGGTGGTGGGAGGAAACCACATTGTTATTAACTAGCATCGCTACGGGTGACGATATTAGACATAAATGATGGTGTTTTTTCTTTTTTTTTTTTCAAATAATCATATGAAGGCATAGAAATTGGTGTGATGGCAAGTGTCATTCTTAATGTCGTGCAAGCAGTAGTGTTATTATCAACATATAATTGCAAAATTATTCACATTAGTCGACAACCCTATTATTGATGATGTCATACAATTATATTATTAGTTTATGTCACATGAATCAACATTGGTGTTCATGTCATATAGTAGTTACACATGAACATTGGTATTAATATCATACATTGGTGTTAATATTGATAATACACATCAGTTATTGGTAATAATACACATCAGTTATTGGTAATAATACACATTGGTATCAACATTAGTTGTGGGAGATGACCTTAGTTGTATTAGCAGGAATAGATGATTTTTTTAATATCATGCATTAAACTTAGTGCCAAAGTAGTATTTTGGCATTATGTTTGATGGCATGTATTAACCTCGTTTCTAATATTGGGCATTGATGTTTCAATAACTGACGAAATACAACATTATTGATAATGGCAAACATCAATGTTATCAACATCGTTGAGCATCAATATTGCTTAAATGGAAGTGTTAGCCTTGGTGTTAAAAATATGCATTGAGGTTAATCTTGATAGTACGTGATGAACATTTTAACATTGGAGAGAATTTACATTACTGGATATATTAGACAGTAAGCTTGTTGTTTTCAACATATATTAAGAGTATTGTAGATGTGAAAGTTCAACATCTATGTTAACAACACTTACTGGTGTTGTTGGTGATGGCATGGATCTTTTTAGTGGCAATGAGCATTGATATTATTTTGGGTGATAAGCATATGTATTGGTTGATGGTTGACATCAGTTTTAATATCAATGGTTGGTGTCAATATAGTTTATTATAAATGATAAACTTATTGGTGATAAATTTTTTTTTACCATTATTGGAAATGCCCTAAGTTAAAGATCAAGAGCCATGAAACACAATGCCTAAGCTAGAAATGTCGGGCCTATATCCAGTGCTCTGAGGCACCTAGTCAGTGTTGCTACGAACCCCACTAACTTAGGATGGTTTTGATGAATTTAATGATACTTTAGCTAGGAGAGAAAATTAAACAATTAATTTTTCTTATGAAGGTGACTTCATCATGACATTGAAAAGCATAGCACTTGAGAGTAAGTGAACATTGTATTGAGAAACTAAACACTTGAAGAGGAATGCTTTTTTCTCATGTTATGAGAGGGGAGAGACCTCATGACTTGTGAGGAGTTAATCGAGAGAAATTAAGGAGGAGAAGCAAGGAGAGAATGCTTGGAGTCAAAGGAGTTTAATTTGGTTTATTCTTCTCCTTTATATGTTAACATTTAATTTTTACCAATGAAATTATGTATATATTATTTAAGAATGAGTGGGAACTAAGTATTAATGTTTTTTTTTCTTACTTAGTTTTGTGACGATTCATATCCCTTCCATGACAATTCATTAGACTACTAGATGCATGTTGTTATGTTAACTTTTCAAATCTTATTTACTTTCTTGTTTGTCACTAGAAAATTTTAAATTACTTATGATCTATGATTACTGATTGTAGGCTAGAAGAGTATGCAAGTTAACACTTAGTCACATGGTGGAATGGGAATGTTGTAATTATGAGATTGCAATCACATGGGAGAATGTAGATTCTTGGAAGACTTTGTAGGGTTAAGGGGATTTAACCATAATATGAGGCCCCAACTCTTCTTATGTCTAAGAATAGTGTAAGGAGTAAGTTTCCATGTTTATTAAATATTAGGAAGAACATTTTTTGAAAGAATATAGAAGATTCAGAAGATCCCTTTCAAAGAAACATGTTTCTCAATTTTAGCTGAACTGAAAATATTTAGTTGTCACTTTTAAATTCAAGGTTTTTAAAACCTTTCCAAAACAACGCACTGTTTTAAAATAAACATAGAAATATTAAACCAGTACTTGAACTATTTAAAAACTTACTCATTTCTCATGAGAGTAATACACAGACTCATAATATGTATACTACTTTATCGACACATATATTTATGTGATATCATGTGTGTTATTGCATCATCCAACTAAAGAGACTGATCCTTCCTTCTATTATTATTTATCTTCAATAAGGTTATCTTAGTTTCCTTATGTAACTTCAACTAAACAACTATTCTAAGGATGATATGAAGTAACAATTCTATATTTTATTTCATAATTAGCAATTGATGTCTCATTAATTTACTTTTCAAAAAGTGGCTCCCTCCATCTTTTGTAATAACACAAGATGTCCCAAATCTACAAAATAGATATTTCTCTAAGAAAATTTTTAACACCAAGTGAATCACAATTATGTAAAGTCAATCTATTTTGAGATATAATCTACTACAATCAAAATATTATAATATCTTATGGATGCCACAAGCGGTCTCAAGAAATCTATAACCTAAATATAAAATATCTTAGCCTCCAAAATATAATTTAAGGGCACTTCATTTCTTATATAAATATTACCTACTCTTTGGCATTTATTATATTTTTAAACATATTCATTAGCATCTTAAAAACTATAGGTCAAAAGATTATAAATGGAAAGATCTTAAAAATTGTTCTAAAACCTTAAAATGCCTTCCAAATTATGATTCATGATACCATCTAACATTAATATCTACCTCTTACAGGGATATGTATCTCTTAATAATCAGGTCATTACATTTTTTAATGGGAAAAGATTTTTCTCAAAATAAAATCTAGCATCAGAGACAAAATTCTTCCTTTGATTTTATGATACGTCATAAGGAAAAAAATTTGATAATAACTTAATTTATCATAACAACATAACAAGGAATATTTTTTCCTAGCACTGTAAGTATCAACTTATCAGTTAAAATTTCATTGATATTATCATGACAAATCTCAATTTTTTTCTGCTCAAGTTCAGCGAAACGTTCAAGTAATTGATTCTTAGTGCTTATTCTATCACCAATCTCAAAATAAAATTCTTGTAAATGAATGATCCATCTAATCAAATGGGTCTTAGCATCCTTCTATTCTAAAAAGTATTTGATTACAAATGATTTTCATATATCTTGACTCTTGTACTAATTAAATTTGACCTAAATTTATCAAATAAAAATAATATAGCTAACAATTCTTTTTCTGCAGTTGCATAATTAATTTGTGCATCATTAAGTTTTATACAAGTATAGTAAATGAAAAAACATTTTCCTTGTCTTTTGTCCAATGATAGTCAATAGCATATTCACTTGATGCACAATAATATAAAAAGAATACTATCAATCAAGTTAAAAAAAAAGGGTGTCGTGATTATCTTTTTCTTAAGAAGCTCAAATGCTTCAAGGCATTTGCTTTCAAATTGAAAAGTAGCTCCTTTCTTCAATAATTGAGATAATGATTTAGTAATTTTGGAAAAGTCTATACAATATATTCTATAAAACTCAACATTCCATAAAAAAATTCTAGTTTCTTGGTTAAATGTTGGTGGAGGAAGATTTTATTTATTTCAATTCTTCTTGATCTACCTCCATATATTTCTCAAAGATTTTATGTCTAAGGATTATTCCTTCAATGATCATAAACTGACACTTCTCTTAGTTTAACACTTAATTTAACTCTTCAAATTTTTGTAAAACATTTTCATGATGTACAAGATAATCATCAAAAAATTTGCTAAATATAGATAAATCATCCATAAATATTTCAATTCCCTACTCAATAAGGTTAAAGAAAATGGACATCATGCATTTCTGAATGGTTGTTTGGGCATTGCATGAACTGGAAGACATTCTCTTAAAAGTATATTTTTCATAGAGACTAGTAAAAGTGGCCTTGACATGGTCTTTTGGAGCTATAAAAATTTAATGATATCCTAAATAACCATCTAAGAAGTGAAAAATAAGGAGCTCCAACAAACCTATCTATCATCTCATAAAGAAAACATTTGGAAAAAGGACCTTTCCTATTAGCTTTCTTTTAATTTTTGTAGTCTATAAAAATCCATCATCTAGTGACATTTCTTATATGTATGATTTCATTCCTACAATTTTCAATGATATCCAATCCATCTTTGGTTCACAAAAGAGATATCTGAAATATGGTAAAAGATTAACTAATCTAATCATTTAGGAAATGTTTTCTTCACCACATCTTTCATTATAGGGTTGAGCCTTTATTGTGGGTTTGCATTTTGTTTATGAACATCTTCTATTAAAATTTTATGCATGCATAAGGAAGGTCATATTTCTTTAATATTTGTTATGCTCTGACTAAAAGCTTTTTAAAGTTTTCTAGAAACTCTCATTAACTTTGCCTCTTATAAATCACTTCTTTCAAAAAAAAAAAATAATAATTATGAAAAAAGTTGAAGATCCTCCTATAAATTCATATTTCATATGTTTAGGGAGAATCCCAAATTTAGGTTGAAGGCCTCAATTATAGAAGGTAATAAATTGTTCACATTCATTGAGGTGTCTAGATTTATTAGCATATCGTTAATGACTATAAGAGTATGATATAATATTATAGAGTTGATTCTTCTTTAATAATCTCAAAAATTTCCTCATTTAAACTTTGTTCCATTAGGTCCATTTCCAATATTTCATTAAAATGGCTTTAATTTACCCATCTAGTAAGTCAAATATAAAGCATTTATCATTACTAAATTATGGAAAAACTTCTTTAATTTAAATATATTAAATGTTACTTCAAGATCATCAACTGTCATAGTGATTTCCTCTTTTTGAACATCTATCCTTACCCTTCAAATGGCTAAGAAATTTTATCTACCTTTTTTAAAGAAAGTCTATTTAATTTGATAAGGATTTTTTTATTTTTCTCCAAGTCTAAAATAATGATGTCTGCAAAGAAGATAAATATATCTACCTTTACTAGGTCATCCTCTATAACCTTCCTAAGACATGTAAATGAGTAATCAACTAATTGAAGTGCTAATAGTTGGTAGAATCTCTCCTAATCCTAATGTACTAAAGGTGGATAAAAGCATAAGAATGATGCTAGCACATAGGTCACACAAGGCTTTCCCCAATAACTTATCTCTTATAGTCAAAATAATAGTGAAACTACTTAGATATTTAAGTGTTTATAGAAGTTTTTCCGTAGGATGAATCTAAGTTATTTAGTTAAGGTCATATCCTCATAATCACCTAATTTGGATTTTTTTAATTAAGTGTATCTTTCATAAATTTTACATAACTAGGAATCTACTTTAAAGCTTATACAAATGTAATGTTGATTTTTTTAGCTTTAGCTTTTTGAATACTTCTAGAAACTAAAAGAACTATTGGTTCGACTTATGATTTCAAAGTCTCTAAGGGAAAGTTATTTGTGGACTGTCAAGTTTATTTCAAAGAGGTGGTGCTTCTTCTCTTACTTTTGGTGCAGATTTATTACTAAGTCTCTCAGGCTTAGGCTACTTCATGAGAGTCTCTTCCATAGACACGTCCTATAACTCTCTTTTATTCCTAAACTTATTGACTTTATAATGCTCCTTCAATTTATTTCTTTGTAATTTCCCTTGGGTTCTACTACTCAAGGAATTTGCTAACTACTCAAATTGATTTTTAATTTTTTTTTATTATTGTAGCTTAGCTTTGTAATTGATTTCTCATTTGAGCACTAATACTTATAATATTATTTTTTCTTTAAATTATTAATTAAATGTTAGTTTTGGTGCATAAATGGGTCTGAGGTTTGAAAATTGTTTTTCCTAATTATTTTAATTTCATGCGGAGTTCAGTTGGTTACTATCCCACTGAGTGCTTCCCGCTGAGTGTTTCCTATATAATTGTTATTAATTCCATTATAATTTGAGTGATTTTTCTAACCAAGATTGTAGGTGTTAAAATAGCAAATTTTGAGATTATTTTTAATGGATTCATTAATTCCACATATATAATGCTTAAGTCTCCTAATTTTTGTATTTTCTTTTTCATCAGTTATTAATGATATAAGTCTTGAATTCAACCGCAAGTTATTTGATTATTTATATATAATGGTTACTTGTGATTTTAATAAACATAGCACATCTTACTTATATACACTTGCTACTTTTATAGGGTTGACTCTCTCTAAAGGCCATTCAAAATTATTTGTTCATTTTTCAATAAAAGCATAGACCTCATCAAATTTCTTTGACATTAAAGACCCCCTTATTATGAAAACTGATATAGACCTCACTGACCACCAACCCATAATAGAATGTTTGTATAATGAAACAATTAGGTAGTACATGATGTGGGTAGTTCTTTAGAAGCTGGTTAAATCATTCAAGGCTTCGTATATAAACTCATTATCCATTTGATGAAAGAATGTAATGTAATTTGTAAATTTGCTAGTTTCGAATGGAGAGAAGTATTAAGTCGGGATTTTTTGTGCGAGTTTATTTTAGGTTATAATAGACTCAGTAGATAAATAATCTAGCCACATCTCAGCTTTATCCTTAAGGAAAAAGAAGAACAACCTAGGCCTAACAACATTGTCTGAGAAATTGTTATATCTAAAGGTCACATAATTCTAGAAAGTTCCTTATGTGTAATTTTGGATCATCTATTGGTGAAACTCCAAACAGATTATTTCTACCATTTAAATTAATACATGCTCGCGTTTAAAAGTTATGGCATGAATTGTAGGTCTATTGATGCTCTGATGTATTTTCTCTACCATAGAGTTATCGAAATTCTTAAGTGATCTAGCTCGGGCATTCTCTTCTTGAGGTTTTTTCATGCTTTTATTAAAGATTTTTGGTCTTTTCCTACTTTCATTTCTTTAATAGTTCTAAAATTTTACAGTCAAAAGTTATTAAGTTAACAACTTTAATCCTACATATATAACTTATCTTTATTTTTGTTTTAACCTAGTTGTGCTCCTAGTCTTCTTCAATGGTCCTAGATTACAACATGTGTTAACAAATCAAATGGCTGGTTTAAAGTGCCAAAGATGAATAAAAGGTTAAGGCATCAACAAATATGTTTCAAATGCCCTCCAAGCCCTCCAATAAAATCTTTCTCTTTTTTTGAATTGCCGCCTCCTCGTTCATGCACACACACACACCTACCCACACCCACTCTCTCTCTCTGTTAAACTAGTAAAATTTTAGCATAACCCATGAATAAATTAGAATTCAACTTCTTAAGAAACTATGTTGATCATGGACATAACCTAAAATATGATATTTCATACAAACTTGAGGAGGTACAACAAAAATGCTATCAAATAAAATCACACTAAAGGATATCTTATTAGGGAATGAGGGAGCATGAAGTCTCAATAACCTGGAGTGTGATGGCATCAAGATGCATTGCACTTAATTCTTTTATTTTTTATGATTATTATTTCATCATGCATGTGTATCTTATACATTTATCTTATTTGACGTCCCTTGGATTGATGTGAGGCTTGGGAAATCTGTTACTTTATGTTTTTCAAATAAACTATGTAAAAACGGGGAAGAGAGTGCTTACTTAAGCCAAGATTCCAAAATAATAGTAACATAAAATTGAGTGGATAAATTACAACCACTCCATAAATGTGAGCCAAAATGCCAGCGAGATAGAATATTGTAAATGTTACCAAAGTGCCCCAGGATAATTACATATGAAAGGGTCTAGTGGCCCCAAAAAGGCAGCTAGTCGGCATTTTGCAAAAGCCACTCCAATTTTACTTAAGAATTTATTTTTTGAAGAAAAACAAAATATCTCAAAAATTATAGTCTTTAAAACTAAAATATCACAAAAGCTATCATGGATTAACTCACACATGAAAGCTCAACAATTCTAGTAGCCATATACAACTCAAAATCTTTCTTGATGAAGAGGTATATTGCCAATATAGCTTCTTTTAACTAAGCTCATGCAGATTGATTTCATATCTAGGCTAACAATTAATAATGAAGCTCATCCCACAAAGATAACTAAGATATAAGCTTCATTTCTAAATAGAAAACCTTTTTTGCAGTTTCCATTCTAAGATGCAAGGGAATGAGTGAATGAAATGTACCTTTTGGATGACCTTTTAAGTTGCCTTGTCAGGTTGCCTTATCAACTTGCCAAGTTGCTCTCTCAAGTTTAACTGTCGAGTTTTTGAATTGCCACGAGTTGACAAGCTAATGAGTTGATCATGTTCTATGTTGCAAGCACTAGGTTTCGAAGGCCCAGTACCTAATGTTGAGTTAACAAGTCCAAGCACCTTCTCTCAGGGCACATGCCTAGCACCAAATGTTGAGAAATGACATGACCCAACTATAAGATGTCACATGATATTATATAATTTTGTATAATATATTGCATTTTTTATTTATTTCTTAGAAAATTCTTTATCAAAAAATAATACATCAAAATTCAATAAATATGGTGTCATAATTTCGGAATGACACATTTCTGAGATGGGAGAAATCTCTAGGACCTCATATGGGGGAACCTCTCCCCAACTTCAATGAGCCTCCTCATCCTCCTGCTCCACCTCTCTCTCTCTCTCTCTCTCTAGGACCTCATATGGGGGAACCTCTCCCCAACTTCAATGAGCCTCCTCATCCTCCTGCTCCACCTCTCTCTCTCTCTCTCTCTCTCTCTCTCTTTCTCTCTCTCTCTCTATTCTCTCGCAATAACTCATGGACAAATTAGAAATTTACAATGGAAATGACATAAGAAATAATTTACATGGCTCCTAATCAGTAGTTTTTCAATGAGAATTCCCAACCCATGGCTGGATAATCTCTAGCCACAGGGTGAACCTTTTGACTTAATCATTTGTGTCCATACTGTTCTTTTAATAAGAAGTTTCAACAACCGATTTCAAAAATCTTAGCCACACATTGAAACTTTTGGAATATTAAACTTTATATATTACTTCTTATGAAAACATTGAATTTATCAATGTATCCACTTAAGGTATGTTGGACTTGTTTTATATTTAATGCAGATCCAATTTGATTGCATTTATTTTTTTTAGACTTGTGAAAGTAATTTTGAAATTGAAAAGAATTTCTCAAAATTCACTTCAAATTAGGGTTTGTTTGGGGGCAGCTGCAGCTTATTGAATAATTTGCTGATAAGCTAGGTGCGGTGGCTATTACAAATTTTTATTTTTTTGGAGAAGTCAGGCCATTGTCAATAAGCTCCCACCGCACCTATAGGTGCGGTGTGAAAATGTTGTTTTCTGCGTTTTGAAAACGCATAAGCTGTCAAAACGCAGTTTACCCAAATAGACCAGGTGCGTTTTCAAAATGTCACCGCACCAAATAAGCTGTCTCAAACGAGCCCTAAATGCAAAAAATCACTTAAAAAGTATGCTTATTGTGTAATTAATTTTCTATTCAAGCAAGTTAATTTTAAGATTTAGAATTTAGAATTTAGAAAAAAAGTGAAATGAATCTCTCAAATTTCATTAATTATAAAGCTTGTGTTATAATTTTTAAAAATTACATCCCAGAACTTTTAATAATAAAAAAAAAAACTTAGATCGGGATATATCATGATTCATTTTTAACCAATTTATAATTAAAATTAAACATTTATCATTTAAATTATATTTAAAATTTTCAAATTATTTTATTTTAGGTTATATATTTATTCAAAATAATAATCATGAAAATGTTTATTATAAAGTACTATATGGATTATTATTAAATTAATTAGATATATATAGCAGTTCATAAAATTATACATATATATTTATATAGTGTGTGTGTGCGCGCTCGCGCGTGCCCTACAAGCCTTGGCCTTTTGGTGGCGGGGTCACTGTAGGTCTCATTAAGTCAAGGGTTTGATACCACCGCGGTGTGTGGGCTCTGGAATTTTAGACACATGACAATGGCTCTTATCATGAAGCCCAAAAAACGCATGAAAAATTGATATTTGTGCATCTATAATATGATAAAACAAAAGTCATAATATCCTCCTCATATCCATAATGCATGTATACCGGTTGGTTAGATTCATAAAGAAGGCAGCCGTTTCATCACATGCAGAACATTTGTCGTGTAGACTGCACAGCAATGGGTCATTAAAATAAATGACAAGTAATTATGAAATAAATCATCTCAATTCTTAACAATCATGCCGAACGTGGGACCTCCACAACAAGTGGTTAACACGTGCGGGGCTGATTAATTAATTTGAAGCCTCATTTGTAAAGCAACCTAATCAATCAATATGTCATCAAATCGGTTGCTAAAGTTATGTAATAATATAAAAGAGCTAATGAGTGGAAGCAGATTCGGTGATGGGATATGATGGAATTTTGGCAGCTGCGAGGAAGTGCTGGGAACCTGAGCTAAGCTTGAATCAGAGGGAAACAAAAGCATATACATGTGTACTAAAAGTTGATCTTTGTCATGATTTTTATAGTTATATTGATTCCTACACTTATTGCTTTTTATTAATTATATGATACTCAAAGTTCATCTGTGGATAAATTTATATCATTAAATATCAATTGCATGGTTTAAAGATTTTTTTAATATATAGATATTTAGGGTAACATTTATTAAATGATCTTTGAGATAATGTCAATGTTGTTTTTAGCAACTCATAGGCAACATGAGCATTTTGATGACATAGAGTAGTAATAATGTCTTAGTTTGAGTTCAAATGGACAAGCAAAACACTTTTTTTAAACATTTAAGATCATTGAAAAGGTTTAACATACCTTAAACCATTAAATGCTATTGACATTTGCCATCAACTTTTCATGATGCTTGCCATTTTTCATTGTTAACATTCACCACCCTTTCTTGTTGAAGCATGTAATTGATGTCTAGCTATCAACCATTAT
The DNA here is from genome assembly GCA_003013225.1 of Phalaenopsis aphrodite. NCBI lineage: Eukaryota > Viridiplantae > Streptophyta > Magnoliopsida > Asparagales > Orchidaceae > Phalaenopsis > Phalaenopsis aphrodite. The sequence continues at coordinate 878,496 of NEWO01000062.1, forward strand.
TGAAGTCTATTATTGCACATTATCAATGCGCAAATTTGCAAGCCATTGACTAACGTCAATAATTTTAATCGTCCAATTCCAATGAACAACTTTTTCATCAGTGTTGAAGTTAATCAATTAATGACATGTGAACCAAAATTCTTAGGCATCCAGTTTCTCCTATTAATAAGAGAAGAACTAAGTTAGACCATTCAATGCCAAACAACATATTATATTTCAAATTAAACATGATCCATTAATTTTCAATTGGTTCAATTTATTAGTTAAAAACATCTAATGTGCTAGCCAACCTAAGATTTGTTCTACCATATTAAGAAAAACATCAATAGGCCACTAATCATTGCCTAATGATCAGGATTACAAGTTAATTTTTATGTGATGCCTATTAATATCTAATATATGTTAAAAATGGCATTTGATATCCATCTTCTTTGTCATTCCTTCCTTACTTAAAAAGAATGATTTAGTATACCATTAAATATCACTGAACATCCAAAGTTCCTAATTTATCATCGTATGAGGTTTATTAATATTTGATGTTTGCCAACCTACAACATGCACCGCCTATTTCATGTTAAGGAGGTATGTTAATTCATCATTAACTTCCGAGTCCTTCTTTTTTTGTCACCAAATATTCTTCAAACAAAATTGAACAGGCCATCCATCTTTTTTGTCATTCCTTATCTAACACTGCCAATCAATTTTTATTTAATACATTTTTATCAATCATCAACATCTAAAACCCGCCTTCCTACTTCCAATCTTTCCCTTAATAAGGAGATTAATCTAACAAAAAATCACTAATCATTAGTAATGGAAAATAATTCTCTCTTGGGTTGTTTATTTGAAGAATAATATACTACATAAGAGATAGAAATATTATCTTAAAATGGATCTAATCATTTGAATGAGGAAAAGCTTTAAAATTTATAGGTCAGCATAACCAAAGATTTTTCCCCTGTTTTACAGGTGTAACACAATTTTTTTTTATTCTAGAGTTTGGTATTCTTACAAGTGCAAGCGCTCATAGTTAATTACATCCTAGAAGTTATGGTCCTGAGAACATTCTAGATTAAAATATTGGCTCATATTATAAAGGATTATAAAATTGTTTTCTTCAAATGAAAAAGATTCTAAATTTGAAGAGATTTAAAAAATGTGGAATTTCAAAGTTTGAAAAAGTTTGCTTGGAATTTAAAGGTTGGGACTTACAATCCAATGAAACTTTGTTATGAAAAAGCATGGAAAAAGGGTAATCCAACTCTAAGAAGTATGTGTACCCTGATAATTTGAATTATAAGTTTGTTGAAAAAAACGGGTTAGATTTTTATTTCGAAGATATATTTGGTTTAAGAAATTTGATTTGAGTTGATATGGTTTGAATAGGGTTTGATACTAGCTAATTAATTTGAGTTGATTTGGTTTGAAAAGGGTTTGACTTGAGCTAAAAAATTTTCCATTTATGCTGAAAGAGTTTGGTTTGAGTTGAAAATGTTTGGTTTGAGCTGAAAGGGTTTGATTTGGACTAAAAAGGTTTGATTTGAGTTAAAAAAATATTTTATTCAGGAATTTTAAATTAAGTTAAGAAGTTTTGATTTGAGTTAAGAAAAGGCTTGATTTGAGTTAAGAAAGTTTCATTTGAGTTAAGAATGCTTGATTTGAGCTAAGAAGGTTTGGTCTTGAAAGGTTCATTTCAATATTTTGAATCCTAGACTAAAGGAACTAAATTAGCTTGAAGAATTTCTAGATGGAAGTGAAAACCATAAACTTAAAATAAATCTAAACTTTATAATGAGGCTAAGTAGGTGGACTAACCTAATTTTTTTTGCATAACACCCTTGATTAAGATACTCATAGCTTTGTTTCATTATGGGGTTATTGGTATCCTTAAAATAGTAACCAATCAGATAGTTATAGATCTTCATTAATATCATAGTTATGGTGAGTGTAGAGTTTCTTACTATTTGGTGGTTTGAGCTACGTTTGTCATAACCATGGGTTAGGTCATCCTAAGGCAACTATATAGTCTAAGAGGGTTATAGGCTTATTATTTTTTATGTCCTAGTCTTTAGGACTAACTAGGTGTACCTATTAAACTAACCTAGGCTTCTAGATTGGACTATTCTATGGGATAGATGACCTTGGATGTTATTTCTAAGTTAGTTAAGCTAGAGTTCAAGTTGATCTTCCTAAGAATGTTTCCTTTGTTTAAGTTGATGTATTTAGATTTTGTTTTGGGGTATGATATTTGAGTCATAACTTGGTTCAACTCCAAGTTTGTCGGTCAACATGAAAATCAAAGTATTCTACGTTCAACATTTTGCATTTGGTTTTCTATCCTAACTTAATGTTCTCTAGTGTTTTTCCTCTTATATTTGGTTTTTAGTGTCAGTTTACTACTCTTTCTTGAAGTTCATAAAATATTCATATATATGTTATTCAAGTTGCTTATACTTTAGTATTTAATACTTAATTTCATTCACATGTTATAATATTTATTTCTACAAATTATTTTTCACATAAAAAAACAAATTTTTAATAGAAAGTATTTGTCCTTCGAGTAAAAGGTTTCAAATAATTAAACATGTGAATGAGTTAAGTACTTGGTATAAAAGCATAATTTGGCTTTAGGGTTTGGATATTCATGTGTTAAGCATACCACTTGCAAGTATACATATAATTTTCTTAATTATTAGGAAAACATTTTTTAGAGCTCATTTAGTTAAAATATTTTTTCAAAAGTTAAATGGGTTTGAAATTATCATAGATTTAATTTGTATACTTTTATGAAAAAAAAAATTAAATTTTTAGGTGACATTTAGTTTAAGTTGTTTTTTAGAAAAATGTTATTTTTTTCTTTCTTTTACTTCCGAATAATTTTTATATTTAGATTAATATAAAGTGCAAATTACCACAACCTAAACATGCAAATCTTTCAAATAGTCATGTCTTATGCACCTGAACTTGCAAGCCCAAAATGTTTTTATATAAGAATCACACATACTCACATACAAATCTTGCAAATAGTCATGTCTTATGCACCTGAACTTGTAAACTCAAAATGTTTTTATATAAGAATCACGCATACTCAATTTTTTATATGCACGACTTGGATGATTCATAATACATAAAGCTCAACTTGCATGCAGGCTAATTAAATACATAAGATTTCAACTTGCATGAAAATACTTAAGCACATAAGATCCGAACTTGGTTGAATATACTAAAGCACATAAGATCCCAACTTGCATGAACATACTTAAGCACAAAAAATCCCCACTTTAATAAATATACTAAAGCACATCAGATCCCAACTTGCATGAATACACCGTGTGTATTTAAAAATCATGTATCTAAAACTAATTTAAGCAAATAAATTTTGCATACACATCACATGAAGTTTTAAAATACATAAGCTTGGATTCCACCATTACATAAAAGGTAACATGCACTTCACATGAAATTCTAAATTATATAAGCATGGATTCAATATCACATAAAGGTAGCATGCATATCACATGATATTTTTTTGTTAGATAAGCGTGGATTTAATATCACACAAAAGTGGCATGCATATCACATGACATTTTTAACAATGTAATCATGGATTTAACATCACATAAAGGTAGCATGCATATCACGTGATATTTTTAACTACAGAAGCATGGATTTAACATCACATATAGTTAACATGCGTATCACATGACATTTTTAACTACATGAACATGGATTCGATACTCTGGATGAACATATTACCCAACTTGCATGAATTTTAAATAAGCATGTAAACCAATTTGCATAAGTTGTAACAAACATGAATAACAAGCTCTACGAATTTTTACTAGCATGTATAGATGTGAGTCGAGCGAATAATTATCCATGTTAAAAGGAGAGGTAAGGGTTTCAAACTAGGTAGAAGAAGGTTAGATGGAGAGTTGGATGTGTGGGTTTCAGCCATGGGTATGTGAGGGAGAGAAGGAGAGGAAGATGTGTGGATTTCAGCCATGGGTAGTTTAGGAGATAAGGGGAGGAACTTGTGTGGGTTTCAACCTTAGTAGATGAGAGAGTGTGCTTGTGTGTTGGTGTGTGGGTTTTGGCCTATGTAGATGAGGGTGTGTGTGTGTGTGTGTTTGTGTTTATGTGTGTGTGTGTTCGTGTTTGTGTGTGTGTGTGTGTGTTCGTGTTTGTGTGTGTGTGTGTGTGTGTGTGTGTGTGTCTGTGTGTTTCTGTGCGTTTCTGTGTGTTTCGGTGCATGTGTCTGTGTCTGTGTTTGTGTCTGTGTGTTTCTGTGTGTGTGTATGTGTGTGTGTGTGTTGGTGTGAGTTTTGACCTAAATATATGAGGGAATATGTGTGCATTGGTGTGTGGGTTTTGACCTAGGTACGTGAGGGAGTGTAAGAGATAGGTAAATGGTAGGTTTCAGCCATGTAGAAGAGAGAAATGATAGGTATGAGTGAGTGTGTGAGTGAGGGAAGAAATTTAGAGTTTGAGTGAGTGTATGGCTTAGGGTTTCAGGTAAAAGAGTGAGGGAAAGTGGGGAGAGGCCTAGGTTTTTGGTTTAGGGAGAAAGAGTGAGTTGGGTAAGATTAGGATTTTTGGTAAGGGATAAAGAGTGAGTGGGGATGTCTTAGAGGTTCAAGCAAGAGAGAAAGAGTGAGTGGAGAAGGTTTAAATAGTGAGATTTTTTTGGTATGCTAGAAACATTGAGGGAGAGGGTTAAGTAGTGAGATATTTGACTGAGGGAGAAAGAGGAAAAAATAAAGGTTTAGGTTGTGAAAGTTTTAGCATAGGTAGAAAGAGGGAAAGAGAGTATTGGGTGGTTTAGCATGGGAAAAACAACCAGAAAGTAAGAAAACATATAAGAAGAGAAGTGAAGAGATTCACCTTGCTTGCTTTGATTAAGTGAAACATTTTTTTCTCAATTAATTAAATGTGGGGGAGGAGGCTGGGGGGAGAAAGGCTCTTCTCTTTAGGATTTTAACCAAAAGTGGAGAAAGAAGAAGAAGATGAAGGAAAAAGAGGATTTCGACCATTTGGGAAGGGGAGAGAGAGGAAGAGAGAGAGAGAGAGAGAGAGGGAGTTAAAAGGAGTTTTGGCCGAGTGTGGACAAGAAATGGAATGAGGGGATGGGGGAGTTTTGGCCAACATATGGAGGGAAGAATTAGAGGAAAAATTTATGAGAGAAAAGGAGAGAAAGTTATAAAATTTTAGAGAGAAATTTAAATTTTAGAGGTGGTTATTGTGGTTGGAGGCCAAAATTAAAACCCTAGCTCATATGAAAGAGAAATAAGTAAGTAATACAATGACAAAATGAGTCTTGATTGAAGCGGTCCCTATCTTAAGATATTTTAATTCAAAAATGACTAGTTGGTTATGGGTGGTTGGAGATGGTTCAACAACAACAACAACAACAACAAAGCCTTAATCCCACTACGTGGGGTCGGCCACATGAATCCTTTTTCTCCATTGCGTCCTATTTAGTGTCATATTTTCATTTAGTTCTAATAAATTAAGATCATTTTTAATACAATAAGCCAAAGTCTTCCTAGGTTATGATAAAAAATTTGACCTTAACTCTTATGGCTCAAAAAATAAAATGAACATGCTGGTAAAGTTGGTTTTTGTTAAAGAGGGTCTTATCTCAAGATACTCATAGTGTGGGCCTCACCCAATAAGAGAGAATATTTTGGTTGATTTTGAATAAAATTTTTCAGTGGGTTTTGATTGATTAAATGTAGTATTTTTAGCTCACATTTTCTTTGGTTGAATTTTAGTTTAAATTTGAATCTATTTTGAGTGAACTATTAGGATTATTCTTTTATTGTTGAAATCATTATCTAAATTATTGTAGTCTTAACGAAGCACCAAACAAAGTGATTTAAAGAGGGAGGGTTTCATTTGAAAGATTTTGACAATCCACATGCAGTCATGCGGCCCATTTTAAAAAAGTAGTATTTCGTTTAAATTTTCTATGTGGAATCATCTTTTGTGCATGAAAACCCAAAACAAAAAAAATTGCACAAAAATGATGCTTGATCATCATCAAAAAAAGTTTGGATTTTTCTCATATATGATAATAAACATCAAGCAAACTTATATAATAAAAGTTTGATCACTACATTGATCTGTGAAAAAATGATAATTTTGGAGTTATAGAAGCACTGCAAGTTCATGAAAACTCAAAGAGAAAAGTTTTACATAAAAATTATCTCATATAATTATCAATTTTTTTTGCATGATCTTTATAGAATGAAGTTTGAAACTCTATGATTATTTGTGTAGAAAATTATAAGATTGGTGTATCTCTTAATTTAAACTAATTTTTAGTTTAATTTTATAATTTAGTAGAAGTCAGTTATATTATGTTTTAGTTTGGTTAATTTCAATTTTCGTTCATTTAGATTTTAATTTAAAATTAGATTATGGTTGGTTGAAGTTTTATTTCAAGTGGGGTTCAAGTTATAACTTATTTGAGTTTAATTTCATCATCTTGTGACACTAGAAGAGAAGCCTTATTTCTTAATGAGATTACATATAAGTCATGAAAATGAATTGACCAAAAGATAAGGTTAACACTTAGACAGTTTACAATTGTAATTGATTATTGCCAAACATATGTCAATGATAAATGCATAATATCTAACAGTTGAAAGAATTTGATGCACATCAACCTAATCACTTTTTCTATCCTATAAAGATAGTGGTATAGAAGACCTCTTATCATCTCATAAGGATAACTAAAATAACATAACAACCCTAGTTCTATCATGGAAGATACCTACAATAATTTATGTCTACTATATTATATTAATGTATTCTCCCATTATAAGAAAGAACCTTCCTTATAATGATAACTTATACGAGATGAATCATTTCAATTGAGTTAGTCCTTTGGTTTTTCTTCTCTTTAATATTTTTTAAAGAAAAAATCTTTAATTTTTTAAAGAAAATTCTTGCATTTAATGATATTCTCTTAAATTTTGTGCGCACAAAGTTCTTATTTATTACTAGCCAAATAAACTCTATTTGTCTTCAATATTCCAACAAGCTATAAGATCCTCAAACATATTGATTGATCAAGGGGATCATTTTCAACAGTCTAATGAAAGATTTTGATTTTTAGTCTAATCTACGAGGATGTCCTTACCAAAAATTTATAAATAGATCAAGATTCTATGCATTCATGAGGGAACCTAAAAAGGACTTGAGGAATAGAGTTCTAGGACACAAATAATCTCAAGGTGGTGTAATATAGCAATTGACACTCTCCATTGACTATCATTGATGCTTATCTTCATAACTCACCAAAAACTACCATCATAGATTATTGACACTTGCCATCAACCTTTCATGATGCCATCCATTGTTATTGTTAATAATCACCATCAACTATTGTCAATGCATGTTTATGCTTTCTATCAACCATTATTGATGTCTATCATTGCCCTATGTCAATGGCCAAAATTACTCGTTATTAACCAACATAAATAATTGTCATCATCCAATTCCAATGAACGTACTCTCCAACACTATTGAAGTTGTTAAATTAATGACATTTGATGCAAGCATTCTTAGTCATCTAATCTCCTATATTAAGAAGAGATGAATCATGTTAGATCACCCAATGTCTCTCAACATATAATTACATTTATAATCAAACATCATCTATTAATTTTCAATGGCTTCATTTTATTAGCTACAAAGATCTAATGCTCACTTATATAGTAGCCAGTCTCCTCTTTTTAGAAAACTATGTGAACCACTAATCATTTCTTAATAATTGGCATTTTGAGTGATTTTCTTGTGATTTATATTAATATTTAATAAATATTAAACATGGCATTTGACATCCATCTTCTTAATCATTATTTCCTCGCTTGAAAAAGAATGATCGAGTATACCTTTAATTATCATCCAACATCTAAAGTTTCTAAATAACTATCGTATGATTCTTATTTAATACTTGATGTTTGTCAACCACCAACATGCACTGCCTACCTTCATGTTAATGATTGATGTTTATCAACCATCAACTTTTGATTCCCTCCTTCTCAGTTGCCAACTACCCTTCCAACAAAATTGAGCTTGCGTTCGAGTTTCTCTTTATATCTAATGATTTCAATATTTCTATCAACCCTCAAAGTATTACATACCCAAAAATCTTACATTCATAATTGTCTATTGCCTAACATATGTCAATAATAAACACTCGATATCCATTAATTAACAGCATTTGATGTAAGCATTTGACATAACCTATTAAAATATTTGTCATGTGCATAAATCTCTGTAAAATTATATATACATGTTCAGGATTCCAAGCTTCTCACTCGTTAATTTATTTTAATTTCTTACACACAAAGTTTAACCGTAAATATAAAATTTCATTGATGTAAGCATTTGACATAAATGCCAATATGTTTAGATTAAGCTTTTTTACTCAACTATAAGGCCTTGAATTCTTTATCCAAGAAGAATATTTTGCCCAATATAAATATTTTACTTACATAACTTGGATGTAAATAGTAGATTTTATAATGTTATGTACCACTTTCAACATGCATTTTTATAATGTCATCTTGCTACAATGTAGATGATTAATGTAGTTTAAGCTTAAATATGACTTTATCCAATGAGCACTTAAGTAATTTATCATTTTTTTCAAAAAAATTATAAACCCCACTTGACATAAATAGCACAAAAATAAAATTTCTAAATAATTTAGGAAAATTTACGTATATACAATACCACTAGGGGTGTAAACGAACCGAACAAAAACGAACAGAGCTTGTGTTCGTGTTTGGTTCGTTTGAAATTGAGTTTGTTTGAAATAACTTCATGATCAAAATTGTTCGTGGAGTCACTGCTGGTGTTCGTTTCTTAACGAACGAGCCGAACACAAGCCGAAAACAAGTTATTCGCGAATGACGAGCCAGTTTGACATCCCTAATATTAATTTATATAAATAATATATTATATTAATTATATAACTTATATTATATAAATATGTAATATCTATATTAGTATATTACTAATATAGTATATTAAAATATTATTATTATTAATTTATCATATATTATAATTTATAAATTTTAATTTTTTAAAATATCATAAATTTTTTATATATAATTATTTTAAATTATTTTATATTTCGAACAATAACGATTCGAACACGAACGAACACATCACTGTTAGTGTTTGGTTCTTTTAACCAACCGAACGAAAAAAATTTATTCATGTTCGTCTCGTTTACGTATCGAACGAATCCAACGCAAATTCATTGACAAATCGAACACGAACTGTTCGCGAACAACAGCTTTTTGGACAGTCTTACATACCACACAATTCCTATGTGTTAACATATCTATCACCCCAAATTTGACATTTAGCATTTAAACTAATAATTTCTTGATGTCAAAAATCGACACATGAATATATATATATATATATATATATATATATATATATATATATATATATATATATATATATATATATATATATATATATATATATATATATATATATATATATATATATATATTACCTTTAAAAATTAAAAGTTATGATATTTTATATGTAATATTAAATATTTAAATAATATAAGTGTGATATGTAAATACATGAAAAATATGTGGACTTTACGTAAATAAAAGTCAATTATTTATGAACCATAAAAATATGGTAATCATATATCCATTAACACGACAAAAGCAGCACAAGACTTTGATGGAAACCAAACCTTTGAATGCAGGAAGAGAAATCCAAGAAAGTTTCGGTTAATTCGACGCATAAAATCCCACTAAAAGAGAATAATAATTAGGAGTAGGGCTCAAAGAGGCGCTAATTGAGCTTAATTTATTACCAGGCAGTCAAAGGAGAGCAAAAGCCTTCAGTGCCATTAGATACTGCTGGGCGCCACATGTGGCTCGTACGTCTATTCGATTCAAAAGGGTTGCATCAGCATACGATAGCATGTTTGTGTGGACACACCAGTCATTAGAGTTGGGATTTCTCCTTCATTGCTAAGGTCCCACTAGGGAGAGGAAAAAAAGATCTTTAGATCTAATCTAGGAAAGCTTTCCATGGCTTTATTTTTTATTAAATTTTATGATTATATATAACGTGAAAATCATGGAAGGCATGAATGGTCGGGTCTAGCCTAGTTAAAAAAATTTTATCATGTAGATGGAAAGTCGCAATGGTCTGCCCTTCTCAATTGTTAGAGAGAATGGGACTACAAGACAGGGGGATAAGTGTTGACATTAGTTGGCAATGAATGATGAAGGGAGATGGATGTTGGTGATATTTGATGATAGGAAATGATGAATGGAGGAGATGCATTTGTTATAGATGATGGTGTGAGTTGATGATAATTGACAATTAATGGTGATTGGCTTTAGTGGGTGATAATGAGTAATGTGGGTTGCAACGGATGTTGCATGGAAGATGGTTGATGATGAAGATCAAAAGGGGATATCAGTAGTGAGAGTGAAAGAACATTAAGGGACATTACTAACATATTATTAGGCGGTTGTAGTGGGATTTAATGAGAGTCATTGATATTGATTGTGGACGTTAGCGACCATTGGTGGTGGTTGACGGCTGGTGTTAGAAGCTGACATGCAAAGAGGTCTAGACCTCTCTTTTGGCTCAAAATTTTTCTCCGTTTAAAAGCCTCCAAAATATGTGATGGATTACCCATTTATAAATTCTTCAAATGGTCCTTGCTGGTTATTTTGATCATTTAATATTCCTAAGATAGTTTAGTAATTTAATGATTTCATAAATGTTCGACTTTGAACTTGTTAAATCTCTTATTAAGTTGCTCATTTTATTGTATGCATACAAAAAGTATTATCTCTGAAACTGCCTAGGAAATTTCCAATTGTTTTTTTGAACATTTGATTTACATCAATTTGAACTTAAAGCAACACATTCTTGATAGCAGTGGTTCTCAAGTGAATAATTTACAAGTATGAAGTATGAATAGTGCATTAATATTTATGTCTGATTAGATGAATTTTTTGATGATATTAAAGTGGTAAATAAAAAATATAACAAGATAAAAAGAAAAAAAAGAGGAGGGAGATAGAGAGAGTTTGTGAGAGTCATAATATGGAGAAAGTAAAAAAAAAAAGCAAGCATATTAGTTGGTACTTTGGGTTCAAATGAGGAAGGAGAGTGTGGTGAGTACCTACTTGCATATGGCTTAAAATTTTCACATCTTGATTCTTTAGGATAAGATTTAGTAGAAAGTGCATACATAACTTCCTTATATGGAAAGGGTGACTATTTATAAGCTCAAATAGAAGCATCCAAAATTTTTAAGTTAGATTTTCTCCAATGAACAAAGGAGGGGGGGAACTAATTGTTCACTTTCACGCTCCTAACTTCTTTTTTAAAGATAAACCAATAGAATCGCATAAATTTGGTCGGGGAAGCAATGCACGTGTTTACTTTTCACGCGCGCGCACACACACACACATATCTAAATATATAAATATATCTTGATGTCATTATATATAAAAAACTTGAAGAATATTTGTGTGAGGTAATATAGTATACATGATTGTAGTAACCATACTCAAGTTATAGGTTAATAAACAATCTTTATAAAACTAATAATAAGCGACATATAACAGGAATGGAGATAATAGAAATGTAAATTAATGAATAATTTGGAGTTCAAGCGTAAACATTAATCAATCTATCACATAACCCATGATTTTAGTTTAAGAGAAGAAATTAGGTACAAATATTTATCAAAATTTGGTTGTACTAATTCATGAAATCATTTTGAGATAAAAGCAATACAAGAGTAGCTATAAGACATAATGATTTTATTTTAGACTTAGTCAACTTGGAGAATGAAGACAAAGAAAGTAATGAAAATCTTGCATTATTGACAACATCTCAAATGATGTTGAAAATTAATTTGCTTTGATATCTCAAATGATGTTGAAAATTAATTTGATGATGGTAATATTACATGATATAGTAGTTTTGTATGCCTGTTTATTTTTTTAATTTCATATGAGTGTATTTATTTACAAATTAATATTAATATTTTTAAACTTAATTGTTACTTTTTATGAGAAAATTTTAATTTTTCATCAACACAAGAGAACTCTTAACTTGACTCATCAGATGAAAAGGCCAATGAAATAGCTTTGCTTTCCATTTGAACTTTACCACAAAGGCCCACATTGTACCCACGACCACTTGATCATTCACCCCATTGAACATAGCCCTAATTCCACCAATTATATTTCTAGTAGCATCACTTCTAATCTTCAATAAACCACTATATAGCCAACAAACTAGTCTACTTCAACTTACGGACTATCATGATATTCATATGTTAGATCATCTACTAACTAACCTCTTATCACACCACCCCTCCATACTACTATATGAATTGCATGTATCATCCTTATTTAGCACAGTGTTTTGGTTCATCCACCCTTTTTATCAGCTAGAAAACACATCCTGAAAATATTGATAACTAATCATTTAAGAAGCTTTGAGATCAACACATAAGTATCTTACCTTTTTCTCTTTTAAATATAACACTTACATCGCTAAACCACATTAAAAATCTCACTAATATGACTTCTATTTTTAGTGAAATATACTCTTTTATACAAATATTTTGATGTGATTGAAGTAATAAACTTTTATATAAGTAAATGCCAAATTTTCGGTGTTAATTATCTAGATAATTAAAAATTATAGGTGTGTATGTAAATCTTCTTTTAAATTATTATATAAGTTTTCATCAGCTAGCCCAACATCAATTTTTATTAATAATCATTTATTATATTCAAATATTATGATTTCCAAGAATCATATAGATGAATGATGGTCAAAGATAGTGGCAACTAGAAGAAAAAGAAAAATGAGGCAAAAAAGAAGAATTTTTCTCGAAAGTTTGATAATTTCAATATTGCATATAAATCCACTTAAGGAAAATACTTCAGTCAATTACAATGTATAACTTAAATATCTATTAAACTTGATACAACTCAATCGTATATTACTATTATTTGAATGTTAACTATGTAATCTATTATAAATACCTATCAAGGAAAAAAGGGGGTAAAAATAACTCCTTTTATTGATATAATACCTTATTGAATAAAATATTAATACCTTGTATTACAATGTTACTTATCTACAACATCTCAATATTTTCACAACCAAATTTCTAGTTCTTTTGTTCCTTTCACTCTCCACAACATTGTGTGAGTTTAAAATGAAGAAATTATATTTATATTTGGTGGTTTGATGTTTTAATAATTTATTTTCTTTTGATTTTGTATTTATCTTGTTTAATTTTATTTTTCCTTTAAGGGTGTTGAGTATTTTAAGCTTGGGGTTGAATTTAGTTCATTTAAGTGGATTTTTGTTCATAGGGTTTCGTTACATTTGGTGAAGGCATTAGGTGGGGTCAAACCTAACCTTGGTGGCATAATTGTCTTTGATTTAAATTTTTTATGTTAGAATTTTCTAATTTTAGTTTAGGGTTTTGGTACAAAGGGAAAACCCGTCTCTAGCCTAGAACCAGTCGCATGACCAATGGGCTTCTTCTAGATCAAAGAGGGTTTCAAGGTGGTCAATAGGCCATCACAGCGATTTCTAGGACTCCAGGCTCCATGGGTTACTTAAGGCATCCTCAACCTACAGGAATTCAACTTGGGCTCCTACCATTCTCAGCCCTCATCATCTCAACCAATAGTTGAGGATTTGGGTTTAACCTCATGAAACCCTAAGTGAATGTAGAACTGGTCTGAATTTCTTTGCTGGTAAGTTCGATTTCTAGGCATATAACAAGGTCACTAAAAAACCAGAAGGCTAGATCATAGGCTTCTACCGAGAGAAAAGAGGTCATCACAAAAGTAAGTTCAACAAGTATAAAATCAAAAGAATTCAAATATGATTGTTTGCCCCAGAAATGCATTCAACTAGTCTAAAGGAATTCAAATATGACTTGCATAAAGCATAAAGACATTAGTTAGCAAAATATCTAGTAGGTTCTCTTCATATATAAGTATATAAACTTCTCCAAACATAATAATTATTTGTACATTCATACCACTCCACTTTTACAATGCTTCTAACAATTTCATACTTGTAATTTAAAATAGATAAATGTTGTATAGATTCAAGAACAGTAAAAAATAACAGTTCATCAAATCAAATATTGGAGCTAAATAAATTTATGATTTTTAAAACATTTTCTTTTTTTACTTTTAGAAAAAAAATGAACACTGGAAATGAACAGAAACAACAAGAATATGCCAAAGGTGCTGGATTTGCATATTCAAATTGAAGTTAAAAAGTCAAGTATAAACCCTGGATAGCAATTGATTTAAAATTTGTTAAGTTCAAAAACAGTAACATATCCAGAGCTTCATTCATGGTGTATTCAAATAGATTGACACCATAATAAAGTGAAAAATAAATAATAAATCACTTTAGACCCAAAAAAACAAAAAAAAAAGTTTTTAATTTACTTCAGATTCTAACACAACACTAGAGAAAAAAATCGTGAGGTCTATTAAGTCAAGACAGCCAATTCTCAATAAATAAGAGTCCAAGCTATTGCAATATCATTTTGTAGTACAATCAGGTTTGTGTTTTTGGTCCATTCAACATAGTTTTGGTTGTAAATTATGCTTCACTTTGCATGATATAGAATCAAGCAACATCAAGACTGTGTTGAACCCATAGTGGCAGTTTAAGTCATTGTTTAAGGTATGTTTTAAGAGAGACAGAAACATGCTTAATGATGATGTTAAACTCCATATAGAAATCATCTTCATTATAAGTGGGACACAAACAATATAAAAATATGCACATTTTCATGCATGGTATTATCACACCAAAGTGTTATAAATGTCAATATAAAAGTTTTAACATTCGATATGTAAATACCAAAGAATCATGTAGTATGTAAGTAAATTCCCCATAACAAGTGTAAAATTAGGAGAGGCACAAATATGTTTGATCACAATGTTATATATGTTTTATATATTGGTGGTCATAGATAGATAAATGTTTGAAATGTATTTACATGATGCATCCATTGTTAATATCCATTAGATGAGACTTAAGCAGAATCTTTCAACAATTACATTAGACTCAAACCACTAAAATAAAACCAACAACATGAATTAGTAAAGGTACTTCAACACAGCTTCGTAACAATTCATCTCTCTTAATTAGTTACCTTTAATCTCTTATATTTTTTTCATCTATTTGAATTTAATTGAAGGCAACCAACCATAAAATAAACTATGATGACTACCATAGGTTTGTTACAACTCATCTCATTCTCTTGAGAACAATGAACAAGTGCTTATGTTTGAGATTGGGAATAACTTTAAACACATCTCCCCATTATGCTTCCTTATTTCTAGCTAACCTTCTCTGACATCTTTTTAAGATTTATTGCCTTCAGCTTGTGTGCATAATCCTTCAATCCTTCTCTATGTACAACTTCGATCGGCGGCTGCGGCCGCGACCTCAACCGCAGTTTCTTGCCTGTGTTCGTCATCAACATCCATGGTTTCCCTGTGTCTCCAGCCAATGATCGATCCCTCTTCCGGTCCTTTCGAGTCGGGTTTGTCTCTCATTTCATAGCTTCTATATATAAAAGCCACAATTTTTTCACAGCTAACATTCAGAATCAATATTTGAAGAAAAAAATAATAATAACCAACAAAGTGTGAGTCGTATAATAAAACATGATAGGTTCAGATATATATCTGTCAATTGCATAATCATTTAGAAGCAACAAAAGGGAAGTGTTGATCCATAAACCTTACCTAGAATGAAAAAGAACAATCTTGCAACAAAACAAATTCCTTGCAGCATATTTAGTAGAATTAGAACAGAAACTCCATCCGTGAATCTTACTCAAACGCACGGTTGCTGCAAAATTATGCTGCTAAAAGCAACTATTTTTGGCAGTGCAATTAGGCACTTAAAAGCTTCCAACGGTGGCTTAATGGCTTGATTTAGGCTTGAGTTTTCTCGAATTGGACCAACTGTAGCATTATTGAGTTCCAGTTGTCGAGCCCGTCAGCTTGACTATAAGTTTTTTTAAAATTTGTGTGTTGGATTAATTTCAAATGAAGTTTGAACGTTTATTTTTAAAAAACTATCTTGAGATTCATGCAATGCCTCAAAATTCATGTTGGGTGATAGAAATTTATTGATAGTGGATTGATTTTTTTAGGGGCAATTACAGACAAGAAACAAAAACTTAGTATTTTAAAAGGAACGTCTTCTTTCATCCATTTTCAAATTCTCCCTCAAATATCAAAATTCATGTTAAGACCCAACTCATATTTCTAATTTTTATATAATTATTAATAATCTAATTGTGACACGTTTAATTACATTGATTTGATAGTTCAAAAGAATTATCTAGATGGTTAATTTATAAATATCAATATCTCAGATGGCCTCTATGTAATTATTTTTGAAATGTGCTGGAAAATTCACAGCAATAGAGTGCTAGATTATCATATTAATGTGGTTCGAAGATTCAACACACACTTTAAAAAAAAGAAAAAACAACTAATAATGATAGCAAAAGTTTTTACGCGGAAAATCGAAAAAGCAAAAACCATGGGATCTGAAGACTTTTACTATAAAAAAAATGATTAAAGTTATAACCACTTGTCCCACAATGGTTACTAGGCTTCCAAAGTTACATGATGAATTTGTTGTTAAGAACGGGTGGCAACCGAAAGCGATTGGTAGCATCATATCAGTGGTGGTCGACGACGGCTAAGAGTGATCGAAGACGGTAGACAGTGGTCGACGGAGATTGACAGCGGTCGACGATAATCAACGGTGGTCGATGGAGGTCAGTGGTGGTCGACGATGGTCAACGGAGGCCGATGACGATCGACGAAAGTCGACGACGATTAGTAGTGGTCAACGAAGGTTATTGGTGGTCGACAGTAGTTGGTGCTGATTATGATGTTATATTTTAGCTCCTTCTCAATGCTCTATCTTTTCTTTAGATCTTAAACTCCTCTCCACTCTCTCTGCTGGAATATAAATCATTTTGATCGAACGGTCTAGAGAGATCCTCTAAATCAAACGACATTTGATTGACATTTGAATGTCTCAATGATGTCAGAATTGAGTGATCTTATACTCATTTGATTCATATTATCGAGACACTCAATTTGCCCATAAGCTTACATGGTATGACCTTCGTTTGATCTTTCAAATACATTCAAAAAACTTTTTAGAGTGATTTAATGGCTTGATCTCAGCTTAATTTGACTTGAATTTGACCAATTTCAGTATCACTGAGTCTGTCTCGTCATGCTTGTCAATTAGATTATAAATTTACTAAAATCGGGGCTCTAGATAACTTCTATTTCCAATTTAAATGCCCCCTTAATCAAAAATATTATCTAGACATTTGTGTATAGTTCGAGATATGTGCTGCTTGATGNCTTACCTAGAATGAAAAAGAACAATCTTGCAACAAACAAATTCCTTATAGCATATTTAGTAAAATTAGAACAGAAACTCCCAACTCATATTTCTAATTTTTATAAAATTCTTAATAATCTAATTGTGACATGCTTAATTACATTGATTTGATAGTTTAAAAGAATTATCTAGATGGTTAATTTATAAATATCAATATTTCAGATGGCCTCTATGTAATTATTTTTGAAATGTGCTGGAAGTAGATTATCATATTAATGTGGTTCGAAGATTCAACACACATTCAAAAAAAGATAAAGCAACTAATAATGATAACAGAAATTTTTACGTAGAAAATCCGAAAAGAAAAAACCATGGGGTCTGAAGACTTTTACTATAAAAAAATGATTAAAGTTATAACCACTTGTCCCACAATGGTTACTAGGCTTCCAAAGTTACATGATGAGGGTGGCAACTGAAAGCAATTGGTAGCATCATATCGGTGGTGGTCGACGACGGCTAACAGAGATCGACGACGGTCGACAGTGGTCGACGGAGATTGACAGCGGTCGACGATAATCAACGGTGGTCGATGGAGGTCAGTGGTGGTCAACAGTGGTTAACGGAGGCCCATGACGATCGATGAAAGTCGACGACGAGCAGTAGTGGTCAACGAAGGTTATTGGTGGTCGACAGTAGTCGGTGCTGATTATGGTGTTATATTTCAGCTCCTTCTCAATGCTTTAATCTTTTCTTTAGATCTCAAACTCCTCTTCACTCTCTCATTAGAGGGGTGGAGCTCAATTTATAGAGCTCATGGTGTAATTCATGCTGGAATATAAATCATTTTGATCGGACGGCCCGGAGAGATCCTCTAAATCAAACGACATTTGAATGTCTCAATGATGTCAGAATTGAGTGATCTTATACTCATTTGACTCCTATTATCGAGACGCTCAATTTGCCCATAAGCTTACATGGTATGACATTCGTTTGATCTTTCAAATATATTCAAAAAAACCTTTAAGAGTGATTTAATGGCTTGATCTTAGCTTAATTCGACTTGAATTTGACCAATTTCAGTATCACTGAGTCTATCTCGTCAGGTTTGTCAATTTGATTATAAATTTACTAAAATCGGAGCTCTAGATAACTTCTATTTCCAATTTAAATGCCCCCTTAATCAAAAATATTATCTAGACATTTGTGTATAGTTCGAGATATGTGCTGCTTGATGATGGCGTATCAAATTTTTTTTTAAAGTTGAGTTTTAAAAAATAAATAAATTTAAACTTAATAAATAATATCCCCTTCAAAATTTTTGTTTTCAAGCAAAGCAAGCGAGAGAGAGAGAGATAGGGGGTACAAAAGTTGTTCTCAAATAGTTTTATTGAAAGGACTTCACATGTGCGCACGAGGCCAGCATCTATCAACAGCCGGCCTCCTCCCTGACTCTTCACCTTACAATCATAGACTCCCCCCGCAAAACATTAAATTCACCTCAAATAACCCCTCTCTACTCCCCCACCTCTCTCATTCCACATGGCCCCTCTCCTCCTCCTCCTCCTTCTTCTCCCCCCTATCCTCCTCGCCACCGCTCTCCTCCTCCCCCGCTCCCCCTCCCCCACCCGCTCCCTTCCTCCCGGCTCCCTCGGCTGGCCCCTCCTCGGCGAAACCCCACAATTCATCTCCGCCGCCTACACCCCCCGCCCTGAGTCCTTCATGAACCGCCGTCGCCTCTTGTACGTTCATCCTTAATTTCCTTACAAAATATATACATATATTACGCGAGAATAACATAAAATACTGATTACATATAAAAACTATAGGTATGGAAATGTGTTCAAATCGCACATATTCGGCAGCCCCACGATCGTCTCCACCGACGCGGAAGTCAGCCGCTTCGTCCTCCAAAGCGACGCCCGACTCTTCGTCCCTTCCTATCCCAAATCCCTCTCCGAACTAATGGGCCAATCCTCCATCCTCCTCATCAACGGTTCCCTCCACCGCCGCGTCCACGCCCTCATCGGCGCCTTCTTCAAATCCCCGCAACTCAAGTCCCAGATCACCGCCGACATGCAGTCTTACGTCCGCCGGTCCATGGCTACCTGGGCCGACACGGCCCAGCCCATTCTCATTCAGAACCAGACCAAGCATGTCTGTCTTTCTCTCTCTTATCTCCAGCGCACGTGCGCACTTATGGCTGTTTTTAATGGCATCTTTCTCTCTCATCAGATTGTGTTCCAGATCCTTATCAAGGGGCTTATCGGCCTCGAGCCGGGCGAGGAGATGGATTTTCTTAAGCGGGAGTTCCACGAATTTATTGCGGGATTGATGTCTCTCCCCATCAAGTTACCCGGAACCAGACTTTATAGATCCCTCCAAGTAATTAATTATATTGTCACTTGTTTTAATTACCTAATTAGTGAATTTTAATAATAATTAATCCAGGCGAAGAAGAGGATGGCGATGCTTGTGAAGAAGATTATTGAGGATAAGCGGAGGAGGGGGAGGAGAAGCGAGAATGCTAATGACGTTATTGATGTTCTGATTAACGACACGAGCGGTCAGTTGAGCGATGACTTGATTTCGGACAACATGATCGATCTTATGATACCCGCGGAGGACTCCGTGCCGTTGCTCGTTACGCTGGCTGTTAAGTATCTCGGCGAATGCAGTCCTGCGCTTCTGCAGCTTGAGGTATTTTACTCTATTATAGTTCAAATATTCTTTTTTAATTAAGCTATTGTTAATGCTAGTGATTATTAGAAGTTAATTTGATGGGTGATTTTTAAGATGCCAAACGGTGGGGATTTGTTGTTTTGCTTATTTATTAGCTCTTGTGGTGTAGCCAAGTGGAAGGTTATAGTGCCTTTAAGGGGCATCTTTAGACCAAAAAAAAAGTGTAAATAATAATAATAAAGAGTAGAAAATTAGGGAAACGGTCAGTAATTATAGGGTCAAAAATTTGAAGTTTATTATAGTTTACTTTATACGTACTATTTAAATTGAGACATTAATGGATGACGTGACAGACGGCGCTGCCTATTTTGTTAATTATACCCTGATTTTTGGAATGGGGATGCTAAGTATTGTGACCATTATGATTTTGATATTATAGCTTATTTATATATATTGTATATGATTGTAACCGTGCACACGTGTATGTTATGATTTTAAAAGTTGCACGTGTACTTATCAAAGTTGATAATATATATATTTTGTGGATAATTTTTAGAATAGTTTTTATTTATATATATTATAAATATTTGGTAGGTATTGATGTTGTTAAAGTATGTTTACTGGAGTTGATTATGTAGATTAGTGATGGTGCATGATCTTTATGCTATGGGCGCATGATGATGGTCACATTGCATTTTTTTAGTCCATGGAGAATACTAGTGCTCTACAAATTTTTTTTTAATTTAATTTTAAATAATATATTAGTTTATTTTTCATATTTATTCTTGACATTATGATTAATATGTGTTTTGATTCACAAACTATTAAACAAAACTTCATTTTTTTTTTTTTTTAAGCAAGAAATTTTCAGATCTTTTTCAAGAAAATAACAAATATTTATCTTTCATCGTACTTAAGAAAATTGTTTCTGACAATAAGATATTTTACCAGTACTTTCAAAGAAAAAAAAAATGCAATTTTGTTTTAGAGGATTTATTTATGTCTTTTTGCGGAGAGTTTTTTGTGGAGCTCATGGAAGGCCGCCCGGGCAAAATATCTTGTATGGTGTGGATTTAAATAGAATTAAGAAAAGATAATCTATTTTTTAGAAAAAAAAATGATTTTGGAAAAAATATTAGATTAGGACTCTGCTACATGTAGAATTACATGTGAAGTTCAGTGAAATCACGTCACTGGAGAATATTCGCGATAAATTCCTGAATCAATGTTGGCATATGTTCATTAGAATGCTCGTCGCTTCTAATAAATTTGAGTTAAATAATGACCAGGAGGAGAACATGGAACTGAAGGAAAGGAAATCTCACCAAGGTCAAGAATTACAGTGGAATGACTACATGTCCTTGTCATTTACACAAGACGTAAGTAAAATTAGAGACAATTTTTTTCCAGTCCTATTATATTTGATGCAAAGAAATTCATATAAAAATTAAATTTTGACAGGTCATAACGGAGACCCTAAGGCTAGGAAACATAATAGGAGGAATCATGCGCAAGGCTGTGAAGGATGTGGAAGTGAAGGGCCATTTCATTCCCAAGGGCTGGTGTGTTTTCACCTACTTCAGGTCAGTTCACCTCGACGAGACAATCTACGAGGATCCCCTCAGCTTCAATCCATGGAGGTGGAAGGTAATTATAAGTCTCACAAATACCTATTCAAATAAATATAAAGTTGTCACTTTTGAACTACTACTATATAATATGTGTATATTTTCAAATTTTTTTGGGAATTCTGTCTATATTTCCTTACTATTCGTAAGGAATTTATATAGTATATTTTATATTGTTTATTATCCATATAGTTTTGTCCTATTGCATGATAAGTTGGCGACTAATTAATCTTAATACTTATATGAGTGATAAAATAAACTCTATCAACTTACGTATATTCATGTACTTAAAATGACCATGATTAACACTAGTAGTTATGAAATGTGAATTTTCGTACTTATGAAATAAAATTCTCAATCATATATATATATGTCTGTGAATGAATGGGCTCACTTTTGTAAGCATGTTGTTATGACAATTATGTTGTTGATTGAAACGAACAGGAGAAGGACGTGAGTACTTGCAACTTTACTCCATTTGGAGGCGGGCAACGGCTTTGCCCCGGGCTTGATCTGGCCAGGCTGGAAGCTTCCATATTTCTCCACCATTTCGTCACCAGCTTCACGTGAGCATTACTTACCATAAAATTCACCTTGTATTTCCCTTACTAATCCATGTCTCCACACGTGCCATGATGCACACGTGCCATCCTCAACGATGATATTATTGATGACATCCCATGCATGCATATTAGAAGGCAGGACCATTACTATTGGGAATCCTATTCATCTTCCACCTTACCATAATAGATACTTGACCACATGAATCAGTAGATGCGCCTAGCTTCATACATCGCTATCACGTACTTACTGGGCCTCACCCCTATGCATGCATGTGTGTACGTACGCTCTACTGCTTTATAGTTCTATCTTGTTGGTGAAAGATGCCCCGTGCGTGCTTATTTGGTTCCCTGCCCTTTTATTTTGCCTTCATTAATGTCTTGTCATGTTTCAAGAAATAACACCTAATTTCCCTTTATGCATATTGAGTATTAATGTGCGTGCATTTGTAGCCTGGCTTACAAATTAACTTATGTGCCAAATATTAGAAATATAGAATTTACCATGACAAATAAAATATTTTTATTATTTTATTGGAGATATTTCCCGACAAAATAGTCAAACAAAATAGAATTTTGGTCCCAGTTGTTATTATTGACTGAAGACTGGCAACAGAATTTTACAGCAATTTTTATTCATTTTTTTTTTAATTTATTTTTTAACAAACAATGGCATAAAGGACGAATAATAGTACATAATTACAAAATAAAAATCTCCGAATTATTTTTTTTTTAAAATATTAAAATTTAAGCGAATGAAGACATTTAAAAGGCTATATGTCTGATGCCATTCATGGCGACGTTGATCGCACGCTTGGTCGACAGGTGGGTGGCGGAGGAGGACCAGGTGGTGAACTTCCCCACGGTCAGGATGAAGCGAGGGATGCCCGTACGTGTCACGAGGAGGCAGGAAGCGTGCGAGGGGATCACTCTCACACGTGTGGAACTCTAGACCGGGAGGCTAGGCCGGCTCGTTTCCGGCCCATTTGTGTATTATTATATAACTATACCAGAGAGGGGCTCACTGTGGAATTAAAGACTTGGGGTGCATAGGGTTGGGTCAAAGGGGATCTGAGCCGATTGACCGGAGAAAGTCTGGCAGCTTTTGGACTTTGATGGAGCTTCGGAGTTCGTGAGAAGTAAGTACACCGGGTTCTGACGCACCCACGCGTGTGAACCTTTTGGTGTACGTGGGGCCGCGCGTGTCAGGTTCGCCGGGAAGCGTGTGATGGGGAGCTAGAGAGCAAGCAGGGCCTAGAGGGTGCGTCATTGGGAAATGGTGAGTATTGGAAGTGGGGGAAAGCTACATACACTGAAAATGTGTAATATAGTAGCAGGCAGTGCATACCTCATGTTATTATTATTTTTTTTTTTTTTGGTTATGTTGATATTTTGTAATGTGTATGGGGTTTTATGACAATATGCCTGACTATATTGTAAATTTGTGAGAAATTTTGTCGGGGATATTGGATCTATAATGGAAGATGAACATTTTGACTATAAGATTCAGTTGTGTGGATGAAAAATGTGCTTTTTAAAGTCATTCATATTATATACATTCTTATAGTTTGTTATTATCTTATAATATATAGTATCATCATTTCTTTAAGGGGCATTTAAGTACATAACTCATTTTATCTGTTCGCACGGCAATCAATTCTATCATATTTTTTTAAAAAAAAATTTCAAATGCACATTTTTTAAGCATAGGTTCAAAAGGCTAAAATATTTTGTAAATGTGGAAGATTAAGCGTGAGGTATGTAGATAGGGCAGTCAAAAATGGCTCGTTGTTTGTGAAAAGCTCGTGTTTGACTCTTTAAAAAGCTTGTGTTTCGAAGTACTACTCATCAAATGTGTGTGTGTGTGTGTGTGTGTGTGTGTGTGTGTGTTTGTCTATATATATATATATATAAGTTGATCGTTGTTAACCTCATAGTCTGACCGATGAGCAGACTCACCTTTCAGAAAGGTGTGCAATGGGTTCCTACGCAGAGATCGAACTCCCGACTCGAGGGACTTACACCACAGACGAGCGCGCACACACACAGATATATATATATATATATATATANACGACGATGGTTGACTGATGGTTGCTGGTGGTGGTGGGAAGCATCAAATAAAGTTATAGAGTACTTTAGATTTTCATGCTCTCTCCAAACCTAACAAGTTCATACCCCCCCCCCCCCCCCCCCCCCCCAACCCCAAAAAAATCCTTTCCTTTTCTTCGGAAAGGTGACCCCTCACATCTGATACATTGGGATTTTTAACCTTGTTTCTTACTAATGTGCTATACATGTGAGCATGGTTCATATCCTCTTTATGTTGATAATCAGGATTTATTTGTAACAAGTAACATTTTAGTAAGTCTTCTCATATTTTTTTGGACACCTCATATTGAATAGGAGTGATCTGAGGCATATTGGGGAAGACGTTTTATTGAACTACAAGTATATAACAGTTGATTTGGGCTCGCTTGATTTTGGGTCATATCACTTTCAATACTGTTTGTCTTGACTTACTGAGACCCTCATTTTGATTATCAATTTATTAGCATAATGAATTTTACTCTGAATGTTATCCTATCTCAATTATATTGAGTTTGTTGTCTAATAAACTTAACAACTTTTAAATTTCACTGTTCCACTTCCATTTGCTTCAAACTCCCACAACTTTATCATGCCTAACAGAGAACTTGAAATAAGTTTGTGGTAGATTTTATATATAATAATAATAATAATAATAATAATAATAATAATAATAATAATAATAATAATAATAATAATAATAATAATAATAATAATAATAAAGTGTAGCACCGCGTATTTAGATCAGTTAGTCTGACATCTACTCATGAATTGTAAGTCTCCTCTAGTCTGAGATTCGATTCTCCCCGAGTGTAGGGTATGATACTCTAATTCTAAGGCACATAAGAGATGACTGAGACTCCTACAATAGCCTCTAACAATTTCTTTTTAATATATATATATATATATATATATATATATATATATATATATATATATATATATATATATTCGTATCTGCTTCTCTCTCATATACACATATATATGTATAAGAGAGAGATATTTTTTAGTTTAGACATAAGAGAGAGATAGACAAAAAAAGGTTTGGGTAATATGTGTAAAAAATATCTATATATATATATATATATATATATACATATATATATATATATATATATATCTAAATAAATTAGTATTTTTAAAAATTTTATTTGACTACAAGACTACAAAGATTTATAATCAATTAAAATTATTGATTAAGAATGTTTTATAAAAATTCTTAAATTAGATTCAAATGATGTTTTAATATAAACAATATTTTTTAAATCTAGCCACAAGTCTTAACCTCTTTTAACTACGTGATTAGGGTTGTCAAGACAACTCTTTGTTCTTGAACAGCTGGTGTTCGGCTCACTAAGCAAACGAGCCGAACACGAGCCCAAAACAAGCTGAGCCTCATCTTGCCCGTGTTGGGCTCATTTAGACCCCTATATGTAAATGCATAAAAATTGCGTGCTGCCTTTGTAAATTTTCTTTTTATAATTAGATATATGAAGAATAAGTCAAGGTCATTTTTTTTATTGGTGCATTTAAATCAATAACATAATTTTTATGAATTTTATATCTAATATTTAAATTTTTATATTTACAATCATAACATTCAATTTTTTAATATTACATCAAAACTATTATTATTATTAACTTTTTTTTAAGTGACATTTTTTTATATATAGGTTTATGTTAGTAAAGTGTTGTAGATGTAAAATTTAAATTATTTGGATTTTTTATTTTTTTTAATCAACTGTATTTAATTTATAAAAATAACAAAACTAAAAAACCATTTTTTACTTTTTGCGCTGTTGGGATTTTTCTTGCTAGTTTGGCTCCTCCCTTTGTTTTTGTCATTTCCTAGTCGCCATCTATGGTATTCTTTCTTCTCTTCTGATGTGGACCTTACCTTCATTTGGAGTGATGAGGATAAGGTTGCTGTCTCTGATGAAGAAATAAAAGAAAGTTCGAAGCAATGGAGTGGGCATGTGCTCAACATACTTCCTTTCTATGTTAACCTTATTCAAATCATATATAAACTATGAAATCTCAAAGGCACCATATATCTTATATTTCTTGCCAAGCGTTTCCTTTTCTTTAAGTTCGCATGCTAAAGATTTTGACGTAGTCTTACTCTCTGACCTTTGGTTCATTAGTGACAGGTCTTTTATCATTAAAAGATTTGAGTATTGAGTTTAGACCTGTGAGAGGGTTATAAGAAAATAATTTTTTCATATTTCTTAACACACATTTTTATTGTTTGATTGAAAATGAGCTTCCGAAGATTGTTAATAAGATTGACTTTCTGGTGGTTGAGGATCCCATCAATGCAAAAGGCAGCCACCTCACATTCACTCATGTTAGTGTCCTAATTGCTACTAAAACTATTTCTCCATTATTCGATTATTACGTTAATTAGAGGAAGGATGTGCAACAACATATTAAGTATAAATGGAAATTGTCTCCTTATTTGACCTATAAAACCATTGCTCATAAGGCTTCCACCTATTTAAAGTCCCCCTCCTACAAACCTCCACAAAATCATTTCCTCCCATTAGAAGAAACCACGGTCAAACTCGAGCTACCCTCCCTCTTACTCCTCAAACAGACAAGGTTGCAATGAACACTAACTATCCACCTGTCATTTTACTCCCAACCCCTCAAATTAATATCTAAGCCTCCACCTCTTTTGATAGCCCTAAGTATCTACCAATGTAGCATAAATTTGTTTCTCACATATGGTGTCAAGCTGTTCAGGCTAAGAACTAATGGTGGTAATTAAAATGAGAAATTTATATCGTACTTTTATGCAATGATCTGACAAACTAACAAACAAAGAGAGTACAAGAAACCTCAAGTTTTGTATGAGGAAAACTTAAGAAATCAAAATCACGGGGACTAACCTATGAGAATTAATATACTATATTATTTTATATTACAAAAGTTTTATACTCTAAACACTAACTTGACTCCTTGTGACGATAGTAGAAATAGTGGGGGTGAAAATCTGTCAATGGACAAAATAGGACAATGATGGTCATAAAAAATGATTGGGCAATAGTGGTTGAATGACAATAATGGTGGTGGTAAGACAATGGTTGCTATTAGATGATCTATTGTTAATGGGCGATAACAATTGAATGATGTATTTTGAACGACGATGGTTGACTGATGGTTGCTGGTGGTGGTGGGAAGCATCAAATAAAGTTATAGAGTACTTTAGATTTTCATGCTCTCTCCAAACCTAACAAGTTCATACCCCCCCCCCCCCCCCCCCCCCCCAACCCCAAAAAAATCCTTTCCTTTTCTTCGGAAAGGTGACCCCTCACATCTGATACATTGGGATTTTTAACCTTGTTTCTTACTAATGTGCTATACATGTGAGCATGGTTCATATCCTCTTTATGTTGATAATCAGGATTTATTTGTAACAAGTAACATTTTAGTAAGTCTTCTCATATTTTTTTGGACACCTCATATTGAATAGGAGTGATCTGAGGCATATTGGGGAAGACGTTTTATTGAACTACAAGTATATAACAGTTGATTTGGGCTCGCTTGATTTTGGGTCATATCACTTTCAATACTGTTTGTCTTGACTTACTGAGACCCTCATTTTGATTATCAATTTATTAGCATAATGAATTTTACTCTGAATGTTATCCTATCTCAATTATATTGAGTTTGTTGTCTAATAAACTTAACAACTTTTAAATTTCACTGTTCCACTTCCATTTGCTTCAAACTCCCACAACTTTATCATGCCTAACAGAGAACTTGAAATAAGTTTGTGGTAGATTTTATATATAATAATAATAATAATAATAATAATAATAATAATAATAATAATAATAATAATAATAATAATAATAATAATAATAATAATAATAAAGTGTAGCACCGCGTATTTAGATCAGTTAGTCTGACATCTACTCATGAATTGTAAGTCTCCTCTAGTCTGAGATTCGATTCTCCCCGAGTGTAGGGTATGATACTCTAATTCTAAGGCACATAAGAGATGACTGAGACTCCTACAATAGCCTCTAACAATTTCTTTTTAATATATATATATATATATATATATATATATATATATATATATATATATATATATATATATATATATATTAAAAAAATGTAGTACTTGAGAGTACTGCTCCTTATGTGTTATTCGTTCCTATATAGATAAAATCAGACTCAGAAGGACTTACAACCGACGACGCAACTGTATATTTGTCATCTAATGACGCACACGATTTAAAATGTCATGTATCTAAAAAAACTAGGATTATATGACTATAAATAAAATAAATGTAATGGTTCAATTTAAGTACAATAATAAAGTGTAAAAAAAAAAAAAAACGTTCATGATGCTCGCACAAAAAAGCAAATTAAAAATTCATTGTGAAATAATTTGCATTTAAATTGCAATCATAAATAGCCGAATTTTTAGAAGCATACAATTAATTTACTTCACAACAATAATGTAAAAAGCTACATGAACCCACGTGACTATTCAATAATATTTCCTTTCATGATATTTTCTTTTTTCTTTTAAATTAATAATAAATTAGATTTTCTATTTTTTAGTTAAAAAAAAAACCCCCCGTATTATTCCTCTCGCCTTCTTAAATTCTAGCAATAAAAGGAAGTAGAATTTATTTACAAAATTACCCGACTCTCATTTATTTACATATCAACCACCTAAACATTTTTCATTTACATATATAATAAAAAATATAATTATTTAAATTTAAAAAAAGTGAAATATATCTTTTATTGCATAAGTTAACATAGCAAGAAAATATGTATTTGATAAAAAAAAAATAAAAAATAATGATACTTTTTATTGGGTATTAGTAAGGGCATGTTATATATATAAATACAAAAGTTTAGATAAAATTGTGGTATTTATGTAAAGGCGAAAGTTTAAAAATGGAATTAATTAAAAATATTATATTTAAAATAGATTGGTTTTAAAGATAATAAGTAGGCAAAAATTGACTTGCCACATGGCAAATATTTACTCTGCTTAAAATCTTCATCCTAAGTGATGATTATGTTTTTAATAATAATAATAATAATAATCGCATCACATCATAAAAATAACACAATCATAGCCCTAACTTCGAGGAAAATTTGCGCATGTAAGACGTACGCAGCGATGTGTACGTCAGGTAGGTTATAGGGAGGGTATTGGAGATTATATTCGCGTTTTACTCGCTATAACCTTCTTGTAACCTACATGTAACTTGTAAATTTTGCGCTTCTGTTTTCATATATTTGTAAGTTACAGGTAAGTTACAGGAAGGTTACGACGAGTAAAACATGAATTTAACCATCCCTATAACCGACCTGACGTACACATCGCTGAGTACGTCATACGTACTCAGCGATGTGTACGTCAAGTAGGTTATAGGGAGGGTATTGAGGGTTACATTCGCGTTTTACTCGTTGTAACCTTTGTAACATACATGTAACTAGTAAGTTCCGCGCTTCTATTTCATATATTTG
Source organism: Phalaenopsis aphrodite (assembly GCA_003013225.1). Taxonomy (NCBI): domain Eukaryota; kingdom Viridiplantae; phylum Streptophyta; class Magnoliopsida; order Asparagales; family Orchidaceae; genus Phalaenopsis; species Phalaenopsis aphrodite. Next base: position 908,419 of record NEWO01000062.1, read on the forward strand.
TAAGTTACAAGTAGGTTACATGGATGTTATACGTGACGTACGCAGAGCTGCGTCCGTCTTACGTGCGCAAATTTTTCCCCCTAACTCCACACTCGCTTCTCCTTTCACCGCCGGCACCGAATCCCTCCTCCACCGGACGTTGAATCCACCTCCGGCACCGAATCCCTCCTCCACCGGACACTTAATCCACCGTCGGCAACACCCTCCCAATGAGACTCATAAGAATCCTAACAAATTCCGTGGCACAACGTCTTTCCCTAGTTTCTTGTCGAGGCGGCACTTCTTCGGCCCCATCGAAACCCACCGCACAAAACTTCTTTCAAATGTTTTATCTCATATCAAGTATTTGAGTGCTATGTGTGTAAGTGTGAATGTTAGGTGTAAGACATGTAAATACATAAGAATTGTGTGCAATGTACGTAAATCCCCAAGAAAGCAATAAGGTTTAAGTAAAATTAGCTTAAAAATTTTAAAAAAACCATTAAATAAATTATAGATTTATTTGAAGAAGTAAATTTCTAACTTGTTTTGAAAAAGATGCATAAAACTAAATATTTATATGAGAAATCTATTGAGTTTTATAGAGTTATTGGAAGTATTGAAATAGTTATATTACCAATAAAATTCAAAATAGTAATAAAATGAAAAATTTTTGGCAAAGAAAATTTTGGTAGTGCTCTTTTAAAAAGAAAGAAGATTTGCTTAACATTTTTTGTAAAGCGGGTCAACTTGTAACCTATCAATGAACTTCGTAGGCTTAGCTTAAGACTAAATGACCCATTTTCAAGCTTGTGATCTATAGTTGACACATACCCTATGATACATTCACTAAACATGTAGCCAAAATGCTTTGAGTAATATTGTTAAGGTTCAGTTAAGTGATGAAAAGCTATTAGAATCTACGAAAGTTGATATTGTAAGTGTTTATTGATAGGAGAAAGCGCTGAAAGGATTGGTTGCTCGTTTTGGTGTTTGGTTTTACTTAGGTCAATTAGAATTAGAAAATTTAGTAAACCCCATTCCAAGCATTTGATGTTCAAGGCTCTGTTTTAAAAAAAATGTTGAATGTCTGTCTTAAATAATAACACTCATTTCTGAATTTGATTTATGTTGTTTGGGATATTTCACATTAATATATTGTTACTTAAATTTAAAAGAATTACCTTTAAAATGAGTGAAGTTTTTGTCCAATTGATGCTATGGTTTGATGGCAAATTAGTTGTATCCTAGGAGTTTATGCCCAAATATGTAAGTGGTCGAAGTAGGCTTATTTGTGTCCCGTTACATGTTGCATTTATGGAATTTAAAGAATTAATATGAAAAAGCATGAAGCATAACTCATGTGCATTAAATTTGATATGTGATTACCCAATGAATGATGGATTAATTGCAACTCCTGTAGATAACAATAAGGGTGGAGGCTTTACATAAAGTTCTAATGATCTATGTTGAGATTGTTCCATATCAAAATGAAGATCATATTGTTGATCATATGTTAACGGAGAATCAGTAAGTAATGTCATATATAGTAATTCAAAGTAGTCTTGCATATACAATTTATACTATATATATATATATATATATATATATATATATATATATAT